>OZ025709.1:0-506388 GCA_964019335.1 Diplonema japonicum | reverse complement strand
GGGTTTGCGGGTTTGCGGGTTTGCGGGTTTGCGGGTTTGCGGGTTTGCGGGTTTGCGGGTTTGCGGGTTTGCGGGTTTGCGGTTTGCGGGTTTGCGGGTTTGCGGGTTTGCGGGTTTGCGGGTTTGCGGGTTTGCGGGTTTGCGGGTTTGCGGGTTTGCGGGTTTGCGGGTTTGCGGGTTTGCGGGTTTGCGGGTTTGCGGGTTTGCGGGTTTGCGGGTTTGCGGGTTTGCGGGTTTGCGGGTTTGCGGGTTTGCGGGTTTGCGGGTTTGCGGGTTTGCGGGTTTGCGGGTTTGCGGGTTTGCGGGTTTGCGGGTTTGCGGGTTTGCGGGTTTGCGGGTTTGCGGGTTTGCGGGTTTGCGGGTTTGCGGGTTTGCGGGTTTGCGGGTTTGCGGGTTTGCGGGTTTGCGGGTTTGCGGGTTTGCGGGTTTGCGGGTTTGCGGGTTTGCGGGTTTGCGGGTTTGCGGGTTTGCGGGTTTGCGGGTTTGCGGGTTTGCGGGTTTGCGGGTTTTTTTTTTTTTTCTTCAAAAGACACACAAGGCACGATAAATCTTAAGAGAAAATAAAAATATTCCAAAACAGACAATCAAGTTCCAACCTGGGAGGAAGGCATGGGTTTCTCTTTTTCTTTATGGGAGGGAGAGGGGAAGAAGAAGAAGCAACTCCAAATGATAAAAATTCAAAAATAAAAATCTCAAAAAAGGCTTAAAAGAAGAAGAGGCAAATTCAAAAACATACTAGGGAGGAATGAGTGGGGCAGGGGGTAAAATTTAGGAGGGGGAAAGAGGGAGAATCAAAAAAGGGGAAAGGGGCAGAGTGACCAATGTCCATGCGAAAAAGCATAGAGCGGGGGAAGAAGAAAATCAAAGGGGGGGAGGAACACTACCCTCTCTCGGGGGTGCCACCTCTTCCCCTCTCTCTCTATTTTCCTCCGAAGAGGGTCTGTTTTCCGTGGAGGGTTCCTCCAAAGAGGGCTCTAAAAATGAAAAAGGGGGGGACAAATGGGGGGGAGGAACACTACCCTCTTTTGGGAGCGCTGCCTCTTCCCCTCTCTCTCCATTTTCCTTCGAAGAGGGTCTGTTTTTTACCTCCGTGGAGGGTTCTAAAAAAAAAGGGGGGGGTTCGTTTGCTAGCCCAGGGGGTGGGTCTTCCTGGGGGGGTATGTGGGTGAGCTCGGGGCCAACCGCACGCAGGGTGATCGACACCCTGACACCAGTGGACACCCCTGACGGGATGTGGTGTGTCCACTGGTGTCTCGCTTCGCCTTCCAACAGTGCCCATGAGAAGGGGGGCACCAGGTACCTCGCTACCCTGCCCCCCTTCCTCATGACCATTGTGGTCTCAGCCCCGTACGACAAGACTAGGACGACCGGTCCCAGTCTTGCGTCGTCCTTGTGGGCGGCAATCCCACAACCAGGTCTGTACTTATTCACAAGTACCTGGTTGGGGACCACCTTGAGCCCTGCGGCGGCGGCCACCTCCCTCACCCACCCCTTTGCCTCCCCTGGGATGCCGGTGGTGGGGCGCACCTCGGCGTCCGTCCCCTCCCACCGGTGCCCATGCTGGAGCGTCTCCCTCCCCGTGTTCCCTGACAGGGCCTCCCACTTCCCGGACAGCAGAGCTTCTGGGAAGGCGGGGGCAGCACCTGTCTTCAACCCGGGGGGGTGCTCACCATCTTTCAGTATCCACCCTTCCCCCTTTTTCTTCTTTTTTTTTTCCTCTTCAACTATGGCAGGGTCGGCTGCGGAGGTCGGGCTTGCGGCAGGGGCGGCTGCGGCTGTCTCAGTTGCGGCAGGGGCGGCTGCAGCGTTCAAGGCGGCAGGGGCGGCTGCGGCGATCGTGGTTGTGTCGGTCGTGGCTGCGGCAGGGGCGGCTGCGGCGTTTGGGGCGGCAGACCCGGGGCGGCCGTGGCTGTAGCAGGGGCTGCTGCTCCCTTGGTTGTGGCGGTCAAAACCGCGGTCTCTACTTGTGATTTTCTTTTTTTATTATTTTTTTTTTCTAAAGGGGGGTGGGGGGATCTAGGGGGTGGGGATTCATACTGCCCAACCAGATTGCCTGGTTGGGTGGGTCTTGGTGCCGTGCACTGCGGGCTGCGGGCTTGCTCCTGCGGGCTGCGGCTGCGGTCACCTCCTCCTGCGAGTCGTCTTGGATCCATTTTTTTTTTTTGTTTTATAGTGTGTGATGGGGGGGGGGGGATCCTTTCGTTGAGCGGCGGGCAGGCCGACGGGCAAAACAACCCCCCCAGACGACGGCGACGACGGACGACGGACGCAGCGGCAAACCCAGGCAGAGGCGGCAGGCACCAGCAGAACACGAACGACCAATAAAGTACAGAAACTGTAGCTTTAGAATCGTTGGTCTTTTGTTATTTCCCTAAACTCCTTCTCCTTGGCTTTTTTTTTTCTTGGCGTCCGCCGTAAAAGTGGTGATATTTTGATAAACAAGAGAGGTATGTATGGGGGAAAAAGTGCATGCTCAGTGTTGGGGGGGGTCCGGAATAGTGGTTTTATCCGCCTCTTTTCACCCATGGGACGGAAAAGCCCCCGCCTTGCCGATCGCGATGGAAGACACGGTTTATGGTTCCCATGCCCCCCACCGGATCGTCTTCTACTCCTCTTTTCACTTTTTTTTTTTATTAGTAAATTAAAACTTCTTTAACAAGGCGGGAGAAAAAAAAAAATCTGGCATGCACAAAAAAGTGGTGATAAAGATTCGAGTTCGTGAATCACTTATCGATAGAGGAGAAAAAGGTCTCTTTCTTCTCTTTAATTTTTCTCTTTTTCAAACCTCCTTTGATGATAAAATAAAAATTTAAAATTTGGTTGCCGTTCTCTTTCTTTGTTTTTCCTTTTATTTTCTCGGCGAACCTGATGCAAAATATAATAAACTAGGGAGGAATGAATCTTTTCTTTTCTTTTCTTTTTTTTCGGGGGGGGTTGGGTTGGGAGAAAGAAAATAAAGAAAAGAAAAATAAAAAGGAAAATAAAAGATATATGAATTAAAGGGAGTCTTTGTGAGACGCCCTCTCGTCCTCTTCGTCTTCCTGCACCTTTCCCCTTTCTGCAGCGGTTTCTCCTCCGTTGGTGGTCTTGTCGTCCTTCCCCAGCCCGGCCTGAAAAAAAAAAAAAAAAAAAAAAAAAAAAAAAAAAAGAAAAAATCTGGGAAGGCTTCCATAGATCACCAGCTATGGAAGCCCGCCCGATAAACCCACCCGTCAGCGAACAAGCTGTAGAAGGAAAACTTCTAGTTAAACCAAAAATAAAAATAAAAAAGAGTCAACTTAAAGCCATCAGCAAACAAGCTGTAGGAAAACTTGTAGTTAAACCAAAGATAAAAATAAAAATAAAAGAGAATCTACTTAAAACCATCAGCAAGCAAGCTGTAGAAGGAAAACTTCTAGTTAAACCATAAGATAAAAAATAAAAAAGAATCACCCAAAACCATCAGCAAACAAGCTGTAGAAGGAAAACTCCTAGTTAAACCAAAAAGAAAAGAAACGGAAACCCAACAGCAAACATGTTTTAACAAAGGAACTTCAGGGGGAAAACTCCCGGACCCCTTTTTTTTTCTTTTGCTATCTTTCTTTTTTTTTTTTTTCCCCCATTGTCGATTTGTTGTAATGGAAAAAAAAAAAAAAAAAAAAAAAAAAAGGGGGAATTCTAAAGTGGGCTTCCCTCAGGAACCCTTAATGTAGGCTGCTCAAGCCCTGGGCCCTTGCGAGCCCAGGGGGGTGGATCGACCACCCTGGAAAGGTGGACATTGAGGGGTTTTTTTAAAAAGGGGGACTTGAGAAAATAATGATAAAAATTCAAAAATAAAAATCCCAAAAAAGGCTTAAAAGAAGAAGAGGCAAATTCAAAAACATACTAGGGAGGAATGAGTGGGGCAGGGGGTAAAATTTAGGAGGGGGAAAGAGGGAGAATCAAAAAAGGGGAAAGGGGCAGAGTGACCAATGTCCATGCGAAAAAGCATAGAGCGGGGGAAGAAGAAAATCAAAAACAGGAAAAACACATCACCACACAAGAAAAAAGAAAACTGTTCAACGGGGCCCAGTTCTCCTTGTTTTTTTTTTTTTTTTTTTTTTTTTTTTTTGTTTTTTTAAAAAGGGGGACTTGTGAATAAAAATAAAAAGGGGGACGTGTTGCGCACCTTGACCGTGTCCCGCACCAGGTCGTCGCTCCCCAGCTCCTCCATCAACCTGTGCTCCGCCAAGAACTTGAACTGGGGCCTGGTCATCCCCTTGAGCTCACCCCTGCATATGTTGGCTTCGACCACGGTGCCATCCGCCCCCGTACCCTTCAGATAGATGTAGCCACCCTCCACACAATCCGAGTCAGTACTGGCCGATCGGGCCCGGGCCCGCTTCTTGTCCTTCTTGCTCCACTTCAGCTCTTCCAGGGTGGGGAGGTCCGTGGCAACCACCTCAGGCCGCCTCTCCCTGTCTTCCTCCTTCTTCCGGGCCAACAGCCCAAGGTACCTCTCAAAGGAGACGTCCTCGAACAACCCCGGGACCGTCACCACCGCTGACTGCAGGTCGACCTCTTCAACACCCATCTTCCGCAGACCCCCTTGTTCGAGTCCCTCTGGGCCTCCGTATCCCCCTTAGGACACTGGTCCAAGGTCCGGTTCACCGCAGCGTCAGTCGCCCCTTGTCTCTTCCCATCTTCCTGGGCCTTCGGGTCAAGCTCCCCTCCCTGCCCAGCCCTCTCGCTGGATCCTGTTCCGGCCATCTCCGTGTCTTCTCCTCCCGGCGAGGCTGCTTCGAGTCCTGCTCCCGCTTTCCCTTGTGTTCCACCCTCCACCGGTTCCGCCTTTCGCTGCTGCTGCATTCGGGCGTCCAGGTCCTTCTTCGTCTGCTCCAGAAGGGCATCCAGCTGGTGGGCCACCGTGATTGGGGGTCCGCCTCCCTGTCCCTTCACTTCCCTCTCGGACGACTCCTCAGCTTCGGTGGTTTTTTCATTGCCGAAGGAGTCCTCTGTGAGGTCAGTGTTGGATTCAGTGTTGGGTTCGTTGTTCGCTTCCTCGTTGTCCTTTTTTTCCTCTTCGCCGTCCGGTACCGGGGGCCCGGGATCCAACTGTACAGGCCCTTTGACTAACAGCGCCCCTGCTATCGATCTCATCATGGCCGTTGACACCTCTTGGACCACACGCCTGTGTATCGAGACTCTGTCCCCGTGGGCCCGCGCAGCTATGCTCCTGGACAGTTTCTTCGTGAGGTAGACCGCTGCCTCCCCGAACCCCCCGAAGGTCTCCATCGCGAAAGGTACAAAGGCCACGCGTGTCTTGGCGAGCTCCGCCTCATACTTCTGGCGCTTGTAGTGTTCCGCCTTCGCCGCTGCATACCCCGCAGTCTTCGCCGCCTGGTTGACACAAGACTCGTTCCTCGGGTGCACGATGACCACGTCCATAGCCATTGGGCGGGAACCCCCCCACCTGGGAAGAACACGTCCGCCGGGCGCTGGGACGACCCCGGGATCAGCCCCGTCTTCTCCATCGTTGCGCTCACCCCGGCCCACTGACAGTGTCTGTGGATGGTCTCCTTCACCCGGTCGTGCCTCGCAATCCTGGCGTTGCCGCATCCCTGGGCATGGTCACCCCATACGTCCATCCCCTCAGTCTTGCACCTCGGGTCGTGGCAGCTCTCACCCTGCTTGTAGACCGGAGCCCCCAACCACCACTTGATCAGAGCCCCAAACTCGTTGTCCGACAGCTGGTTGTAGAAGTCAGGCGTCGCCGTCAACCACGCCCCCGCATAGTGCATTGACTCCGACATCAACCTCGCTCTCGAGCGTGCATCTGCTTTCGCCAAGAGGTCCTCCAGCGCCTTCTCATCAAGCACCCTAGAGAGCCACCTCTGGCTGCAGATGTGGGGGGCCTTGGCCACCATGTCGGGTGTAATCTGCATGCCGCCTTTCGTCCTGTTGAACCACTCGAGCCAGCTCCCCCATACACCCCCTTCCAGCCCATGTTCGTATTTGGGATCCAGCTCCTTGCACAGCTTCATCGTCGACGCCCTCGAAGCCATGTTGGCCGCGCGCAGGTGCTCCTGGCAGCTCCTCATCCCAAGCCCACCGACTTTTACGGACAGTTTCGCCTGCTGCCATTCTTTCGACCCGCTCTCGAACTGCATGCCGCACACCTTCGACATCGTCTTCCGCACCATCTCGTCGAACCTGTGCATGACCCCTCCCACATGCGAGTCTGGGACCACTCTCATGTAAAACACCAGTTTGCTGTATGAGCTGCAATACCGGAGAAGTGTGTACCCTGTCTCCCCACCTTCCGGAGAAGTGTGTACCCTGCCTCCCCACCTTGGTCAGCATGTCGAAGTTCTCTTCCAGCGCGTCCAAGCGTTTGTTCAGAAAGGCTTGCGTGTACTCTGGCGATCCTATCGGCGCCCCCAGGAGCATGAAGTTCCTCTCTTTGTGGAAATTCTCTTCTGTCAGGCCATCGAAGCCTTTGGTAAACGTTCTTCTTCTTTCAATCGATTGTTATATGTACTTATAAAATGTAAAATATAGCGCGCATTCGACGACACTGATCAAGCGACTGGCACCTTCCGAAGAAGGGCCTCCCACGTCCGCCGGGTTGAGCAGAGGATGCCCCGGGGCGGCCGTTCCAGTCTGATCATGTCGCACTATAATATATGTTCTCATCTCCAAGGAGAAAAGAGGTTTTTTGCCCTCGTAGCTCGCCGGGCCAGCACTCTTACTTGCGTAAGGTCTTCGTGGTTCTTGGGGGGTGGCGCTGTCCCACATTATGCCACTGCAGCGTGGTGAAGAACAGCCAGTCAGTGGCCACGAAGTAGTGATCCTTCAAGGCTCTCATATCTCCGTGCCGCGTGAACTGCTGCCGTCTCTCGACGTCCCCCTTCGCCTTCCAGCCTTCCGAGTCATACCTGGCCATGATCCACGTCTTGTCAAAGTCCAGGATGAGGGCGAACCGGACAAACTTCATGTGAATCCCGAGTTCCTTCGCGGTTTTAGGCTCTTCGCCGAGCACGTGTTTGCAGACCCGTATCATGGCTTCTGGCGTCCACTCCCCTTCCGCTTCGACGATCCCGGCCGTCGCCAGTTTCGTGTGGGAGAGCTTATCTTCCAGACCCGCTCGATGTTCTTCAGCCAGGGCGTGAACGGCGGCCTTGCCCGACCGTCGGTTCGCCCTGAGGAGGTCCAAGCGGTCTTTCTTCTTTGCGGGCTCCGCTTGTCCGTCGCACAACTGCCCGCGCTTCGCGCTCTTGGACCGCCATTTGACGAGCAGAGGTGGCTCTGGTGCACGATCTGTGCTGGTCCTTACCAGCTTGGTGTCGTGGCCAAGGTACACGTCCGGGCATGCGCCTCCCTTTCGCTTCTTCTTGTGGTGGCTTGCGAGGGGCGGGGCCGGGGCTGGGGCTGAGTGTGGGGCCAGGGCTTCGTCGCCGTCGTGGGTAGTGAGGCATGCCAGTTCCAGCTCCTCCGTCCGTGGCGCAGGTTCCGCCGTTTCCGATGGCGGGGTCGAGGTCGGGGCAGAGACTTTGTCGTCGTCGTCGCCAGTCAGGTCTATGACCACCTTCAGATTTCTCTGTGCCTCATCGGTCCCCCGTGGGGCAGGTCTCGCTGACTGAGGATGGGGGTCGTCGTCTGTTTGCGTCGACTCCGTGGGTGGTGACTCCAGCATGTACATGTCCCCCTGTGGGGGAGGAGGAGGTTCCGTCGCAGCAGTCAAATCCGCGGGTGGCTCCAGCATGTACATGTCTCTGCTGTGCTGTGTCAGCTCCGGCATGTACAGGTCGTCTGTAGCCGACAGACCGGCCAGGGGTGAGAATCGTTCTGGGGTGCGAGGGAAACACGCGGTCGTTGCGCTGTGTGCGCGTCTCGGTTGTGATCCGGGGCTTGACGTGCGACCTCTCGTGATGCCCCCACGACCTCGTTGGTGCCCCGGGACATCGGACCACAGCAGACTCTGATGGACAGTCGTCGTTGTTCGCGTAAAAGAAGAAGAAGCAGAAAAAGAAGGAGGAGAAGTAGAAGTGCCCCGTCCTAACGCAGTCCTGCTACTGCTTTGCATCTGTCGTTGCGACATCGTCGTCAGAGCTAACGGCACCCAGGGCTCCGCTGTCGTCAAGAGGGGTGGTGGGGCGACCGCCTTCGTTGAGGGCTCGGGTTGCACCCATGTCGTCGATCCATGCTGCCCCAGAGGTTCAGACAGGTCCATCTGCACGGGGACTGGGTCTGTAACGGGGAGGGCATCAACTTCGGGTAACGGGTTCGAGGCGAGGACCGGGTCAGACGCGGGGACCGGGTCTCTGGTGGAGGCTGCGCCTGGTGTTGGAACCGGGTCTGCGGAGGGGATCAGACTAGAAGCGTGGACCGGGCCTGTGGTGGGGACTGCGTCCGTGACAGAGATCGGGCCAGGCGAACTGACTAGGTCCGTGGCGTAGACTGGGCCAGTTGTGGGCACTGGGTCGTCAGGGACTATCGAGACCGGGCCAGATGCGGGGACCGGATCCGTGACGGGGACCGGGTCAGCGACTGGGCTGGCTGCGGGGACCGGGTCTGTGATGGGGGCCGTGTCTCCAACCGGGTTGGTTGTGGGGGCCGGGTCCGTGACAGGGACCGGGTTAGCTGCGGGGACCGGGTCTGTGACGGGGACCGGGTCAGCGACTGGGCTGGTTGCGGGGACTGGATCTGTGGCAGGGGCCGTGTCTGCGACCGGGTTAGCCGTGGAGACCGGCCATCGAAGCCTGTGTCCTCCACTGTCTGGGGGAGGTCGCCACTAACCCATATGAGCTCGCACTTCTGGGGTTTCACTTTCAGCCCTATCATTCCGCTCAGCTCACACAAGATGTTGTACGCCTTTCTCACTTCATCCACATTCCCCACAAGGACGCCATCGTCCAGGTAGAACTGGAGGATGTCCAGGTTGCAGTCTTCACTTATCTTGTTCACCAGGGGTTGGATGGCCAGAGAGAACAGCAGTGGTCCCATCGGGTCCCCCTGTTGCACCCCTTCCTGGGACTTAATCACCTTTCCGTTGTAGTATAATTGGGAGGGCACCCTGTAGCACCAATCGGCCCACGCATACAGCCCCGACGCTTGCTCATAGGCCTGTGAGCACAGCTGTCTCCGACAAACACTGTTGAAGGCGTTGGCATAGTCGATCTTGAGGATCACCTTGTTTTCCTGCTTGTTGCCCCGTTCCCTGTCCACATACTGCCTGATGGTGTGTATAGCCGCCTCCATTCCAGCAGGGACCGATACCCCCACCTGGCCGCCTTTCTTCAGGTACGAAGAGGCCACTTCCGGAGCGATCTTCTTCACAAGGGATTTCCCCACCAGCCGACGCAGCACATCCCCAACGACTATGGGCCGCACGTCCCTGTCGTTCTTCTTGAGGGCCACAAGGTTCGCCCCTGCCATCAGCGGAGCCACCTCCCTAGGGGCCGTGCCTCTAGCTAATGCGTTGACTGCCCTCGTCACCGACATCAAACAGCCTTGAGACTCAAAAGCTCCGTCCACCGCGTCCTTGATGTGCTGGGCTCTCAGCCCAGTCGGTCCCGCAGCAGTCCCCCTCGGGAAGTCCCTGATTGCGTCCAGCACTTCTTCCGGCAAGACTTCTACCGCTTCCTTCGTCTTCGCCGGGTTGTCCCATTGGGGGTGTAGTGGCTCTGGATGTTTGCTCTGCAGCGCTCTCCAGCAATCCTCATTGTCTTCCGCCAGCCCCTGGGCTACAAGCGCCGCGTTTCCTGCCGAGAACCTCCCTTTGCTGCACAGTTCCGTGGCCTTGGCGACCTTAGAGACCTCGTCGTTCTTAGGTTCCCCCTTCTCACCTGATTCCAGCTTATTCCAGAGGGCCATGTAATTTCCCTTCTCCCACTCCTCCAATCTGGCCTGGACACTCAGCTCCGTCTCCTTGTCCCGCTTCTTCCCTCCCCTCTTCTTCCACAGGCAGGCTTTGGGGAGCATCGCCACCAGCAGCCAAGCCTCCTCTGTGTTGTCCTTCACCGCCCGGCCCAGAGTGTGCTTAAGGGTAAGCCCCCACAGTCTTTGAAGGCTCGTCGGGATCGACCCCATGGTCGTGACGTTCATGGCGGCTATGGCTTCCAGGCTGGGTAACTCGGTCCTCGTCGGGGCCGGCGGGGGGGTCGTGTATTCCCCTTCCCTTCGCACCGCCTTTTTGCACTCGTCGTGGCACCCCTGACCCTTCCACACACAGCCCCTGCACACCAGGCACCTCTCGAGGTCCAGTCTCCTCAGAACGCTCTCCGGGATCTCATCACTCTCCAGGTGCGCATCCAGGTGACACTTCCATACCCTTGTCGAGTTGAACGGGGTCGTGCTTTGCGGGTTTTTTTTTTTTTTAAAAAGGGGGACTTGAGAAAATAAATAAAAAGGGGGACTTGAGAATGTTTTTTTTTTTCTTCAAAAGACACACAAGGCACGATAAACCTTAAGAGAAAATAAAAATATTCCAAAACAGACAATCAAGTTCCAACCTGGGAGGAAGGCATGGGTTTCTCTTTTTCTTTATGGGAGGGAGAGGGGAAGAAGAAGAAGCAACTCCAAATGATAAAAATTCAAAAATAAAAATCTCAAAAAAGGCTTAAAAGAAGAAGAGGCAAATTCAAAAACATACTAGGGAGGAATGAGTGGAGCAGGGGGTAAAATTTAGGAGGGGGAAAGGCATCGTCCTTGTGGGCTTTTTTTTTTTTTTTTTTTTTTTTTGAGAATAAAAAAAGGGGCCTTGAGAATGTTTTTTTTTTTTTTTTTTTCCATAAGACACACAAGGCACGATAAACCTAGGCGGCAATCCCACAACCAGACTTGTACTTGTTGACAAGTACCTGGTTGGGGACCACCTTGAGCCCTGCGGCGGCGGCCACCTACCCACCCCTCCGCCCCCCCTGGGATCCCCGTGGTGGGGCGCACCTTGGCGTTCATCCCCTCCCACCGGTACCCGTATTGGAGGGTCTCCCTCCCTGAGTTCCCAGACAGGGCCTCCCACTTTCCTGAAAGCAGGGCTTTCGGGAAGGCAGGAGCCGGGCCCGTCCTCAACCCGGGAGGGTGTTCACCATACACCAGTACCCACCCCTTTTTTTCTCCCTCTTTTCTTCCCTCTTCAACAATAGCAGGGTCGGCTGCAGGGGTCGTGGTCGCGGCGGTCGTGGCTGCGGCAGGGGCGGCTGCGGCGGTCTCAGTTGCGGTGATCAGGGCGGCAGGGTCGGCTGCGGCGTTCAGGGCGGCTGGGGCGGCCGTGGCTGTAGCAGCGGCGGTCAAAACCGCGGTCTCTACTAGTGATTTTTTATTTTATTTTTTTTTTCTAAAGGGGGGTGGGGGGATCTAGGGGGTGGGGGTGGGGATTCATACTGCCCAACCAGATAGTCTGGTTGGGTCGGCCCTGGCGTCGTGTGCAGCCTGGCGGCCTGTCGGGGTTCCTTCTCCCTGCGGTTTGTGTGGTCACCTCCTCTTGCGTTCCGTCTTGGATCCATTTTTTATTTTTTTTATTTTTTTTTTAAAGTGTGTTGGGGGAGGGGATCCTTTCGGTAAGCGGCGGGCAGGCCGACGGGCAAAACAACCCCCCCGGACGACGGCGACGACGGACGACGGACGCAGCGGCAAACCCAGGCAGAGGCGGCAGGCACCAGCAGAACACGAACGACCAATAAAGTACAGAAACTGTAGCTTTAGAATCGTTGGAAAAAAGAATCAAAAGGGGGACTTGAGAATGTTTTTTCTTTTTTTTTTTTTCCAAAAGAAACACACCAGAGGAAGGCAAAGCCCACTCACATCCTCGACTGCTATGGGCCACACGTCCCTGTCGTTCTTCCTGAGGGCAACCAGGTTCCCCGCCAGCGGAGCCACCTCCCTAGGGGCCGTGCCTCTAGCTAATGCGTTGACTGACCTCGTCACCGACATCAAACATCAAACAGCTTTGAGATTGCAACACTAGATGGTGTTAAGCATGCAACGAAGCACGAACTATCTACTTGATTACAGGGGGCACCCCCCGGCCGAGAAGTAGCTTCTTCTGCGTTCCTAGTCGTGTCCTTAATAAAAAAATCTTGGCACTACTTGGCATGTTAAAAATCCCCCTATACGGCTTCGGAAAAATCTTGGCCCAATAAGGATTGGTCATTGCACTCAAGTCGATAGTTTCTAGTTTTTCGCACCTCGACAAGAACGGAACGAGTATCATCACAATGGTTTCTACCTACACAAGAAGCTATCACCAATGGAATAAATATGGGTCATCGCATTCAAATAGATGGTTTCTAGGTTTTCGCACCTGGACAAGAAACTATCACCAATGGTAGAAGCATTGGAGAGGATGAGATCAGCAGTCGTCAGGTGTTCACAATGTTGAAGAAAAGCATTATCAACTCGGCCTGTGGGGTCGGTGACAACGAGTAACCGAAGTCCAGAAGGAAGGTCACTGCTGCTCATGGACAAGACTTCGACAGCTGGCGAGTCCCCCACCTCCACCACCAGAACCAGCTCAGGGTCAGCTGACACAAGCCCCTCAAGCTCCGAAACCACATCTGAGCTCTTAAGCTCCTCCAGCTGAACGGTTCTCAACTTCGCCTCCACATGGACCACGCTGCCCTCCATGAGCCCAAGTTCCTGAACTTCCTCACCCCTGTTCTTGTCCAGGACCTCTCCCTCCCAAACCAATTTGAACTTGCCTTCGAGTAAACCAGCAGCACACCCCGCCTTCTTGTACAGAATCCTAATTGTCTCCGCCCCTGCCACTTCCACATTGTGCCACCCCAGCTTTCGTCTTCACAAACACTGTGATGCTCATTTTCCCTTTTTTTTTCTTCTTCGATCCTCGATTCTCCCCCTGAAATATTATTGTGTTGAGACGTTTGTGCTTTCGTCGGCTTGAGCAATTGTGCACCTTTATATTTATTTCTTTCCTTTTTTCCCCCTTTTTTTTTCTTTTTTTTTTTCTATTTAACCATCTACCAACGGACCATTTTTGCCCACCAGGGGGTAAATTTTCAAAACTTCAAAAAAAGCTATTCTAGCGCAACGCCGGGGCTATATGCCCCCGGAAATGCCTCCAGATGTCCCAATTCTAGAGAGAGGGTGCCCACAGCAGGGCCCACCCCCACAACATTGTCAAAAATATCGTTCCTGAAGTGCCTGAGAGGGGGTACAAAAAACAAGTCAAAAAAAAAAAAAAAAAAAAAAAAAAAAAAAAAAGAGACATTTAAGGGTACCTGCGGTATGTGGCAGGACGCCTGAAGAGTCTCAATCTATCTCTTGATCGAACCTTTCTGCTGTGGTGTGGCCTTCGGCCCCTCGTTCACCCTCCTCGGTACCTTAGGTATAAAACCCTCAACCGAGTTGGTAAGGACACAATAGTTGTACAGTTGTTTCTCATCTCGGTAAATTTGGGCTGGCGTTTTTTTTTATTTTTTCATTTTCTTGTTAAGTTAGGGCAGCATTTAGTTTATATTTTTCATATTTTCCGCGCAGGACCCCGCCGGCAAGAAAGGGCCGGGCCGTATTGCATTGAAAGCCCTTTGCGTAAAAGATTTTTTTTCAAATCGTCTATATGGCATCGTTTCAAAAAAACCCCCCCCCCAAAATGAGGCCAATTGACACTTTCAATATTTCTCTAAGTACTTTTTCCCAAAGAAAAAAAATTCTACAACTTTCCCGGCCCAGGTAAGGAAAGAAAACACCCCAGAAAATGGGAAAGTGAGTGTTACTGGTACCCAGAAAATTCAGTCCTAGGGGCAAAAATGGGTTTTTTCACTTTGCACAAATTCAGTAAAAGAGGGGGTGACAAAAATGGATGCTTTTAAACTTGCTGTTGAGAAGCTAGGGGTAAAAAAAAATGGTATTCGGACCGAGAAAGGGTAAATGGGAACACCACGGCGATCAGGACACTCGCCACAGAGGTTTTTGAGAAGCTCAGTGGCAACGACTGTGCTGCACTAGTTTGTGGCGTAGTGTGTAAAGGGGAACTTCTAGCGGCACTTCTGCTATCATTTTCTGGTTGATTTAGTAGCCAACAAGACACCACACGGCGCCAATTGGTCAGAGGCATGAGGCTTGACCACATCACACATGATGAAATAAGGGCAGCTGGCCTTACTGTTGGAAAAGTCTTGTTCCACAGTAGCATGGGCACAGAAAAAAATAAAGAAAAAAATGGAGTGGATACTCTGGACTGACGGTGGGCGTCACTTTCGTGCAAAGGAATTTTGCTACTTTGTTCTTTTTGGTCTTCGTTTTGTATATCCCGATCGGACGTTTTCCCTGTGGTTTCTGGGGGAGAAACACGGCAAAAACAACAGGGACAGCCACTTTGGTGTGCTCTCTCGTGTTTTTTGGTTTTGGGTGCCTCGTTCCACAACAATTAAAACTGTGGAACAAATAGCTAACATCACCAATACGATACAGTGTGCCGTGCATGTAGTTACTGATGTCTTTGGCCCGTACAAAAAGAAAATTCTTGAGTTTCCGGATTTTACAGGTGCATATGAGCTCAGGAGCACACCGGAGGGTGTATTTGCTACGTGTGCGTCCACGAGCTAGAAAGAACTAAAGTACATCATCAAAGAACTCGATGCAGACAGGGCAGAGAAAAGGCCCCCAGTCTATGAATCTTGTGATGAGTATGAGGACGTTCCTGATAGCCTTCCCGGACTTGAAAAACGAGAAAGAATAGTAACCAAATTACGAAAATACTCGCCACCCCATGACAAGCCCAAAGCACCAAGTACACCTACGAATGAGCCTCTTAAAACCCCCCCAAAATGCGGTAGAAGGCCTAATAGTATGAAAAAGAAACGAGGTCGCCCACTCAGCAGCAGCACATCTCAGCCGCAGAAGACTAGGAAATGAAGGTTTCCACTTCCAACATCATTTCAGCCACCTTCTAGCAGTGAGTTTCGCTATTTCTTGCTATTGAAAGCATAATCTCTGACTTTACCAAAACCACTAAAACCCGATTTTGACCCTAAGACTGAATTTTTCATAGGTCAAAATAGCACCCTTGAGCGATTTCTGACCCGGGTTCTTTCCTAATATGGGCCGGGAAATATGGAGAATTTTTTTAAAGGGGGCGGCATGCCCAAAGATGCAACGAAAGTGTCAATTGGCCTCATTTTGGGGGGGGGGGGGTTTGAAATCGACCCATATATAGACGCTCGTTGATAGATGGTTAATTACACTTCATTTACTTTGTTTTCTTCCCGCTGCCTTGAATGGCTTACTAGGTAGACGGCTAGTGGTGGGGGTTAGTCGGTGGTCTCTTCGGTGCCCTTGAGGTACATGATTGCCCTCTTCGGGTCTTTATTGTCAAGATCCATCGTCTATCGATCCCTTCCTGTTGTAGTATGATGCGGAGGTAAACTACTTGAAACAACAAAAGAAACGTTCTAAAGGAGACGCCTTAAGGTTGGCCCCTTTTACTCCAGGAGCCCAGTTCAGTCACTTCAGCATTTGGCACCACTCTTCTCCATGAATGTCAAGACCTCTGTGATAGCCTTCTCAATGTCGGACTTGGTATTGTCGTTAGATCCAATGACCGTTCCGTTGGTGATGGCACCCCTGTTTACGAAACCATGAGGCTGTGCCGTGTACCTCGTGGACTGGTTCTTACCAGGGTACAGCTCCTCAAGAGCCTTCATCAGAACACCGCCAGCATCGTACATATCAGGGTCTGCCCCCTCGGCACCAAGCACACCAGTAGGCTGGAAGAGCCATGGACACGACTGCTTGCTCGCGAGAGCAGAAGGGTCTTTGCCGAGCAGCCCCTCAATGTGGATGGAAGGGTGCGATGAAGCAGCACACACAATAGGAATAGCTGTCTTCGAAGCAGCAAGATGCATGCCGACCCATCCTCCGTAGCAGAACCCGTACAACGAAACCTTCTCCACCCCTTTGCTAGCGTAGTGCTCCAACACCTTTTGGATCTTCGGAACAACTGCCTCGACACCCCATTCACCCACGAAGAGGGGGAAGACACACTCCTTCACCCTCGACATTTCAAAGAAGGGGGGCAGGGCATCATCGTCTGTCCCGCCCTCAAACGCTGGCATCACCTTGGCAATGGCAACGAAGTACCCGTTCTTTGCGAAGTTGTCAGCCAAGCTGCGGATCCTACCACTGTTCCACCCCCAGATGTCCGGAAGCAGCAACAGCATCGGCTTCCCAAATTCACCGGACTCGTACACCTCAAACCCGCCGGCAGTAGCCTTCTTTCCGTCCTCTCCCTGCGGCTCCAGGTAACCAACCGCCCCAGGTGGACAGCACGACATAGCACAGTGGTCAACTGTATGGAATACGTGAAAGGGGTTTAAGTAAGCTTCCTCCGCTCCTTACAGATATGTTATTATTGTTTTCTTTATTTCTTTCTTATCTCCTCTTCCGCTTGCGGTCGCGGGCTGTATGGAAAAGAAACACGAGTCGGGTTCCGACGAAAGGTTCTTTGAGAATAGGGCAGTCCCAAGAGGGAAGCATGCAGGGGCAGAGGTTGCAAGGGATCGGTAATACCCTCTCTACTCTCCTCCTGCTTAGAGCAGAACGGCCTTCTTCCATTAGAGTTACTAATCTAGAAAAGGAGAACGACCCGGTACCTAGGGGCGAATCACATAGCCCGACCAGAGGCCGTCGCATGCTGGGATCCTTTTGTTGCCGGCTTACAATCGTTGGCTTGCGGATTACCACGGGGTTCTTACTGCACCGCGGGCTTGGGGTTTACTGCACCAACCCGACGATTTTGCCAGACATCGAGGCAGTGGCAGGAACAAGGCGCGGCACGGTGGAGGAGTCGGCACAGGGGTTGGCACAACGTCGCCCCTCCGCATGTGTAGAAGAATCATAGTCTGCATCCATCTTGTGTTTTATATGGGTAGCGACCTTGTCGGTGAGGTTCTGTGGTTTGCTGAAAAATAGAAAAGGGGGGGAAGGGGAGGAAAGAAAGACAAAAGGGGGGAGGGGGCGTTAAAATAAAAAATGTTAAAATTTTTCGTTTCGTTTACATTTTTTTCTTTGCCAAGCAAAAGGAGGGGAGGAAATTAATTATGCGGAGTGCCTTTTTTTTAAATTTCTATGGTTTCTTTCTGGAGCATCAGGCATCTCAACATGTTACATACGAGTTAATACCCCCCGGTCACTGGCATCAGGTGAGAAGGCAGGGAAAGTACACACCTCTTTTCTCACTTAAGAGGAAGTGTTTTCACACCCTGAGACCGAAGCCAAAGACCTTCTGTACTGCTGCCTATAAAAACGAGCAAAATAAACTCGGTAGAAAAAAAAAACCTGACATTTTGAAGGGGGGAAAAGGTTAATTTTACTCAACACCTCTTTTTTTTTCCTTTTTTTTTTTCTTTTTTTTTTTTTATTATTTCACTCTTCAGAAATTAGGTCGCAGGGCCCGAGTGCAAAAAACTCGGGAACTCGAGTTAAATAATGACTCATAATTTGTTGGCAATAAATAGCTATTTTAATGTCCAGTTTTCTCGTTTTAAAAAAGGGGGGGAAAGCGATCGTTTCATGTTTAAAAAAAATGTGACGTAGATAAAATGGAATTTCTTTTTTCTAAAGTTTCGCGGCGACTGCTCCCTCTCTAAAATCCGTTATTGACCCTTGTGTTACAGACAGAGAGAGTTGCCTTTTCTTTTCAAAACAACGGCGGAGAATGACTCAAATCGGCGAAGTTTTTAAATTTTTAAAAAAAAGGGGGGGGACCGAGAAAGGTACGCAAAGTCATTGCTTGCTGCGGCAAATAGCTTGTAAAAAGGAAGGGGAGCGATCGTGTCAAAAAAAAGGGTGAGGGGAATTTAGAATCTCGTGTTTTTTTCCCCTTTTTTTTTTTTTTTTTTTTTCTGCAGGGTGCCTTGATCAGGCTGCAGGACGTTGGTGGGGATTTTTCAATTCATTTATTATTCGTTCACAAAAAAAAAAGTTGTCCCAATTTTAGTAGTGCCTTGCAGTACGTGAGTATTGTGTCTACAAGTCCGGAAGTCTCTCGCTGCCATCGCTGAACCAAGTCCTGTGGCCCCACAGGAATAAAAGTGGAGAGGTCAAGAAAGCTTAGCTTGAAATGGGGAAAAGCCACAGAAGCAAAAAAAAATTAAACACCACCTGGAGCCTCTTCCCCCCCCCCCCCCGCTTTGGAACTCATAAAAAAGGAAAGAAAAAAAAATTAGAAAAGAGGGGGGGGATGGAAAGTTTTTCTTTTTTCCCTGTTCTTTTTTCCCTCTAGTTTTGTGGCGACTTCGTTCGCGACACCCCCCTCTCTTTCATTCTTTCTTTGTTTATTTTCTGCTTTTTTATTTTTCTTTCTTTTGTGACATCTTACTGGCGCCCTTGCAACGACTGGGGGGGAAAAAACTTCGATTTCTTTCAACGTCAGGAAAGTGCCACAAGTCAAAACAGAGCTCAGGACCGTCGGGTTTTTTTTTTTTTTTTTTTTTTTTTTTTTTTTTTTTTTTTTTTTTTTTTCTCTCCAATAACAAAGGAGTTTATCTGATGTAGAAACATTCTGGCTTTTCAACACAAGCAGGGACGTTCACAGTTTCTGAATGAGAGAGCCGCTTGATCATGCACCACTCCCCTTTTGAGCCTAGAGGCGTGTAATTGTACTGTGCCTCACTAGCATGCCGCCACCTCCAGACGTAGAGGTTCCCACTTGCAACCGCCACAAGGGTTCTTTTCGATGCATTGCAGCAATCTATTTTCGAGGCCCTCAAGAGCTCCTCCGTAACACCCCTCTTTGTCACCTGCAGTGCAACTGTTCCGTCTTTCTTCAGCACCTTCTTCATGCATACCGTGTCACAGGATTTTTCACACTCCACCTCAGAGTACACTGTTTCGTCCAGTCTCGTGGGGGTGGTTTTGTACTCCCATGGTACCCGATTGCTTTTGTCATCGGTTCCTGCACAACGCTCCTGACATTCGCTTTGATGATCTTCTGTTGGTTTATGTTCCGTAGCCTCGAGCGTCTGCATCCCCACCTTTACAACATCGAATGTTCGGTTGCTTTTGCCGGTTCCCATAAGCACCTCGAACAGGTTTTTCTCCTTGTTCCACTTGATGACGGGGTCCTCGGCGTTTAACGTCTTCACGAGACTGCTCACATCACCTGTCACCCTGTGGTACACCACAACGCCTGCCTTGCCGTCCCCGCAGCTACGCACCAGTGCTCCCACCTGGTTGCCGTCATCCGAGACAACAGCTTGTTGTGCATGGCCGTAAAGGGCGGGTTCCTTCTTCGGGAGTTTCATGATCACCAACCTGTTGGTGTCCTCGAGATGGTAATACACGCGACGGGCTGAAACGTACATGTTGCGGACATTCAGCCTTTTGTTCTCTTGTCCAAAGACCCTTGTGTACAGCTTAACCACAGTCTTTTCTTTTTCCCTGTTTTTCTCCCTCAGTTCCCAGCTGTAGTTCTCTCCGTTCTCCCCTCTCACAAGCAGTAACGAGCCGGTGCCTGGCACAACGTGTCGCGGGGCCTCTTCCCGCCCCGTTGCATCGTGGTATATGAAGAGCTTCTCTTTTCTATTTTCTTCGCCCACATGAACCTCGGTGCATTGCCAGTCGTTGTCGTTGCTGCCCTTGCTCCAGGTAAGCAGGCTGCTCGTCGTCATTGGTGTGAGTGCTTTGATTTCTTGTTCGGCTTCACCACTGGTTTCTTCCTTGACTACCCTACCGATTTCTTCGGCACCATTGGTTTCTGCCTTGGTTTCACCACTGGTTTCTTCCTCGACTTCACTACCAGTTTCTTCGACACCATTGGTTTCTTCCTCGACTACCCTACCGATTTCTTCGGCACCATTGGTTTCTGCCTTGGCTTCACCACTGGTTTCTTCCTCGACTACCCTACCGATTTCTTCGACACCATCGGTTTCTGCCATGGTTTCACCACTGGTTTCTTCCTCGACTTCACTACCAGTTTCTTCGACAACATTGGTTTCTTCCTCGACTACCCTACCGATTTCTTCGACACCATTGGTTTCTGCCTTGGCTTCACCACTGGTTTCTTCCTCGACTACCCTACCGATTTCTTCGACACTATTTGTTTCTTCCTCGACTTCCCTACCGATTTCCTCGGCACCATTGGTTTCTAAATCGACTTCACCATCGGTTTTTGCCTCGGCTTCACCCCTACTATCGGTTTCACCAATGCTGATTTGATTCTTGTTGTCACTACCAGTTTCACTGCAGGTTTGTCCCTCGGTTTCACTATCAGTTTCACCATACAAGGTTTGTTCCTTGGCTTTTTCATTGTTTTGTACCTCGACTTTTTCATTGTTTTGTTTTTTATTCTTATTTTCCTCCTCAAAGTTCCACGTGTCAACCTTCCCATTGGTATCTATCCAGCAGAGATGGCGCTGCTGTAGCAAACACACGTCTTTTAGGTTGCCAGTGTAGTTTTTCTTGTACCTTTTCGTAATTTTTCCCTGTACTTGTATCAGCTCCTTGACACCTTTTTTTAAACGCACACACCACACCGAACCATCATGCGAGATACTCACAAGCTGTCCGGCATTCGGGATGTTATCTACTTCGTGTACTGCTGGGTTCTTCGCCACCACCACATCCCTGATCACCAACTCTTCGCCCTTTGTGTAAGCGACGAAAAGAACACGCGAGGTGCCCCTCCGCACTATCCTGCTCAGGAGTGCCGTTTTGCCAACGGGTATATGTAGCTGCACCTTGGCCACTTCCTTATATCCATGTAGCAATACCACCTTGTCTTCATACACCTCAGCCACGATATCAGCACCATTGTCATCCGTGAAGACCGCTAACGAAAGCAGTTCGTCGGTCAACATCTTGCATCTAGGGATCCGGTAGCTATGCGGGAGGAACACCCTTTGTAATTCTTTGGAAACCGAACCTCGCTGGTTTGGGACGATATCAGCTTTGTCGAAGATGCCGTCCTCAAGGTACGCTCCGTCCACTCTGATCCCTCTCAGGTTCATCCCACTAAAGCTGTCGTCTGCCGACAGGATCGTGATCGCCACAGCGGCAGGAACCTTGCACCACGGCAGCTTCGACAGCTCCACAAGAGAGTACAGCGTGTCCCTGAACCACACCAGTTCGTTCTCTTTTTTTTCCTTATCCTTCTTCCTCACCATGCCCGCCAAGAACACATCCAAGGTATCAGGGTAGTTCTTCAGATCCTCCATCAACACATTCCACGGCTCCTTTTTCGTGCACGCCCTACATGCCCCGACAAGGAATTTTGAGATCGTATTATCATCCATTTTATTTGTTCTTGAGGCCAAGGCACCCTTCACCTTCATCAACATCAGTTCCTTGTGCTTCCGGAAGTATGCCCATATTTTCTGCGTTTGTTCAGAATGACTCAGATGTGGTTCGGGCTTCATCTCCAAGAACACAGACACGAAGAACCTCGTGCAGCAGCGGTTTAGGGGGATCTGCATCAGCTTGTCGCGAACGGCGATCGCGGTGAACATCTTTTGCATCCACGGGTACATAAACTCGTACATCCTCCCTGTGTCCCCCTTCTTGCCGTCCTTGACTTTTACTGGAGAGGCTGTGAACAAGTCGCGCACCAGCTGCTGGTCCAGCTTATTGACGTCGTACTCTGTGTGTTTTGTCTCCAGAAAACTATTGCACCTGCTCTTGTAGGGTGCCTGCAATGAGTGGCGCCGTGTCATGTCAAGGGCAAGGAGGGAGTTGTAGTGCATCATAAGGCCGATGAGGTCTCCATCGGTGATGGAGGGATGCTTCGTGTTCAGCTCCTTCAACGACAGTCGGAGGTACTCCTCTAAACAGGTTATCAGGAATTCTGCGTCCATCTCCTTCTCCTTCAGCTTGTCGACATTCTTGAAGTCGTTGAGCTTCTTCAGCTTCGTAAGGGTGGCCGACGACTTGGACCATTTCTCTTTCGCGACCTTTTCCATCACATTTGATACTAACTTATCCCACGACACATCCCTCTGATCTTCTAACTCACCTAGAGCTGCAAAGTCTTCTTTTAGGCTTTTTTGTTCTTTCGTCACAGACTCCAGCAGACTGGACCCAAATTTACGAGCCTCAACGTTGTCAAGCGACCAAAACCCTTGCTTGTTGTCGTCCGCGTTAATAGCCTTCACGAGGGATAGAAGCATGCGAAGCGAAAGGTCCCCCACATGTGGGCTCTTGATGGTTTCCTCACAGAACATCGGGAACAGCAGCGCACCCCTCAGCACCGACCCAATGGACGCATCCTCCGTGCCGAGCACCTGACTTGTGTCTTCGATCGTCATATCTTTCATCTTGTACACCTCACAGCTTTTGCGCTGATCGTCCATCTTGGTCCCAAACAGCATTTCTAGGGTGTACTCAAAAACGGCAGTGTCTGCAGCCACCAAGATGGTGGGATTGCCCCACTCGTGAAGCCTGTTCTTCTCCCTCATCGAATCCAAATGGAACTCCTTGTCGAGGAACGAGTACCCCACGAGGATCAGCACCAGGTGCACCTTCGTTTCCTTTGTCTTCTCTTGAAGACGCTGAACGTTCCTCATCGTGAACCTGTGCTGCTGCAACAGGGCCTCCTCAACAAGGTTTGTCGTCGGCTTCTTCGTCGCAGGCATGAATACATGAAGAGGAAGCAGAACTCTGCTGGACTTCTTCTGCCCAGAACTCTGCTGGATTTCTTTTTCTTCTGAAAAATACAGCTTCCACAGCTCCTTCTCCACCAGAGACATGAACTCCTTGCCCCAGTGCATACCGAAGATATGACTCTTCACTTCAAAAAGCTCGTCCCTTAATTGTTTTGCAAATTCTGAAGGACTTCCAATTTCTTCCTTACAACTGATGGTTCCTGTGACACTCATGAAGGAGTACCTGTCACACTGGCCGAAGTCTCTATTGTCATACAAAGCTGTGATGTCGTTGCCCAACTTCCTGTACAGCTTGAGGTAGGTGTGGATGTCACTCACCTCCTTCTTCATGTCCTGAAGCTGCCTGTCGATCCCTGCCACCCTGTCGAAGATACTTGCCGTGAGGAGCAGGGTCGTCCCGGCTATCGCGTTCAATCCCTCGAGGTTCGTTGCATACACCTGCACCGCCTTCTGCGCCTCTTTCAGAAGTCTGTCGACGTGGTTTCTAGCCTCCTCGTTCGAAACTCCCCTTCGATGCTCCAGAAGCTTCTCCACTTCCTGTAGCAGCTCCTCCATGTCATTCTTGTAGGTCTCCGCCTCTGTCCGCAGCGTCATCCTCAGGTACTGCCTCGCCTTCCCAAACACTCGGCCTGCCAGCTCCAGGCGCTTCCCTTCATTCTCGCTCCCTAATGTTTCCAGCATTTCTTTGAACATTTCTTTCGCCAGTTCGCAGTCCAACTCCCCACTCTCGACCACCTCGTAGCAAGCAAGAACTGCCCTGTGCCGCACACTAGCTCCCTTGTTGCCCCCAGAGGACGCCGTCAGTCCCACCACAACTGCCTGCATTCCTTCGTCAAAGGCTTTCAGGGTTTTGATCTTTTCTTCGTCGAATATCCCCTTCAGCTTTTCTGCAAGTTCCTCAGATTCCACGATCTTGCTGGCCTCATCATGAACCTCTCCCAAGAATTTGGTCGCTTCCACAAGTTGTGTTTTCAGTTGTCTTGGTGTCGTGCGACCCTGCTTTAGAAGGTTCATTAAACAGTTCACCATTTCCTTCCTCACGCCGGGTGGGAATTGTGTAACAACTTGTTGCTCCCCTGCAACAGGGATCCTTTGGTACAGAACCCCGTTGCTGTGGATGAGGCTCTCATACTCTGTCCCGTTCGTTGGCTCCGACGACACGACACGGGAGAACACCAGCAGGTCAGCAAGGGTTCCTGCCCACAGCGAAGCAGGAAGAGCCTTTTTTCCTATGCCCTGTTTCATTTTCTCGTGGAACCTTTTCACGAGATTCTTCAGGTACTCACTTGCTTTCGTCCCATCATTTGTTGTCGAACTCACTAGAAGCAGGTACTTCAAACGCTGAGATAGGGCATTGCACGTTGCTGCTGTCTTCACCTCTTCTTGTGTGTTCCAAGTGTCGCTGATGTTGATCAAGCCCACGACGCCACGCCCAGCTGCCTCAAACGTCTTCGTGTCGAAGCCGAATGTCTTGAGAGCGACAACACTAGACGCTACTGCAGCAACGTCGCTAAGAATGCTCTTCCCGATAACCCTGCCCACCTTGGTGATGACTTCGTGGTCCGTTTCCGACGACGCGTGCATGAACATCTTGTATCTCTCCGTGTCCAGGCTTGTCACGAGTGTCCGGAAGTCATCCAGTTCTCCTACGTCGTACATGGCAAGCTGCGCCACCAAGGAGGCCACCACACGGTACAGGTATATGTTGTTCATCACCACGATGTCCCCTGCGTCGCCCTCCGCACTGTCCTCCAGCGACTGCTGTAACACCCTCAGAAGCTCGCACACAGCTTCCAACATGTACTCCGCCGCTAGCTTGCTGCTCCGAATCTCGGGTAGCGACGAGAGCTTCACCTCGTTCAGCTTGAACCCCTTCACGAAGTTCTGCAACTTTGCAACCCTCTCACTTGCCTCGCACTGCGCTACATCCTTTGCCCAGTTCTTTAACCCCCTGAGGAACGACAGGATGTCATTCGCGAAGTCTTGCAACCCATTTCGCGCGGGAAGCTGGGGTCCTGAAACGGCGGCGGCATTGGAACAAAGTCCGATAGTGGCCAGTACATCTTGATTGTGCTTGTACAGCTCGAGTGCCCGCCGAGACATTTCTTTCAGCTGTGAGTCACCGACAGCATTAACCTCGTTCTGCAGCTTTTCGTATCCTAACGTCTCTTTCGACTTTTTCAGCAGTATGCTCAAATAGTTCACCGTGTGCTTAAAGGCCTTCATCTGCGAAACAAGCGACTCCCCTTCTCCATCGCTCCTCACAGTGTCCAGCACCTCACGTCCCATCTTATCCGCCAGAGGCTTGTCCAGCTCCCCGCTATCAATCACCTCGTAGCAGGCAAGAACTGCCTTGTGCCGCACCTTCGCACTGCTCTTACCGATCGCCTTCGTCAACTTGTCCACAATCATCTTGTTCTTTTCTGTCAACAATGCCATCAGCTCATCAGGTGTCACGCGATCACGCTTCAGGAGACCCATCAAACAGTCCACCACCGTTTTCCTCACCTCATCAGGGAACTGCATGATCCCTTGCTGTTCCCCCAGAATAGGAATCCTTTGGTACAGAACTCCGTTGCTGTGAACAAGGCTCTCCTCCCCTTCCTTGTTGCTTGGCTTCGCTTTCACGACACGGGAAAACACCAGCAGGTCAACAAGAGTCCCTACCCACAGCGACGCACGAAGAGAGAGACTCGTTCCTTCGGGACACTCTTCTTCGTGGATCTTCTGGAGGTTGCTCAGATCTTTCGCATTACGTACAAGTAGCTCCTTAGGGTTGCTCAAATCTTCCGCATTACGAGGTTGCAGGTTGCTCAAATCTTCCGCATTACGAGGTTGCAGGTTGCTCAAATCTTTCGCAATACGAGGTTGCTCCTGAGGGCTGCTCGGATCTTTCGCGTTTACGGGGTCGGGATCTTTCGCGTTTACGAGGTCAGGATCTTTCGCTTCAAGCACACTCACCAGAAACTGATACTTCAGATGCTGAGAATCGAAGGCCTTTGTCTTGAGAGCGACAACATCAGACACTGCAGCAAAGTCGCTGAGAATGCTTCCGATAACCCTGCCCACCTTGGTGATGACTTCGTGGTCCGTTTCCGACGACGCGTGCATGAACATCTTGTATCTCTCCGTGTCCAGGCTTGTCACGAGTGTCCGGAAGTCATCCAGTTGTTCTGCATGGGTGATGCCGTCTCCTGCGTCGTACATGGCAAGCTGCGCCACCAAGGAGGCCACCACACGGTACAAGTATATGTTGTTCATCACCACGATGTCCCCTGCGTCGCCCTCCGCACTGTCCCCCAGCGACTGCTGCAACACCCTCAGAAGCTCGCACACAGCGATCAACGTATACTCCCGAACCTCGGATAGTGAAGTCAGCTTGAACCCCTCCGCGAACGTCAGCAACATTGCAATCTTGTCACTTGCTGTGCACTGCGCTACATCGTTCTCTAACCTCTTGAGGAACGACAGAGTGTCCTTCATGAAGTCTTGCGACTCTGAAACGGCGGCATCGGGACGATCGGTTCCGATTGTGCCGGCCAGCAGCAGCTTTTGATTGTGCTTGTACAACTCGAGTTGCCGAGACATTTCTTTCACTTGTGGGTCATCGAGATCATTAACCTCGTTCTGCAGCTTTTTGAACTCTGTCTCGTTCTGCAGCCTTGCGTATTCTAACGTTTCTTTTAACAGTATGCTCATACATTTCTCCGTGTGCTTAAAAGCCTTTATCTGCGAAACAAGCGTCTTCAGTACATCTTGATTGTGCTTGTACTCTTTCACCTGTGAGTCACCGACAGCATTAACCTCGTTCTGCAGCTTTTCGTATCCTAACGTCTCTTTCGACTTTTTCAGCAGTATGCTCAAATAGTTCACCGTGTGCTTAAAGGCCTTCATCTGCGAAACAAGCGACTCCCCTTCTCCATCACTCCTCACAGTGTCCAGCACCTCACGCCCCATCTTATCCGCCAGAAGCTTGTCCAGCTCAGAGAGACTCGTTCCCTTGGGACACTCTTGTCCGTTTTTGAGGTTGCGATCTTTCGTTGCAAGCATACTCACCAGAAGCAGGTACTTCAGATGCTGAGAATCGAAGGCCTTTGTCTTGAGAACATCGGACACTGCAGCAACATCCCAGGGAATGCTTCCGATAACCCTGCCCACCTTGGTGATGACTTCGTGGTCCGTTTCCGACGACGTGTGCATGAACATCTTGTATCTCTCCAGGCTTGTCACGAGTGTCCGGAAGTCATGCAATTGTTCTGCATTATCATCATCGTCTCTTTCGTCGCACATGGCAAGCTGCGCCACCAAGGAGGCCACTACACGGTACAGGTGTATGTTGTTCATCACCACGATGTCCCTTGTGTCGCCCTCCGCACAGTCCTTTAGCGACTCACGCAGCACCTTCAGCAGATCACACGCAGAAAGGAGCAGCAGGCCCCGCGTCTTGGTTTTAGAATTCTTAAGTAGTGCCGGGAATCTCACCTCGTTCAGTCTGAACCACTCCACGAAGGTTAGCACCTCTTCTGTGCTCATGAATTTCAAAGCTTTTGCCTTCTGCCGCAATGTGTTGAGGAATGCGAGCCCATCTTCTTCTGCAGTCTGTTCAATGGGGGCATGCCTGAAGACCATCTGACCTGATGGGGTGGTGATAGTGGCGCGTGTGAATGAAACAACAGAAACAAATAAATGGGGCTTTCTATCTTGTGTTGCTACCATTCTGCGTCGCTGCATACTTGTCGGCAGAGGTGGGATTCTTCGAGTAGGTTCGGGTAGGTCAAACGAGAGTGTTGATTTCCCCACCAGCCGACGCAGCGGGTAAAACTTTGGGAAGGAGGGGAAGGAGAAAGATAAAAGGGAAAGGGGATAATAGATGACACCAACATCCATGCATAAAATTAAAAGGTAAAGTATAACTTTCTATGCACAACGTGTCTAGTAGATGGTGCCTATTGTAGTCCCTTACAGTGCCACTGTCTCTTCCCACTGCAACTATCTGTCAATCATTGTCAAACTTAGGTGCTTCTGGAGATGTAGATACACCTTTTCTGGCAAGCAACTTTGGATCACGTTCAAGCTTCAAGGATTGTCAGACATTTGCACAAGTAAGATGTGATAAGGGCTCTTCTATGAGGGCATGTCAACTTCACATGTGTTCCGTGTAGTTCACTACCTTAATGACTGGAATCCGTCCATTGTACCAGACTCCTCATATGAAGGACATAAAAAAGTAATCAAATTTCAGGTGGCAAGTATCGGATTCGCCTTGAGTACCAGAGCCTTAGAAAGTAGCTTCATGCATTATAAAACTGAGTTCTTTACACCGCCACTCGTGATTCAGAATATGGGCACGTGAAAGGGATGGGTAACCTATAGCCTGCCACAGACTGACTTCAGGTTTTAATTTGTCAAGTCTTATGATGCAATCCTCGCTCTGGAACTGATCAAGTTTTGTAGAATCACCATCAGAATTGAACCATTTCGCGTGTGGGATAGGTCTGAATTTTAGAGCCCCCAAGTGCAAAGTAATTTCAGAAGAGTGAATAGAATAACTTCAATTCAAAATTAATTGGAACTATCAACAGCATGCAAAACCCTACCATCCAATACAGAAGATGTTCACAGTATGCTATCTATTCACATTAAGATGTGTATGTAAATCAAACACTTCTCCAGCGACCGGAAATACATGCTGTGACTTGTGTCAAAAACAGTTGGGTTTTTCCCGAACTTAACAATAAGAACTATAACTTATTAACCAGGAGGGAGGAGGAAAGGGAGAAAGAAGGGGAACGGGGGAAATAATATGATATCAATGTCCATGCAAAAAAAAAAAAAATACTGTAAAACGAATAATGTCGGACGGAAAAATTCTCGGACGGAAAAACTCCCGGACACCAAAAAAAACCCGGACATTTTTCCGTCCGGGAGTTTTTCTGGGAAGAAGTTTTTTTTACTTAAGGGGGGTAGCAGCTCCCACCACGTTTGCCTGGAAGGGCTTTATTCCTTGTGCAGAGCCAAAATGTCACCCTGCGTGGCAGTTTGAATTTTTCTTCCCCTTTCAATGCACCAACAAACAGCACCCACGGGATCTTTAACTTCTCATAAACCCGTACTACTTTCGTCAGATTGACCAGTTCGACTACCCAAGGCACGTTGAGCAGCTGGCTTGTGAGGGGCCCAACTTTGGTGCTGACACCCCCGGCCAGCTCACCCCCGAGAGGTGGAGGAGATAAACTCCTTACACCGGGCCAGTACAAACCCCCGAAAGCAGCTTGGCGGCCTCTGCCTCGGTCAGAAGACGGCAGCAACAGGTTCAACAGAGCCCCCGGTTTCTTCCAGACGGAAATACTGGACGTTGCTATTCCACCCTACCACACCCTGGCCGCCGCGACGCCGTGATAGCAGCGTATCGCCCAACACGGGATTTAGCATCCTTCGGGGGCTGAAAGATTTTTGCTTGAGTCGATAGGTAAACGGGCTTGGTGAGCCTATCCCAGCACAACAAATATGCACCTATGCAGAAGGGCTGCTGTGCGCCAATCCAGCCCGAAAGACAGACCTGGTAGACTTTGGTGGGGCACTGCCCTTTTCCTTTTAGATGGTGTTAAGCATGCAACGAAGCACGAACTATCTACTTGATTACAGGGGGCACCCCCCGGCCGAGAAGTAGCTTCTTCTGCGTTCCTAGTCGTGTCCTTAATAAAAAAATCTTGGCACTACTTGGCATGTTAAAAATCCCCCTATACGGCTTCGGAAAAATCTTGGCCCAATAAGGATTGGTCATTGCACTCAAGTCGATAGTTTCTAGTTTTTCGCACCTCGACAAGAACGGAACGAGTATCATCACAATGGTTTCTACCTACACAAGAAGCTATCACCAATGGAATAAATATGGGTCATCGCATTCAAATAGATGGTTTCTAGGTTTTCGCACCTGGACAAGAAACTATCACCAATGGTAGAAGCATTGGAGAGGATGAGATCAGCAGTCGTCAGGTGTTCACAATGTTGAAGAAAAGCATTATCAACTCGGCCTGTGGGGTCGGTGACAACGAGTAACCGAAGTCCAGAAGGAAGGTCACTGCTGCTCATGGACAAGACTTCGACAGCTGGCGAGTCCCCCACCTCCACCACCAGAACCAGCTCAGGGTCAGCTGACACAAGCCCCTCAAGCTCCGAAACCACATCTGAGCTCTTAAGCTCCTCCAGCTGAACGGTTCTCAACTTCGCCTCCACATGGACCACGCTGCCCTCCATGAGCCCAAGTTCCTGAACTTCCTCACCCCTGTTCTTGTCCAGGACCTCTCCCTCCCAAACCAATTTGAACTTGCCTTCGAGTAAACCAGCAGCACACCCCGCCTTCTTGTACAGAATCCTAATTGTCTCCGCCCCTGCCACTTCCACATTGTGCCACCCCAGCTTTCGTCTTCACAAACACTGTGATGCTCATTTTCCCTTTTTTTTTCTTCTTCGATCCTCGATTCTCCCCCTGAAATATTATTGTGTTGAGACGTTTGTGCTTTCGTCGGCTTGAGCAATTGTGCACCTTTATATTTATTTCTTTCCTTTTTTCCCCCTTTTTTTTTCTTTTTTTTTTTCTATTTAACCATCTACCAACGGACCATTTTTGCCCACCAGGGGGTAAATTTTCAAAACTTCAAAAAAAGCTATTCTAGCGCAACGCCGGGGCTATATGCCCCCGGAAATGCCTCCAGATGTCCCAATTCTAGAGAGAGGGTGCCCACAGCAGGGCCCACCCCCACAACATTGTCAAAAATATCGTTCCTGAAGTGCCTGAGAGGGGGTACAAAAAACAAGTCAAAAAAAAAAAAAAAAAAAAAAAAAAAAAAAAAAGAGACATTTAAGGGTACCTGCGGTATGTGGCAGGACGCCTGAAGAGTCTCAATCTATCTCTTGATCGAACCTTTCTGCTGTGGTGTGGCCTTCGGCCCCTCGTTCACCCTCCTCGGTACCTTAGGTATAAAACCCTCAACCGAGTTGGTAAGGACACAATAGTTGTACAGTTGTTTCTCATCTCGGTAAATTTGGGCTGGCGTTTTTTTTTATTTTTTCATTTTCTTGTTAAGTTAGGGCAGCATTTAGTTTATATTTTTCATATTTTCCGCGCAGGACCCCGCCGGCAAGAAAGGGCCGGGCCGTATTGCATTGAAAGCCCTTTGCGTAAAAGATTTTTTTTCAAATCGTCTATATGGCATCGTTTCAAAAAAACCCCCCCCCCAAAATGAGGCCAATTGACACTTTCAATATTTCTCTAAGTACTTTTTCCCAAAGAAAAAAAATTCTACAACTTTCCCGGCCCAGGTAAGGAAAGAAAACACCCCAGAAAATGGGAAAGTGAGTGTTACTGGTACCCAGAAAATTCAGTCCTAGGGGCAAAAATGGGTTTTTTCACTTTGCACAAATTCAGTAAAAGAGGGGGTGACAAAAATGGATGCTTTTAAACTTGCTGTTGAGAAGCTAGGGGTAAAAAAAAATGGTATTCGGACCGAGAAAGGGTAAATGGGAACACCACGGCGATCAGGACACTCGCCACAGAGGTTTTTGAGAAGCTCAGTGGCAACGACTGTGCTGCACTAGTTTGTGGCGTAGTGTGTAAAGGGGAACTTCTAGCGGCACTTCTGCTATCATTTTCTGGTTGATTTAGTAGCCAACAAGACACCACACGGCGCCAATTGGTCAGAGGCATGAGGCTTGACCACATCACACATGATGAAATAAGGGCAGCTGGCCTTACTGTTGGAAAAGTCTTGTTCCACAGTAGCATGGGCACAGAAAAAAATAAAGAAAAAAATGGAGTGGATACTCTGGACTGACGGTGGGCGTCACTTTCGTGCAAAGGAATTTTGCTACTTTGTTCTTTTTGGTCTTCGTTTTGTATATCCCGATCGGACGTTTTCCCTGTGGTTTCTGGGGGAGAAACACGGCAAAAACAACAGGGACAGCCACTTTGGTGTGCTCTCTCGTGTTTTTTGGTTTTGGGTGCCTCGTTCCACAACAATTAAAACTGTGGAACAAATAGCTAACATCACCAATACGATACAGTGTGCCGTGCATGTAGTTACTGATGTCTTTGGCCCGTACAAAAAGAAAATTCTTGAGTTTCCGGATTTTACAGGTGCATATGAGCTCAGGAGCACACCGGAGGGTGTATTTGCTACGTGTGCGTCCACGAGCTAGAAAGAACTAAAGTACATCATCAAAGAACTCGATGCAGACAGGGCAGAGAAAAGGCCCCCAGTCTATGAATCTTGTGATGAGTATGAGGACGTTCCTGATAGCCTTCCCGGACTTGAAAAACGAGAAAGAATAGTAACCAAATTACGAAAATACTCGCCACCCCATGACAAGCCCAAAGCACCAAGTACACCTACGAATGAGCCTCTTAAAACCCCCCCAAAATGCGGTAGAAGGCCTAATAGTATGAAAAAGAAACGAGGTCGCCCACTCAGCAGCAGCACATCTCAGCCGCAGAAGACTAGGAAATGAAGGTTTCCACTTCCAACATCATTTCAGCCACCTTCTAGCAGTGAGTTTCGCTATTTCTTGCTATTGAAAGCATAATCTCTGACTTTACCAAAACCACTAAAACCCGATTTTGACCCTAAGACTGAATTTTTCATAGGTCAAAATAGCACCCTTGAGCGATTTCTGACCCGGGTTCTTTCCTAATATGGGCCGGGAAATATGGAGAATTTTTTTTAAAGGGGGCGGCATGCCCAAAGATGCAACGAAAGTGTCAATTGGCCTCATTTTGGGGGGGGGGGGTTTGAAATCGACCCATATATATATATATATATATATATATATATATATATATATATATATATATGAGTTAAAGGAGGCCGGTGTTGGCGGCGCCCTAAAAAATAAATAAAATAAAAATAAAAAATAACTACTGTAAAACGAAAAACTCCCGGACGGAAAAATGTCCGAGTTTTTTTGGCGTCCGGGAATTTTTCCGTCCAGGAGTTTTTTTTAGGTAAGGCCGTCAGGGGGCCTGGTCCACTACCACCTACATACTGGCCTGGGCTGCAAACGGCAACCGCGCGAAGAAACCCCCAGGGTTCCCTTTCTGCATCTTTGTCCTCCCTTGCTGCCCCTGAGGCAATCAGCTTGTCGAGCCTTCGTGTGGCCTACTACCTTTCTTAATAGATGCTTTACAGCTGCGTTCAACCTAATATCCATCGGTTGAACCATGTAGGTGAGCCCAGGGGGACAAAAGCAATGTGCACGTTTGCGCCTGCGAACAACTCTACGAACCCATAGGCATAGGTCGTGTGAGAGTTGTGGTCGCCGACAAGCAGCAGAATCGGCCCGTTCGGCAAAACCATGGGAATCAATGATTTATAGCAAAAAGGAAGAAACAGCTCCGTAACCCAGATACCGAGTATCATAATTAGCCCAATGATTGGGCGATGCCGTTAGGCTCCATTCGACGGGCAGGTGCTTGACCGGGGCACGGATAATCCCTGCCGGTTGCGTTTCCGCTTTGCCTTTGTATTTAAGTTGCAACCCATCCAGCCAAGGAACAGCCAACTGTTCGGTTATAGCCCGTTTTGTCCCCCAAGCCACGGACTTTTACGACCTTAGCACCCCTTTTCGTTTTAGTTTTAACCCTGTATTCCAGACCAATTCCGGCCTTACTTTATGGGTGTCGATTATGGACCTGAATTCCATGGTGAAACAGCGTGCCCTCTCGTTGTCCTTCTCGTTTCCAGGCTTTCCGGAGGTGGCTTGCTGCTTTTGTCTTTCTTGCTGCAAAGTTTTGTCAGCCTAGTCAGTGGAAAAGGACAGTGCTCCACCAAAGTCTGCTGGGTGAATAGCAACGTCCAGTATTTCCGTCTGGAAGAAACTGGGGGCTCTGTTGAACCTGTTGCTGCCGTCTTCTGACCGAGGCAGAGGCCGCCAAGCTGCTTTCAGGGGTTTGTACTGGCCTTCTCGGCCCGGTGTAAGGAGTTTATCTCCTCCACCTCTCGGGGGTGAGCTGGCCGGGGGTGTCAGCACCAAAGTTGGGCCCCTCACAAGCCAGCTGCTCAACGTGCCTTGGGTAGTCGAACTGGTCAATTTGACGAAAGAAGCGGGTTTATGAGAAGTTAAAGATCCCGTGGGTGCTGTTTGTTGGTGCATTGAAAGGGGAAGAAAAATTCAAACTGCCACGCAGGGTAAACATTTTGGCTCTGCACAAGGAATAAAGCCCTTCCAGGCAAACGTGGTGGGAGCTGTTACCCCCCCTTAAGTAAAAAAACTTCTTCCCAGAAAAACTCCCGGACGGAAAAATGTCCGGGTTTTTTTGGTGTCCGGGAGTTTTTCCGTCCGACATTATTCGTTTTACAGTATATATTAAATGAAATTAAGATTGCATTATTTCACGCGTGGTGGCAGGGGGTTTAACGAGAGAGGATCTTACTTCACGAGCGTAGCGAGTGTAGTAATAATTTCGAGTTAAACCCGCCACCACAAGTGAAATAATGCACTTATTTTCATTTGATATGTTGTTTTATTTAATAGGAGGTTACACAGGTTACAAGAAGAAATCAAAACTGAGAGGCTGCAAAAAAGGTTGGGTATTACAAGCTACAAGGGGATTTCAAGTTACTAGTTCTCGTAAATTTAACATGGGGTCTTTTTTTTTGACGACGTGATTTTACTTCACGAGCGAAGCGAGTGAAGTAAAAAAACGAGTCAAAAAGGGGACCCCACAAGTGAAATCATGCTCTGATTTTATTCAATACTGCATTTTATTTAATGATGAGCTGCTCTCGAAAATAATTTAGGTGTGGCTTCACTGCTGCCTGCTTGTAGCGGTGCAATGCGAGTCTTTACGGTACTGGGTTTTGGTGATCAATTCGGCGAATCGATGTTGACGTTTATGTCAGACGTGATTCTGTGCACTGTTGTAGAAGTGGGCTGTGTCGAAGGGGCAGGGCTGAAGGGGGCGTTGCAGGCTGCTGTGTTTGTTCCAGCCCTAGTAGGCGGCCTGAGACCTCTTTGCTTGAGCCGAGCGTTTTACATACCGGTTCATGCTGGCTCCTTCTTGTAGGCTATTTTGCTTGCCGTTGGAAGCGTGTCTTCCATCACAGCTTTGGCCTCTTTCTCGAGGCTGATGCTCTTGGCTTGCTTCCCGGTCGCCTTCGGTTTTCTTCCCATTTTGCTAGAAATGACTGTGGGCGTGAAATAAAGTACCTGATTTTCACGCCCAGCAACGTTTGGCTTAAAAACATTAGGAAAAAAATCAGATACTTTATTTCACGCCCGTGAAATAAAGTGAAACCTGATTTATATCTTCCGGCCTAAATTCTTTGAGAGAGCTGCTCAGAATTAAATAAAAAGAAGAAGAAAAAAAAAAAACATTGAATTCGTTCAAAAGGAAAGTGATTACACCACTAATTGGTGAAGGGGAGAATTACACTACTAATGTTGATCACAAAAAAAAAAAAGATTAAAAACTCTCTTCCCTTTTTCTTTTTCTTTTTATTGGGGTAGTTCACTAAAAAAGAGTACTGAAAGTCACTTATTACCCGGGGGAAGGAGGGGAAGAAAAAAAAACTCAAGGTGTCTTTGGAGGGAACCTGCAGTATGTGACAGGATCGCCTAAAGGGGTAAAAGGGAACAAACCAAAACGTATTGTATGAAGCTAATCTTTGTATCAAAGGAAAGAATCGAAAGAAGAAGAAAACTGTGCCAATGGAATAGATATTCGTTATGTGATTACCTCTATTACCAATGGAATCAATATTTGTTAGTGATCATCCCTGTTGTCGGCGGGTCCTCTTACCCACTACCTGTACACAAGGTTCGGCCAAAGCCAGCTTGGGATTGCGTTGCAATGCGGTTTCGTCCCTTCCCACCGGACCGCGGAACTAACAAGAGGCTTTGGAAAATAAATATTTGTTTCCCAAGTTCCTGAACTTCCTCTGTCCCTACAAAACCAATTTGAACTTGCCCTCGAGTAAACCAGCAGCACACCCCGCCTTCTTGTACAGGCTCCCCACCGTCTCCTTTCCCGACACTTTCACATTGTGAACCCCGCCTCTCGTCTTCACGAACACACTGTCATAGTTCATCCCTTCATCTGGTCTCTTTTTCTTTTCCATTCATGTTCTTTTCTTTTCGTTCTTTTTCCCCCACACGCTTTTTACATTGTTTTTTATTTTCCCTGTGTGCTTGTCTTGAAGGCTTCAGAAGTGAAATGAAGCCTGCAGCGAAGAGGAGGAAGACGGCTGAAGAAAGGACAAAGAAAAGGATTAGACTTTCTTCTTTCTTGTTCTCCTTTCTTTTATTTTTCTTTCTTTTTTCTTTTTTAGAAGTAAGTGATTATAAATGTATGTGAGATAAAGGAGGTCATTGTGAGATGCCCCTTGTTCTTCCACTACTTGTATCCTCCTTCAACAGCGGTTTCTCTTTCTTCGGTCTTGCCGGCCTCCGGCTTGGCTGCATTTCCCCTTCTTTCCTTTGCCCATTGCTTCTTCAACTCTTCTAGGCCGAGCCTATTTGTTTTTCATCGATGCAAATATTGTTCTCAAACCCCATCACATCACTGCTCTTCGTCCCCCCATAGATCGCAGTGCGTGTTACACGGCTCGGCCTTCCCGGTCACGTTCTCAAAGTCCAGTGCCAGCACCCCCATCGACACTTCCTGTGTTCCTGCTCCTTCCATGCCACTACAGGATGTACTACTCATGTGTACTTGTTTCTAAGGCAAACCACAGACACAAGAAATGCTTCATAAGGAAGTGAAAAAAAGAAGAAGAAAGAAGAAGAAGAAGATCAGTTTTTTAACTTTAGCTTTAAGGATACTGTACTCTGTTCCTTTTACCTTCTATGTTCTTCCTCGTTCTCCGTTGTTGCCACTAAAATATTGGTTCCAATTCCTTCACACGGTTTTATTATTTACAAAAGGAAGGAACACATCCGGGGGAGGCAGAAAAAAAGAAAGAGAAAGGGGGGGGAAAGTGAGCAGCTCACCTTTTTCTCTTTTTTCCTCTTCTTTTCTTGTTTCCCTTCCGCTGCTGTTCAAAGCTACAATTTTGAGGCCACACAAATAGAGCATGGTTCTTTCGTTGTGCATGTCTGCATTTTTATCAGCTGGTGGGGTGGGTGGGGGGGGGGGGGGGGGGGGTTCAATAACGAAAGTCCAGTTCATCAGGGCGAAAAAGAGGGGGGTGATAGACTACACCCTTTTCTGTTCTTTTTTTTCTCCTTTTCCTTGAAACAACTGTAACCTCCTTCTCAAGCTCTGGCCGTCGTGACAATTTAAAAGGCCAACGATTTCACTTTGTTTCTTGCGTTTTGTGTTAAATAATGGCTTTATTATTCTTTTTTTTTTATTATTTCTTCCTTTTTTTTTTCCCTTTTTTTTTGTTTGAAAGGGTACAAAGAGATTACGAGAGGAGAAGGCCAGTGGTTCCATCTCCCATTATCTTTTTCCCCCGTCTTTCGTAGCACTTTATTTTTTTTTATCATTTTTCGAGGCTTTCGAATAAAACCATTTATTCTACGAAACAAAATAAAGAAAACTAAAATTTGTAGTGAAAAAAAAAGGGGGGAGGGGGAATGCCACAAACGCGGGAGACATGTTTGGAAGAATAAGGGAAAAGTAAGAGTAGACAAAGATTTACATTACGAGAAAGATAAAAATACCTCCTTGTGTCTTATCATGCTGTCACTCCCCAATAGGGGCAACAAGTGTGTACGTCCAGTCCACTCCCGCTTTAGTTTTGCACCCCCACGGCTCAGGGAGTGAAGACACCCCATTAGCAAGCCCGATGGGAGTATGACCATCCACGGCGAAAATCAGCTTTGGGCGCTCACGTGTAGACATCTGAGAGACGGACCCGTCTGTGTGGGGGACGGAGTTGGTGAACGGAGGGATGGGAGACTTCACCCAAGTCACCCCATCAAGAGAGTAAGCAAACCCCGCAACACGGAGAGAGTAGTTGTAATCGCATGCTGGTTCATCTGGAGAATAGTTGGGCCACACGTGTGCGATCATTTTCCAAACGCGCATGACCGGCTCGTAGAAGATGAAGGGGTCCTCCCAGCGGCCCTGTCCACCATTCCCTTCCCAAATGATATCCTTCGCCTTCCACGGCCCCTTCCAGCTGTCCGCCCTCCATATCTTCCACTCTGTACCCGTCAGCACAATGGTTCCATTTCGGAAAAGAAACGGCGACGGGTTGTTGATGTGTGGGAGGCCTTCAAACGGCTCCCACGGGCCGTACGGCGAATCTGCAGTGTGAAGAATCTTCGAAGTCTTCCTCGGAACAGGCGGTTCAGGGGTTTCCTCACCACATTCTTCAGGAAAGTTCGGAGTACCATCGCCGATGTGGAAAAGGAGGTACGTTGGGGTGCCCGTGTGGTTATCGACAGCCAGCTGTGGGTTGTGCGCCCAGTCGCGGATGGCAACATCCTCCCGTGTGTAAGGCCCTGTCATGTTCTCACTCACAGCATGGACTATCCTGCTGTTTTTCTTCCAAGCAGCAAGGCCGCACCCGTTGATCATTTCTGCCACGTGAATATGCCATTTACCGTCAATCCTTGTTGGGAGCCCTCCCCAGCTGGTCACGTTCGGTGCATACCCATATGCCCCCACCACTGGTGCCGGCTTGAGATTCAACAGGGTGCAGTTCTCACCTGTCCACCCTGCTGTGCATTGGCAAACCTCGCCCTTGCACATCCCGTTCATCCAGCAATCAGCATCGTTCACACACCCTTGCACAGCCTCGAAGAGGAACAGGGCAAGGGCCACTGTCCCAACCATGTGCATTTTTCCTTTTCTTTTTCCTTTTTTTTTTGTTCCCTTTCCCAAGGATTGGGTTTTGGAAGACTTACAAAAAAAGCCACATAAAATACTAAAAAGTGCAAGACAAAGATATTGATTACAAGAGGTTTTTTTTTTTTTTTTTTTTTTTCTTTTTTTTTTTTTTCCTTCAAATACTGTAATACGAAAATCACCAGAAGGAAAAATGTCCTTGATGGTTTTCCTTCTGGACATTGTTCCTCAATTCCCAGATTTAGAAGATCTGTGTTCATTCCACTAAACAAAAAATCACCGTAAGATATAATGCCCAGACCGCTGAAACATCCGGTGATTTTTTTCTTCTGGACATTATATCTTCTGGACATTTCTTTTTTTTTGGGGGGCACTTTTCTGGGGTACCTACACACTGTCCCCTCTGTCTGCTGGAAAACTTATGTTTCTGTTGCAAGAGCCTTAAAAATGGCAAAAATAAAACTAAGAAAGGGGGGTGAGCAAAGGGCAACTGAAATGGTTTTAAGTTAGGATGAAGAAGCGAAGAAATAGATAAAAAGGGGGTGGGAAAGAATAAATACTGCATACGAAAACAGAGAGTCGAGTAAAAAAGGGAAAAGGTGACTGACATCCTCAAGAGGAGCCTCCCACGTACCAGGAATTAAGCAGAGGTTGCTTCCATGGCCCGTATCAGTCTATCGCCAGAAAGAATAATGAAAATAACATAACAAAGAGAAGGGGAGAAGAAACGGAAAAAGACGGCTTGGTCATCAGAGAATGTTGACCCAAATGCGTCGTGCAAGCAGCATCCTACCTGTCTGTCTTGTTTGCTGCCTTTGTAGCCTTGGCAGTGCGCCTCATTTCCTTAATCACTGCAGCCGGGTTATAGCTTCTTCTGCGTTCCGTGTCGTGTCCTTAATCACCGCAGCCGAGTTGTAGCTTCTTGTATTCCGTGTCACTTCCTTAATCACTGCGGCCGAATTGTAGCTTCTTCTGCGTTCCACATCGTAATACAGGGGGCACACCGCAGCTGGGTTGTAGCTTCTTCTGTGTTCCGTGTTGTGTCCTTAATGCAGTGTTGGTCCAGACCCTTGAGGGACTCAGGGGACAGGACAGGAGTCCCCTGAAATATTCAGGGATCTGGAGGGGACTCAGGGGACTCAGGGGTCTGGAGCAGTGATGGGTGAATCCTAATTAGGACTAGACCGGACTGGACCGGACCGGACCGGATCCGGCGTGAATTTCGACCCAATTATGCCGGACTGACCGGACTGACCGGACTGGACCGGACCGGACCGGACCAGACTGGACCGGACTGGACCGGACCGGACCAGACTGGACCGGACTGGACCGGACCGGACTGGACTGGACCGGACCGGACTGGACCGGACTGGACTGAACCGGACCGGACAAGATACAACCACAACACCACATCCCCCCCTTTTTTTTTGCCGCAGAATCTTGGTTACCCCGGGTTGCTACGGCTGGGGTTAAGCTGCACACTGCACACATTAAGAACACAACACAGAACACAGAAGAAGCTACAACTAAGCTGCAGTGCCCCCCTGTATCAAGTTAACAGTTCTTGTGCAGGCACCGCCAACACGACGAACAGGCATTTCCTCCATCCACTTGGCCGGTCATCACCTGTAGCACCCTGAGTGGAAGAACAAATTGCAGATGCTCAGGGTGAGTAAACTACTTAGGGCACCAGCTGGGGTTGAGCTGCACACCGCATGCATTAAGGACACGACACGGAACGCAGAAGCGGCCAAGGTGCACCCCCTGTCACTGGTCTCCTTTACCTCTTTCATGTTATTTGGTGGTGGGGATCAAAGAAATATGGAAATATAAAGAAGTACATCAGATGTGTTGTTCGCTGTTGACCTCCATGTTGGTCATCACCGGTTGTGCCTGAGTGGAGGAACGTATTGCAGATGCTCAGGGTGATGAACTGGCAGCAAACTACACAGGCCCAGAATCTTAGTTACCAGGGCTATGGCTGGTGTTGAGCTGCACACTGCACACATTAAGGACACGACACGGAATATTGTGCTGTCAGTGTTGTGGTGATATAGTCACCACTTTCAACCTTGATGATGCAAAGAGGAAAAAAAAAGGGGGGGGGAAACTAGTTTGACACTCCATTTGTTTGTGTGCACGAGCGGAATTTTACCTAATAAAATAGCTCATTATGCTGCCATCAACTAGTTTTTAGTCTCGACAATAATATTGTTAAAACAAAAAAAAAAAGTAAGGAATTCCCTGTTCCACCAAGTTCCGGTTCTGCCATTCTGCCAAGTTCCGACTTTCAGTTTGGCGGAAGGGAATGGAACGACCCAATCCTGCACAAGCAGAATCTTGGTTACCCAGGACGCCCCGGCTGGGGTTGAGCTGAACACCACACACATTAAGGACACGACACGGAACGCAGAAGAAGCTACAACTCGGCTGTGGTGTACCCCCTGTAATCAAGTAGTCTTGTGCAGGTCCTTTAACTCATATATCTCTCACCACGGCCGGGTTGTAGCTTCTTCTGTGTTCCGCATCGATCACCACAGCCGGGTTGTATTACATCCAAATACAACATTTCCGGACATTTGTACATACCTGCAGCTGCAGTGCACCAGAGTAGATAGGTGCAAATGGCTTGATGGAGCTGTGCATGTCTGTGGTATGAAGAAGAAGAAAAAGAAAAAAAAAAAAAGGCAAAAAAAAAAAAAAAAAATCATTGTCCAAAAATATTTGAAAAAAAAGTGTTTGCAGGTGTGTCAAAAATTGCAGAAAATTTTTGAGTCTGGTCAGTCTGGTCAGTGCCTCAGTCCAGACTCAGTCCAGCCGATCCGGTCAGTCTGGTCAGTCTGGTAAAATGGGTACACCGGACCGGACCGGATTCACCCATCACTGTCTGGAGGGGACTCTTGGGACCAAAAAATTTCTTTGTGTTTTTTGTGTCACAAAGGCCCAAATTTAGGCTGGGGCTTGCATTTTTTTGGTACTTTTGGTTTCAAAAGTTCAAAAAAAGAGGTCCTAGGTTTGGGTGGGATGTGAGGCAAGGCTCATACTACCTTGTTGTGACTATGTTAAAAAAAAAAAAAAATTTAAAAAAATGTCAGGGGGTTTGGAGACCTGCTTTGAAAAAAATATTAAAAAGAGGCCTTTGCAAGAAAAGTACAATGCAAAAAAAAAAAAAAAAAAAAAAAGGGGGATGGGCAGTGTTGGCCAGACTGGGGTCTGAGGGTCTGGCCCACAAACCACCCCAACACCACAAATTTTCGACCACACCATGTGGTGTGCTGTGACATATTTTACACCATATTTCACATACCTGATGTTCCACATGATGTATGCAACACAGGGTGCACAACACAGCACGTGTTTTATAACATGTACCACTATGCTGCACAGGGAAAAGCAGGTGTCACAATGTGCACCTCCTGGTGCACAATATACAAAAAAAAAAAAAAAAAAAAGGATAAGTGACCCACCCTATGTCCCAAAGGGGTTATAGGGGAAAAAATGCCAAAAATGCCCAAAGGTTCATTGAATTTTTTTTTTTCAAAAAATCCATATGGCAAACATGAAAGAACAGTGAGTTCCAAGGAAATTCCAAAAAAGATTTTCCAAAAAAAAAATATTGGGGGCCAACCAAAATGACCTTGGAAGTCACCATTTTGGGTTTTGGCCATTTTTGCCAAACTTTTGCAACTGGGCACTTTTCCCTTTGAAAAACATGGTTTACAGGGTTCAATCAGAAGCCAGCATCTTTCCTGACCAGTAGTTCAGCCGAAAATATTTTCGAAGGCATAGTAGTCTAGTTGGGGGGGCTTTGCCCTGTACCTAGGCAAAGTGGGTTCAAACCCCACTCCAGTGGATTTTTTTTAGGCTCACCCAGGGGAGAAACAGCAGCCTAAACCAGTATTTCCATGAAAGCTTTTCATAAGCTTGTGGGAGTCTAGTTGAGAAAAGTGCAGTTTTGAGGGAAGGACAGCTCTTAACATGTAAGATTGTTAGTCAGTAAGCATACAGTCCTGTCCTCTGCACTTTGGCCATAATCACCAAATACAAACAGGTGGAGATGATGAGAAGGTCAAAGAGGGTTCTATAGGGGAGTTTATAGTTGAAGAGATAGATGTGCATCTATGCCATCCACCACAGGGCAACATACAGTCTGAATGGAATGGCATAGTCATTTGAAAGCAATGTTGCCTTTGGGGCAGAAGTTATTTCTGCTTGGAAGGTACTTGTGGGAATTACACTGATCACTGATCACGTTTGCATTGGAAGATCCTTGGCCCACATGCCCTGGTTTGTTGACTGCCTGAACAGAATGGAGACTATGAAACAAGCAGTGATGATGACTGAATACTTCCTACTCCTGAGAGCAGTGTTGGTCCAGACAGGGATAAGTCATTCTGTTCCCTTCCACCAAACTGAAAAGTTGGAACTTGGCAGAATGGCAGAACTGGAACTTGGTGGAACAGGGAATTCCTTACCTATTTTTTTTTTTTTGCCCTTTTTTTTTCATTTTTTTTTTTTTTTTTTCCCTCTTTGCATCATCAAGGTTGAAAGTGGAACTGGTAGAACTGGTGGAACATGGCAGAACTGGCAGAACATGGTGGAACGTGGTGGAACCAGTGGAACATGGTGGAACTAGTGGAACTAGTGGAACTGGTGGAACATGGTGGAACTGGTGGAACTTGGCAGAACAGGGAATTCCTTACCTAATTTTTTTTTTCTTTCCCCCCTTTTTTCCTCTTTGCATCATCAAGGTTGAAAGTGGTGACTATATCACCACAACACTGACAGCACAATATTCCGTGTCGTGTCCTTAATGTGTGCAGTGTGCAGCTCAACACCAGCCATGGCACCCCTGGTAACCAAGATTCTGGGTGTGCATAATTTGCTGCCAGTTCATCACCCTGAGCATCTGCAATACATTCCTCCACTCAGGCACTACTGGCGATGACCAGCATGGAGGTCAACAGTGAACAACACATCTGATGTACTTCTTATATTTCCATATTTCTGTGTAATCCCCACCACCAAATAACATGAAAGAAGTAAAGGAGACACCAGTGACAGGGGGTGCACCCTTGGCCACTTCTGCATTCCATGTCATGTCCTTAATACATGTGGCACTGCGGGTTGTAGCTTCTTCTGCATTCCATGTTGTGTCCTTAATGCATGTGGTCAGCTCAACCCCAGATAACCAAGAGCTGCACTCATGTGGTTTGCTCAGTGATGACCAATGAGGAGGTCAACAGTGAAACACATCTGATGTTTTTTCATGTTATCCCCACCACCTTTGGAATAATATACAAGAGTTAAAGGAGGCTGGTGTTGGCAGTGCCCTGCACAAGAATTGTCTACTTGATTACAGGGGGTGCACCACAGCTGGGTTGTAGCTTCTTCTGCATTCTGCATGTGGAATTTTTTGTATTGTAGTTGTATCGTTCAAAAGCTGGTCCATTCTGGCAGAGAGCTCAGTGTTGTTGGAGTTGCTGTCGGTTTCAGAGTTGGAGTCAAGGTCAGTGACACCTGAAGCATCATCATCATGCTAACATCCTCAGTGTCATCAAGTGAAAGGTTGAGTTCCACTTCAAAGTCTTGATGTATCTTTGCAAGTGCTGCTTGCACTAGCATTATCAGCACATACTGAAAATACATGTACAACATGGCTCTGAAGTTCCAGTATCATTTCATGGATGTGGGATGAAATGACAGCAGTGGCACTCACTTTTGTAAGGTCTATTATCTTGCAAAAGTAGCTGTTCTTCCCATCTGACATACTAATGCCAAGGATGCTTCAACGGTTTATTGTGGCCCCATCAACAAGGAGGTACACATTCTGCCCTTTGAGCCTGTTTAGGACAGCAGCGTATGTCTCCTGTCCAAGTTCAACAACACGGCTTTGCACGTGTTTCCTGTTGATTCCTTTCAATTTGCCTGCATTGAAAAAGCTGTGAAAGAACTTTGATCACACAAAACAAACAGCAGGCAATACAGGCAAAGGAAAAATGGACACACGATCCACCATACTCAGGGCTTGCATCTCTTGGACAACACATCTCTTTGCTGTGAGATTTGAGCCTTGAGAATGAGGCAAACCCTGTGACAGTGAACCAGATGGTCACCGCACGTTCAACACACTCAGGAGCAAGACACTGCTGCTTCTCCATGACTGTGCCATCCTTTTCCTTTGTCACTATCTTGCCAAAGTAGTACTCCTGAGAAGGGTTGATACCATGTGCATCACCAACAGACCATGTCTTGTTGTCCCAGATGGATGTCTTGGGTGTTGTAGAACATTCCTTGGCAGGTGCTTCCAACATGACTAGTGCATTTCTGGACAAGGTGTGTGTTGCCTTAGGTTGTAAGGCTTCAGCCTTCAGAACTTTGATGGTGTTTGTAGCTCTGTGATTCGTGCTTTTGCAAGACCAAGTTTTGCCATGGTATCACAAAGCTGGTATGGGTTGTGGTTTATCATCTTCATGGCCTCAAGACAATAAACCTGTTCATCTTCCACATTTGGGGGGAAGTAGTGCAGGTACCCAGGATCCTGTGCATACTCACACAAAACAGCAACACCTGGCAAGATGCCAACAATCTTCCCATCCCAGACGGAAACCATGTCGTCCTGTGTTGGTTTCTTGTGTCACTCCCCTCCAGTGCCCCAGAAGTGGGCTCTGAAGGTTGTGCCTTCTCCTTTCCCCATCATGAAATGCAACATTTCATCATGGCTGAGGCCATTCTTGTTGCCAGTCTGGGTAAGGTCTTGTGTTTTCACATATTTCTGTGAGAACACAGTTGATGCCTTTTGCGTTAAGATGCGTCCATCAATGCTGCCACTGCTGCTACTTGTACTTGAACTTTCTCTTTTGCACTTCTTTATTTTTTTTTTTTTTTTTTTTTTTTTTTTCAAATGTTTAAACTTTTCTCTTCATTTTTGTATTGATTTCCTCCTCTTCTTCCTCCTCCTCTAGTTCAGATTTACCTGAACATAGCCCATGCCATGCCATGTTGAGTTGGCAGTCATGTTTCTGGTGCTTATCCTCTGCACCCTCTGCACCCCTTTCACCTTCTTTGCTACTTGGCACAGCTTCGGTGTCGGGAACGAAGAACAGAAGCAGAACAAGTACCACAATCATTTTATCTGTTAATTGTAAAAAATAATACAAAGAAAATGATAAACAAAGGCTAAATACTGTATAAATACACATTGACTCTGACAGCAATGCAACACAATGTGAAGCAACATGATGTGTTTTCTGTTCACATTTCATACACTTGACACAAAAAATGTGTTGAAGTAACACAACACAACACAACACAACACACCAAAGTGTTGTTTTATATTGTACCATACAGTGTATAAAATATTTTCTGTGTCGAAATTTCTAAAAAAAACTCCCAGAAGGGCTGCCCTTTCATAACTGAAAGTTAGATTTTTTCTTCTTCTTTTTTTTTTTTTTACATAATTTGTGTTGTACTTTTGTCATGATAAGGAATACATGCCAGGTCTTTTTTTTTTTTTTTTTTTTTTTTTTTTTTTTACATAGTCACAACAAGGTAGTATGAGCCTTGCCTAAGATCCCACCCAAACCTAGGACCTCTTTTTTTGAACTTTTGAAACCAAAAGTACCAAAAAAATGCAAGCCCCAGCCTAAATTTGGGTCTTTGTGACACAAAAAACACAAAGAAATTTTTTGGTCCCAAGAGTCCCCTGAGTCCCCTCCAGACCCCTGAAAATTTCAGGGGACTCCTGTCCTGTCCCTTGGAGTCCCCTGAGTCCCTCAAGGGTCTGGACCAACACTGGTTGCCCCCCCGAGATTTTCAGGGGGGCATGGGGGGGCAAATCCAGGGGGGTGGGGGGGGTGGGGGGGCAAAAAAATTTTTTTTATAGTGTCCAAAAAAATTTTTTTCCACCCAAAAAAAGTTGTCAAAGACACCCAAAAATTGATTTTTTTTCCAAAAAAAATTTTTTTTTTTTTTCAAAAGTACCTATCCTAGGCCTTAATAGAGGCTTTTAGTGAAGTGGGGTGAAAGAGAAGTTTGGGGGTCAAAAAAAAAGGTGCCCAAAAAAAATTATTTTTCACATGAACAAGTGGTCAAAAACACCTGAAAAGTGGTTTTTTACCTCAGAAAAATTGATTTTTTTCTAAAAGGGTACCTATATCAGGCCTAGTAATGGTCCATCTGTTGGTTTTCTCTCCTTTATGACTTACCCTTCTCATTCTTTGTATTTACCCCCCCTTTTTTTTACTGTACTTTATTGGGTGCATGGGGTGCTGGAAAAAAAAAAAAAATAGTGTCCAAAAAAATTGTTTTTCCTCCCAAAAAAAGTGGCCAAAAACACCCTTAAATTGATTTTTTCTCAAAAAAAATTTTTTTTCCCCTCAAAAATACCTATTCTAGACCTTAATGAGGCTAATAGTGAAAGTGAGATGGTCATGGGTCAAAAAAAAAGTGCCCAAAGAATTTTTTTCCTCACAAAAAAAATTGTCAAAAACACCTGAAAAGTGATATTTTACCTCAGAAAATAAGATTTTTTTCACTAAGGGCACCTGTACTTGGCCTAGTAATGGTCCATCTGTCATTTTTCTTTCCTTTATAACTTACCTTTCTCATTCTTTGTATTTACCCCCCCCCCCCCCCTGTTTTTACTGTACTTTATTGGCAGGTTGTTTTAAAAAATAACCTAACCCAACAAGACACCCCAATAGAACCAGAAAATCTGTCAGAAAAGACTACCTGATAGCCTACCTTGGGTGGAATGGGGCATGGCTGGCAATATTGGGGTTGAAAAAAAATTTTTTTGCCCCCCCCCACCCCCCCGCCCCCCTGGATTTGCCCCCCCCCCCCATGCCCCCCCCGAAAATCTCGGGGGGGGGCAACCCATTCTCGTAACAACACTGCCTCTGTTCTAGGACTCCAGAGAAGTTTTCCAGCCTGTCCATCCACTCCCCCCACTTTTTCTCCTCTTGATCCTCTGCTTGTAGTTTGAGGGCTGTTGTTCGCTGTTGACCTCCGCGTCGGTCATCACCAGTAGCGCCCGAGTGGAAGAACATAATGCAGATGCTCAGGGTGACAAACAGGCAGCAAACTGCACAAGCGCAGAATCTTGGTTACCCAGGATGCACCGGCTGGGGTTGAGCTGTACACCGCACACATTAAGGACACGACGCGGGACGCAGAAGAAGCTACAACTCGGCCGCGGCGCACCCCCTGTAATCAAGTAGACAGTTCTTGTGCAGGGCGCCGCCAACACCGGCCTCCTTGAAGTTTAACTCATATATTCTTCTTCATTTGACTTCTGCAGCCTCTGAGACAAACACACAGGGAAAATACATTAGAAAAAACGAAAAAAAAGAAGAACAGAAAAAAGAACAATACTAAAAGAACATGAATGGAAAGAGAATGACAGTGTTCGTGAAGACGAGAGGTGGGGTCCACGATGTGGAAGTGTCAGGGAAGGAGACAATTGGGATCCTGTACAAGAAGGCGGGGTGTGCTGCTGGTTTACTCGAGGGCAAGTTCAAACTGGTTTGGGAGGGAGAGGTCCTGGACAAGAACGGGGGTGAGGAAGTTCAGGAACTTGGGCTCGTGGAGGGCAGCGTGGTCCATGTGGAGGCGAAGATGAGAACCGTTCAGCTGGAGGAGCTTAAGAGCTCAGATGTGGTTTCGGAGCTTGAGGGGCTTGTGTCAGCTGACCCTGAGCTGGTTCTGGTGGTGGAGGTGGGGGACTCTCCAGCTGTCGAAGTCTTGTCCACGAGCAGGACACGCCTTCCTTCTGGACTTCGGTTACTCGTTGTCACCGACTCCACAGGCTGTGTTGCAAGAATAGACGCTGGGTTTCTTCAAGGGTGCGACCACCTGACGTCTGTTGATCTCATCCTCCCCAATGTTTCCACCATTGATGATTTTTTTTTAGATGAGTGCAAAAACCTAGAAACCATCAACTTGAATGCGATGACCAATCTTTCTTCCATTGGTGATTGCTTCTTGGATAGGTGCGAAAAACTAAAAACCATCAACTTGAATGCGATGACCAATCTTTCTTCCATTGGTGATCGCTTCTTGGCAAGGTGCGAAAAACTAGAAACCGTCGACTTGAATGCGATGACCAATCTTTCTTCCATTGGTAATTACTTCTTGGATGGGTGCAAAAACCTAGAAACCATCAACTTGAATGCGATGACCAATCTTTCTTCCATTGGTCATAGCTTCTTGCATGGGTGCAGAAAACTAGAAACCATCAACTTGAATGCGATGACCAATCTTTCTTCCATTGGTCATTACTTCTTGCATGGGTGCGAAAACCTAGAAACCATCAACTTGAATGCGATGACCAATCTTTCTTCCATTGGTCATTGCTTCTTGGCAAGGTGCGAAAAACTAGAAACCGTCGACTTGAATGCGATGACCAATCTTTCTTCCATTGGTGATCCTTGAATGCAATGACCAATCTTTCATGCTTCCATCCGGTGGAGAGGGACGAAACCGCATTGCAGCGCATAATAGCCTACCAACCAAGCTTTGGCCCAGACCTTGCGTTTACAGGTAGTGGGTAAGAGGACCCACCGACGACGAGGGATGATCACTAACAAATATTTATTCCATTGGTGATTGCTTCTTGTCAGGCACCCACACACCTTCCATGACAACGAACGCAGCAGCACCTCCATCCTTCCGCCAGCCCCCCCAACCCAACCCGACGCGATAGAGCACACTGGCCCTCCACCTGTTGGCCACAGGCGGACCGCAAAGGGTGCGACACAGCTGATAAGTCCCACGTACCCAGGGGTCGTTGTAAGGGACGAAACCGGGTCTGTGCTCTATCTAACCCACACACCACGAAAAACGTAAGAACATAGTTTTTTCTTCTTTACGTTTCTTTCCATATTTTCAAAAATGAGTTCCTGATACGTGGAGCCAAAGGCCTTGCAGAGGCACTCCTCGAAAAACCACAGCAGACCGCAGACCTCTTCAGTTCAATCGAAGTGATGATCGCACAGGACCAGCAGTAGAAGTAAATAGAATAGTAAAAAAAAAAAGGAAAAAAAAAAACGGGAGCGAAAAATAAAAAGAAAGGAAATAGTGTGAGAATTGAGATATTTAATGGGATGAGCAGGACAAATGAAAAAAAAAAAAAAAAATAAGAAAAGAAAAAAGAAAAAGGAAAAGAAAAAAAAGAGAACAAGTGTAAGATTAATAAAGATAAGAAGAGCGCCATGAAAAGAAGAAAGAGGAAGAAAAAGAAAGTTTGTGAGCAGCAGCCTTATCTAATCCCGTGAACCCAAACAACCCAACACGTTTACCCTCAGAAAAAGAAAAAAAAGGAAGAAAAGAGAACAAGTGTGAAGTAAGAAGAGCGCCACGAAGAGAAAAAAAAGAAAAAGAAAGGAACAAGTGATTATACCCACGTTATGCCAACAACCGCACCCCCAGAAAGAAAAAAGAAGAAAAAAGAAAAAAAAGAAAAAACGTAACCCAGGGCAAAACTTGTAGATATGAGTTGCTCACCTCCCTACCCAAAAGTGAGCAAAGCGTCCGTAAAAGAAAAGCAAGCCAGGATAGACTTGTGTACCCTTTTTTCACTCTTCATTTTCACCCACCTGGGCCCCACCCACCCCAACCCCTACCCGAGGCCAGGGAGGGAGAAAAAGAAAGGAGAGGGCTTGGCCAGCCAAAAAAAAAAAAAAAAAGAAGTTTATTTTTTAAAAAAAAAATACAATCCGTTTTGGTTTTACCCCTTTGTTATGTTTCGCTAATATTTTCCAAAGGAACTTGCAACCCCCCCCCCTTTTTTTTTCAAACTGAATGCGCTTCTTTAAATGTAAAATAATAGTACAGGGAATAAAAAATTAACTTGATTCCATTGGTGGGAAAGCGAATTGAAAGAGTGAAAGAAAAAAGCCCCCATACCCACTCCAATATATTTAAAAACACCCTGGCGCTGAGAAACATCTTTGTGGAAAACCAACGGAAAGCAATCCAGTGTTGCTGTTTCGTGTGAGTATACACAGGATCCCGGGTACCTGCACCACTTCCCCCCAAATGTGGAAGACGAACGGGTTTATCGTCTTGAGGCCATGAAGACGATAACCCACAACCCATACCAGCTTCGCGATACCATGGCAAAACTTGGTCTTGCAAAAGCATGAATCACGGAGCTGCAAGACACCATCAAGGTTCTGATGGCTGAAGCCTTACAACCTAAGGTAACACCGGAAATGCACTAGTCATGTTGGAAGCACCTGCCAAGGAATGTTCTACAACAGCACCCAAGACATCCATCTGGGACAACAAGACATGGTCTGTTGGTGATGCACATGGTATCGACCCTTCTCAGGAGTACTACTTTGGCAAGATAGTGACGAAGGAAAAGGATGGCACGGTCATGGAGAAGCGGCCGTGTCTTGCTCCTGAGTGTGTTGAACGTGCGGTGACCATCCGGTCAAGATCGGGGAAGCTGAAGGAGCACTGGGAGTGCAGACACAGCCCTGGTGCGAAAGCGAAGCTGGCAGAAAAGCTGAAGAAGACAGCTGCAAAGATCCCCAAGCGGTGAAAGAAAAGTGCAGTCCGATCTCTGAGCCGACGCCAGAGTTGTCGCTGTCGCAGGGTTTGCCTCATTCTCAAGGCTCAAATCTCGCAGCAAAGAGATGTGTTGTCCAAGAGATGCGAGCCCTGAGTATGGTGGATCGTGTTTCCTACTTCATTTGTCTGTATTGCCTGCCGTTCGTATTGTGTGATCGGAAGTTCTTTCACAGCTTTTTCGATGCAGGCACGGAATTGCACTGTGTGCAACAAACTAGAGAAAAAACGCACTTAGACCATGTTCTTGTGCAGAGATTGCAACGTAGCAATGTGCCCTGTGCCCGTTTCGAAATTTTTCACACTAAACGACACCTTAAAAAACCACCTGAAAACCTCTTGAAAACCACTTGAAAATAAAAATACGTTTAAATTGGACAAGTCGCATATCTGCGGCACCCGGACCTTGTGTTCAACGGCCTTAAGTGGTGAAAAAAAAATAACCAGCCCACCCTGCACGCTGAATAAGCGCTGCTTGCCGAAACCATGGAACCTCCGCGACATAGCATGTGCCCTTTGCAGAGTTGTTTCTCTCGAATGCTGCTCTACCACCAAAAGTTTGGGCGCGTCTGAGGCTGAAATGCAGGCCGCTTCACGCTCCAGAAATGGGGTAGTGGAAATAATATAGGTACACACCCTCTAACTCCCACCCTTGCCATTTTATTTTGGTATCTGAACGAAAAGTTCAAAATCGACTTTTTGGACGAAAAACAGCGGTCCTTTATGGGTTAACAAAAATCGCGGAACAACGGGTCTTAGTAAAGTCCAGGGGCCGTGGGCACAAAAAGTGTCATATAGAAAATATAGTTTTTCTTAAGGACACAAATGTCCTCATGGTCCTTTAGTGGTTAAAAATCAATAGTTATTTTTTCCGTCATTGCACGCTTAACGCCACCTAGTGTTGCAATCAAAGCCCCATTTTTTTTCTCTTCCTTCTTTTTCATGACATTCTTCTTATCCCCCCAATCTACTGTTCCCTTTCATTCACACTCTTGTTTCTTTTTCCCCTTCTTTTCTTTCTTTCTTTCTTTTTTTTTTTTTTTTTCCATTTGTCCTGCTCATCTCATTTAATATACCTGGTCTGCCTTGGCAGTGCCTAAGTGTTGATGTTGGGTGGTACTCAAGCTTGGATCTGCAGTGTAACCCGGGTTTATTCCATGTGATCGGTGTGGGCTTGTTCCTGTGTCTGCACTTGCATGTTTCTATCTTATCTTATTATTGGGGAAAGTTTGTTTGGGAGGGTTTTTTTTTTCGTAAAGATAAACGCAGCGTGCAGGGCACGGAAGAAGCGACGCCCCTTCCCAGCGGATGAGCAGAAAAGGGTGAAGTCCCTCATCGCCATAGGAGGAAAGGCAGCTATAGGCTTCTCCAGGAGGCCCATTTTTGCTACCCAGTCCATGCACGACAAGCTGATGGATTTGAAGGCCGCCTACAAGCGGGATCGCATCACTCGACTTCGCAAGACGCTCACAGCCACGATCGAAATTAAAGCAATGCTCCAGAAGGGGAGTATTAACAGATAGACCCCCCCCCCCCCCCCCCCCCCCCTCCCATAGGGCCCTCTAGCGGGGGGCTTGTCCTGTACTTTGAGTTTTTTTCACACTGCTCAGTGTTGGCAAGGTCCCCAGGGACCTGAATTTCTTCCCCCATTTCTTTTAACTTTTAGGCTCAAAAGTGAAAAAGAGAATTGGAAAAAGAAAAAAGAAAAAAAAAAAAAAAAAAAAAAAAAAGCAAGGGTTTTCCAGGTGGCTCAAATTTTCTCTTCCCTCTACTTGTCTTCTTTTTGTTTTGCTATTTTCTCACTGCAATTGCTGCCAGCCATTTCTTCCTTTTCACTGCCTTCACACAGCCTAATGGGGAACAATGCTAGCATGGGTGAGGAGGCCAAGGTCAGAACGATCATTGCAAAGCGGAATACTGCAACACCTGATGAAATTGAAGAGCTGGTGGGGTTAGCCATACACGCAATAGAAGATGGCTGGCCAGTGAAGTATGAAGCGGCAAAGGCATTGGGTTGGTTTGCAGCAGCTAACCACATGACAGAAGATCAGAAAAATAGAGTAGTGGACAAGGCTGTTCAATGTATCCAAGAGGGATGGGAGAGTAAGTATGAATGCACAAAGGCCCTGGGGAGATTTGCAGCAAGTGGGCACATGACAGAAAGGCAGAAGCAAGCCTTCTCAGATGTAGCTGTACACTCCATCAAGAAAAACTGGTCAAGCAGTGAGCAGTGTGCCATGGCCATGGGGCAGTTTGCTGCAAGTGATCACATGACTGTGGAGCAGAGGCAGAACTTTGTTGCTGTGGCTGTGGAGGCTATTGAGAAGGGACACAGTGCTGAGATGTGCACAAGGGCTTTAGGCCAGTTGGCTGTCAGTGGCTATATGAACAACACAATGCAAGACACATTTGTGGACCTTGCCGTGAAGTTGATTGAAAAAGGAGCTGCAAGTAAGTATGAGTGCGCAAAGTCGCTTGGGATGCTAGGTGCTAGTGGGCACATGACTCCGGTCCAGCAGAAGAAGTTTGTGAACATAGCCAACCGATCCATCAAGAACAACTGGCTCAGCAAGGATGAATGTGCTAAAGCCCTTGTCACCTATGCTTCGCGCACCATCAGTGAATAACTGTAACGGTAAGACACCCTGTATATTTATTCATAAATTCCCTTTCCCATAATTTCTTATACTTTTACCAGGGACTTGGAGTGAAACCTCACATGGGTGTCTTATGTCATTTTCGGCATTTCCTCACTTTACAACTAAAAAGAAAGAAAAAAAAATAATAATAATACTAATGCCAACGTGTTTCTTCTTTTATATAAAATATTTTTTAAAGGCAGTGCTGTATTTGTACTTAATATGGAGCGAAAAGAAAATATTTGGGGTGCAGATTATTTGAAACAGATAAATTATAGAACTGTTTCCCCCCTGATTTTTTAAAAGTTGATTTGCAATATTTTCCATATTATTACATTTTCAGGAGTGCAATACTAGTTTATGTAAAACCACAGGACTATTTCTCTTCACCTTGTGCTTGCAAGAGCCAAGAGATGGGTTATTCTTGGATCCTGTTTGTTTTCCTAGTACCTTCGTGCTGAGGGAGTTAAAAAAGAAGAAAAAAAAAAAAAAAAAAAAGAAAAGACAAACTGCAACCATATCCATCATGGGCCACAGAGCCCAGTCGGCATAGTGCGGGGTTTGCAGGTCTACAACACCACTCCCACTAAAAGATTTTCTTTCTTATTCTTTGAATCGGTGTGTCACTTGCCGGTCTGTTTTGGTTTTTTCTTCTGGTTCAGCGTTTGCGATTCATCTGGAGGGGTATGAGGGGCTTTCCCTTCCAGAATCTTTTTGTTTTGCTTTGCGGTAATCAACAAAAAAAAAAAAAAAAGAAAAAAAAAAAAGAAAAAAAACACCTAACTATATAAATGCTTATAGATGAAATTCATTAAAGCGGTCGGGTTCAGTGAAAGGACTCCACAAACAACGCACAAGCAAATAGAGAAGTAGCCATATGTTCTACTTGCTTCTCTTTCCTCCCACTTTTTTTTTTTATTCCCTCTCTTAGGGTCTTGACTCTTTACCGCGGTGTATGCACTCTTTTTATTTTTGTTTTTATTTTTATTTTTGTTTCTATTTCTTTCTCCTTTTTTTTCCCTGTTTCCAATCTCTGAAGGAAGGTCTGTGCATACTGCCATCTCCAGCATTCAAGTAGCATTCGCACCGAACAGGAAAGAAAAATAATAATAAAAAAAATAAAAAAACACAAAAAAAAAAAAAAGTAAATTGCCACCCAACCTTTTCAAAAAAGAAAACAGAGAAAAAAAAAAAAAGGTACTGGTCTGCCTCCTCTTCCTCTAATTTCTTTTTTTTTTATATCGCCCCTTTTATTTGAGCACTAGAACACTCAGTCGCAACACGAATATAATACTCAGGAGCCGACCTAAGCTGTGATGTCGGCGTACCCCGGACCACCACTGTCCCCTTTGTATTACAAGGACCCGCCATCGCCCATGCGGGTGGCGCGGAGCACACCAGGGAAAAGTGGTGCCACTTACGATCGTGAGCGAAATGTTGAATACGCGTTTGGAGGCATGCCTGCCAGTGCCAACAAGCGCAGTGTTAAGAACGTGGGTGATACGGAGATCGTTGATTTGGAGAAGCGCAAGAAGCAAGCTGTTTTGATGGAAGATTTTGTCGAAGCACACCGCTTGAAGCTGCGTCTTGATGCCCTCCGAGGCGCACCACCATCGCCGTCGCTTTCTTACACCACCTCCCCACCTGTCTCTGCCCCTGTTTTACCTTCTCCTTCTGTGAATCCAGCCCCCCCCATTCTACCAACCACCCCCCTTACGACACTTGCAGCATCCCCAGTCCTTGCCTCTCAGCAGCAAATCACACCACGTGGGATGGACAGGGCACTGACAGAGTCGGCCGTGTGCGTCAGGTTCTCACTCTGCACACGGCCTAACGAGCCGGAGGTCAAGGTCTGTAATAACACAATCGTGATGAGGAGCAACAGCGGCACACATGCGATCTATATACAAGAACAGGGTACCGCTCATTGGGAGGCTTACAACTGCAGCGACTCCGAATGGGTGTCTGTCGGGACTTCGCAGTCAAGGGCTTTCAGCATGGCCTCTGCTGACATTGCAGACCCCGGCATGTGCATCAGTGTGGGTTTCAGAGCTGTGCCGTCCCTCGATCTTGAGTTCGTCAGTCAGCAATGGCTGACCCTTTTCTATGAATTTCTATGTAAAATTACTGCCACCCCCCCCCGACCTGTTCACGAACTCCAGCAGCTTGCAAGACAAGCATTTCGAAGACCTGCCGCACCCCTCCCGCTCTCGCCTGATGACCCGGCTTGGGGCACCGGACGGCAATAGCACGCTTTAAGTGACGATCCTTCCTTACTTTATATACTCTGCCACCTTGTGCGACACCTTTATCAGGACTTGTATGGAGCACGGTCTCCCACTTTTTTCTTTCTTTCTTCTTTTTCTTTCTTTTTTCTTTTCTTTTCAGTTTGTTCATATTAATAAACACCCATTGTCTGTTGGCCATACACACAACAATATTTCAGCATCGAAAAAAAAAAAAGAGTCGAGCACAACAAGTAGGCCAAGAGTTCCGGAGAAGGCTGCATCCCTGGGGACTACCTGCTGGACTCTTGCGGGGTGCTGCGTGACCCTTGTGTGTGACATGCCACGAGAGCAAGAGGAGGATGCCACAACCTCTGTAAAGGAGGAAGGGTTGAAAGTAGCCAGGGCAATCGCAGAGTTCTACGGGGCAATGAGTCTCAACGCCGCTGTTCCCACTGTTCCCGCTGTTCTCGGATCCGAACCCGCGCAACAGATCCCACTCGGAGTGAGCGCCTGTGGGCAGAGCGAGCCCTTGACAACGAGGCTGCGGAACATCTTGAAGGACTACACCGAGGTGGCGCTGTTCAGGGAGATGATCCAAAATGCAGATGACGCTGGTGCTACGAAGCTCAAGGTGGTCCTGCTAACACCGAAGGTGGGGGGCAATAAATTCTTGACTCGGGAGATGCAAGATCTTCAGGGGCCCAGTTTGAACTTCTGGAACGACGCGAGCTTCAAGAGCGAGGACTGGGAAGGCGTGCAGTCCCTTGGAACGGGTGCGAAGCGTATGAGGGAGGGGAAGATTGGTCGACACGGGTTGGGCTTCAACGCGGCTTACAACATCACTGACATACCTGTGGTGGTGAGCGGGTCAGGGGCACTCTTTCTCGACCCGCATGTGAGGTACCTGAAGGGTCTCGCCGACGCTGCCCGGCCAGGTGCAAGGATCTCGTTGGACAAAGTAGATGTAATGAGGTTCTACCCCGATCAGTTCGCCCCCCTTTCCTCGATCGCCGAGCTGTGCACCGAAGACCCGACCGCCTTCAAGGAGGGAAGGGACTTCCCAGGGTCGGTGATCCACATGCCGCTCCGCACAAAAGAGACGGCCGCCCTTTCTGAAATCTGCAAGTCTTGTTTGGACTGGGAGCAGTTTGTGTGTGCGGAGCAAGAGGGTGGTCACAAGAACCGCTTGTTTCTTCGAAACATAGAAACCGTTGAGCTTTGGGAACACAACGAAGGAGAGGGAGGACCGCCCGTGCTGAGGGCACGCAGGAGGATCGCTGTCGAAAGGCACTCCAGCTTGAGCCCGAGCATCTCTCTCCTGACCCAGTATTATGATGATCCGAAAAAGAGTGAGTGCGAGTTCCACATCTTGGAAGAGGGTGAGGTAAGTGTCGCCGTGCCGGTGCAGGCCACCCGAGACACCCAGGGCAGCATCTGCTGCAGGCTGCCTGTGGGTGATTTGCAGACGGGCACCCCGGTCAGCGTGAGCGCCAACTTTGTGTCCAGCTCGGACCGACGCTCACTTGTGCTTGACGACCACAGCGCTGCAGCCAGCAACGAGGCCTCTCTGCAGGAGGTTGCGCGTGTGTGGACGCTGTACCTGGAACACCGCGCCGCGTTCGACAGGGAGACTCCGTTGAGGTTGTTCCCCGTCACCTCGCACACCAGTGTCCCGTACCTGAAGAAGCTCGCCACGTACTTTTACAGCAACGCACCTTCGCATCCTCGGATGCACTGCGACCTTGCCGGCGAGCCTCTTGAGACCTTCGACTTCCTGGTGCGCCCGCTGGAAGAGGTCAGGACGTCGGGTGGCCCCAACCCGCTTGACCCCCTGTGGACATCTTTGGGCATCCCGGTCGTGCCACTCGGTCTCGGTGTGTGGGATGAGTACCGAGGGTTAGGGTGCCAGCAGGAGTCACCAGAAACCATTCGTGGACGGCTTCAAGGAAACAGAGAAAGGTCTTGGCCCCTGTCTCGCGAGGACACGTGGACGGTCCTGGAGTACTGCCTCAGCGATGGAGGTGATGTCGGTGGCTGCAACCTGTGCCCCCTCTTTGGGTGTGACAGCGTTGTGGCGCTCCCGACAGCCGGGGGCGCGCCGCAGCCCATCATTGCCCTGAAGACGAAAGCTGAAAGGGTACTTCTGGAGAGCTTTGTTGATGTAGGGTCGGCTCGTGTTGCCGACGTGCCTGTCGAGACGGCCAGCAAGCTGCACGAGGCGAAGACGCTGAGCACTCTCGACTACGACACTGTGGCTCGGTTGTTTTTGCTGCAGGGGGACATCACGACCGTTCAGAAACAAGCTCTTTGGGGGTGGTTGGCGGAAGCAACACAGGAAGGAAGTTTGGGGACGGAAGGGATAGATGTCTTGGGGCCTTTGGTGGTGCTCCCGGTTGAAGGCGCTGGTGGTGGTGGTGGGGAGGTCATAGAATTCAGCAACCGCAGAAGCACCTTTTATGAGATCGGGAAGCTAGGCAGCGAGCTGGTAGAGATCTTGGCAGCTTGTGGTGTTTTCGTACTTGCTTCCTCCGATGTCCCCAGGCACATCTGCGAACGCTTGTTCTTACAGTACAGTCCTGACAGCTTTGCTGAGGCTCTTGGAAGAAGAAGGATTGTGGAACCGGACCTGGTCACCGCACCCGCGAAGGAGTGGCTGAGAGTGCGCAGGATGCTTGAAGATGCGGGGGAACCCATTCTCAGGGAGCATGCCGAGAGCCTCAAATCACTTCCTCTCTTCATGAAGTTTCCAGGCTCAGAGATGACGTCCTCCTCCGTAGGTCACGACACCAAGCTACTTCCTCCTGACATACACGAGCAGCTCGTGAACACCATCGCAGAGACGGGGTTGGACTTCAAGATGCTTGTTCGCGAGGAGACATGCCTCACGCGCTGCTTTGAGGTGCCCAGCGCTAGTGTAGAAGAGGTTTTGCTGAACTGTTTGATCCCAAACAAATGTGCCATTGACCCTGCATGCTACTCACGCGTCTTGAAAGAGATCATCCCGACACTGGATGATGGATGCGACGACAGGGCTCTCCGCGCTCTAGCAGCAGAAGCCTTCGTTCCAACCCGTGGAGGATACCGAACCCCTTCGGAGGCCCTGCTGTTGCTTGACGAACGAAAGTTCACGGGGTTGAGCAACCTGCTTGAGTGCACCATGTGTGAAGAGTGGGCTGCTGAAGAGAGGCTTGTGGCGCCCCTGAAAACCCTTGGGTTGAGGGATGTGGTGAACGAAGATGAGCTGCGTCTACTATTCAGCAGGGTAGAGGATAGAGAGACCGCGTTGATGCTGGGACGGTATCTGGAAAGGCATCCCGTTGGCTTTGAGGGTTTGGAAGAAGTGCGAGGATGTCGGTGGCTGCCAAGGGACGGGTCCCCAGACCTCTGCAGCATGGCAGGTGAAGGAAACGTGACACGCTACTCGGAAGAAAGTGCGAGGCTTGTGGGGCAAGTCGCACCTATCTTGCACAGGGACCTACCTGAGAGCGTGCTTGACATGCTGGAGGTCCCACTGCAACCTGCGGAGGACGACATGGTGAGGAATCTGCAGACACTCCCCTCTGGGTTGGAAGCGTGTCCCGACCAGTGGAAGGAAGCTGTGGAAACCTGCGAGCTCATCTACAAGCATCTCGAAGCAGAACCTGAGTTTCCAGAGGACTTCAAGTGGGTGTGCTTGGAGCTTCCATCTGGCTTCAAATTAGTTACAAGGAATGAGGTTTTCAAATCGCAGCACACAGATGCTGAGCCCTACCTGTGGTCCATACCCCGTTCGTGGAGCAACATGAAGGTATTCGAGGGTCTTGCGGAACAACCAAGTGTGGAGGACCTACTGCGCGTGCTGCATGCCATCAACGAGAAGGCGGCTGGAGACTCTCTTGACGCGGACAAGAAGGATGTATGTGTGAAGGTGATTGGACAACTGCGTTGCAGTGTTTCAAAAGGAGGAGGAGGCCTTGATGGGGCACTGCTGTTGGACACCAACGGGTACCTGCGCCCTGCATCGAAAGTGGTTGTCAACAACATGGCGTGGCTGAAGACGGACCCGAAACTAGATGATGCAGACCAGAGTCTGCTGCACGAAGACATCCCTTTTGCTACCGCCTTGTTCCTCGGTGCGCAGAACCTTGGGAGCATGATGGTGGCAGAGGGCAAGCAACAAGTGTGGGGAAGCGACGACGGCATGTGCGTAATGGGACAGCAGGAACCTCTCACAGTCAGGTTGAAGAACACTGTGAAGGACTACCAGATTGCTTCATTGCCGCTGGAATTCGCTCAGAATGCTGAAGACGCAGGCGCAAAGAGCATGCACATGATCTTTGACAGACGCAGCCACGGAACGAAGTCCCTCCTGTCCAGGGGCATGCACTCGTGGCAAGGGCCGGCACTGTGTTTCTACAACGACGCATTATTTTCGAGCAAGGATTGGCGCGCGATCACCAGACTGGGCGTGGGGGGCAAGCGAGGCGAGGAGGATGTGAAGATCGGCCGCCACGGCTTGGGGTTCAACGCATGCTATAACTTGACGGACCAGCCTACCATCCTGAGCGGGCAAGCCATTCTGTTCCTGGACCCGCACGTGAAGCACCTTGAGGACGTCGGTGCGACACCCGACAAGCCTGGCATCAAGCTGGAGATGGACAAGAGGGACTTCCCGGAAATGTGGCCTGATCAGTTCCGTCCATACAAGTCACTGGGTTACTCGTTTGGGGAGGACAGGCACTTCGACGGAACGTTGATAAGACTCCCTGTTCGGAGCGAGGAGAAGGCAGACGAGAGCGACATCAGAGACTACGTGTTTGGAGAAACCCAGTGGCGCAGCATGGTGGAGAAACATGTGAGCGAAGGGCACCTCATCTTGCTCTTCCTGAGGTCGCTCAACGAGCTTGTTGTAAGTGAGGTCACAAGGGACGGCGACAACAGGACATTGGTAGAGCTCGTGCGCAGCAGCAGCGACAACGCAGACGGGACGCAATGCGTGACCATCCGCACCACCACGCACAGCGAAGGGGATGGCGAGGTTGTGACTCCACGCAGATACTTAATGTGCCACGTCGGTGGGGCCACTGTCGCCGTGTTGTGTGACGCGGCGGGCGAAGACGCGGACGAGAAAGGGCGCTTTTTCGCAAGGCTGCCCCTTCCCATCGAGACGCAGAGCCAGGCACACATAGACGCACTGTTCTGGACAAGCTCCGACAGGCGCACGATCTTCGCAGTTCAAGACGGGTACGGAGGCGACAAGGAGAAGTGGTCGAAGATCAACAAGAGCTACCTGGACAATGCTGTGGACGCACTGCTGGAGCTCATTACCGTGCGTGCCTCGCAGACCGGAACGACACCGACGCACCTGTTCCCTCACACTGGTGACAGTGCTGAGCATGTGCAGTACTTTTCAAAAGCTTTCTACAACAAGGTTCTGGATCACCCAGGCATTTTCTACACCTGTTGCGGCAAGAAGCTCGAGGCGTGGCCGCCGATAACAAAACTAGAGAGCTGCACGAAGAAAGAACAGGAAGTCTTCCAAAGGATAGGATGCTCAGTAGTTACGGTCCTCCCCTTTATGCAGGAGGCTCTCGAGGAATGCTGTCACGAAGCGCCCCCCCGGCTTAGTGGAAGTGTGATACGAAGCTGGCTGCGAGACAAAAAGGTCGCGCCTTGCCGCGAGGACGCTGCGTGGTTGCTTTCGACATTCACACGCAGTTCTGACGATGTTGAGGACCTTGCGGGGTGCATGTTGTGCCACCTTTACGACGGTACTGTGCAGGCGTTCAGCGAGGACAACGTAGTTATCTTCCCGCAACAAGTGGAGGAACAAGTGGTGCTCCCTTTGAACTCGGGCAAGGTGATGAGGTGCTTGAAAGAGGTGGAGTACTTACTTAAAGATTCAAAGTTCGTAAGGCAGCTTGAGGTAGAGGACATCCCGAGCATCCTTGACGAGGATGGTGGTTTTGAGGTGACCGAAGACTGGGCACGAATCCTGTGGACGTGGCTCGACACAAAGACGCCAATTAAGAGAGCCTCCAACCAAAGCCATTGCCTGGACGACCTATCTGTGCTGCCTGTGGACGATGGCAACGGAGACCTCAACTTCGAGCCCCTGCACCAGCGTGTGCGGTCTTACTTACTTCCCGAGGAGGATGGCACACTGTCAGAAGTACTGCGGTGGACAGGTGTGAAGATGGTTCCGAGAATACAAGGGATTGAGAAATTCGTCGATGGGGACAGCCCAAGTGACGCGGTGAGGGCAGTGGTCGAGAGTGTCAAGGCACACGGGGCACCATCCGAAGGAAAGCATGCACGGGATCTTCTAGACTTGCTCGTGCAGGCAAGCCGCGCAGAAAACAGACACTACACCCTGTACCTGTGCCAACAAACGGCCATGCTGCGTGTCTGTGGAAGCACGGCTCTGCGTAAGCTTCCCGAAAACGCGCTGCTGATGTCTTCTGAGATAGAGGCTGAACTTCGTGAGCAACTGGTGGAGCTGGACCTCCCCGGGGTGCTGAACGAGGGGGGCGACATCGCTGTCATGCTGGACAGGTCCAAGATTGCCAAATACGAAAGGACGGAAGAGCTTTTGAGAACGGTTTTTAAAAAGATTGAAGCCAAAGAGATCCCTGTGCAGAAGGTGTCTGATCTCATGCGGACCGTTCTGAACTTGGAGCACACACTCGACCTTGTTAAGAAGGACGTGTCACAACTGGAGTTCGTCACCTCTGTCGCAGGAAGTCTCGTGTCCCCGACAACCTGCCTCGAAACGAGCGTCATGGAAAACAAGTTCCCGTACCTTCGAGACGAGCTCAGCGGCGTGCTTGTCAAGGAGGCTGCTTTGGAGGGTCTGCTGAAGAAGGTCGGCCTGCGCACACAACTGGCGCCTGATGAGATCCTCACTGCTGCTGAGAACATAGAGAAGGCGCAGTCCCCAGTCAAAGCGGCCCACGTACTCGTAGACTACCTCAAGAGACGTTCTGTTGGAGCCTGCACACCGAACGATCTTGCGGACAATTTGAATGCCATGTTCCGCAAGCTCCAGAGCATCAAGTACATTCCTGTAAAGGAGAAACCGTGCGACTGGGAGGGGCCGTGGCTGGGCAGCACGTTTGGTACTTTCGTTGCACCAGCAGAAACAGAGGTGTGGAACCACGATGACCTGGGGTGTGTGCGTGTGGTGGGTGATTTCGGGTGTCTGCATGATGATGTGTTCTTGAAGAGGTTCCTCAATGTGCGGGTGTCTGCCAATATCACGGACGCAGTGCTCGTGGAGAGCATCAACGCCTTCTCCGCCCATGGCAGTGCAAGGGCAGAAGTCATACAGAGGCACTACATTAGACTCACATGCGAACGCAACTACGACACCATCGGGGAGCTGAAGAGGTCGGGAAAGTGGATATGGAGTGACAAGTTGCGGCAGTTCATGGAAAGCTGGCAGGTGACACGCGATGGCATGGCTGACTCGCTGGAGCCCTTCGTGACACAGCTGCCACTTGACATGAGTGGCTACCCCGTGTTTAGGCACATCGAAGCGAAGCTGTCAGTAGGGAACTACTTAGCTGTCCTTGAAGGGCTTGCACTGCGCCCTTCAAAATGTTCTGAAGAAATGCAAAACAACATATGGTTGAAGTGCTTGGAGGCAGTTGAGTCGTTCCCGGATCTCCCTGAACTGGACTGCGAGAGATTAGTTGCACCTGATGTGGAAGGTGTGCTGAGGCCAGTTGATCAGCTGTATTTTAAAGACATCACCGCTGACGAAAGGCCGGAAGGGCGCCATAGCTTGCACAACATAGCAATCCCATACTCGAATCTGCTAAAGGTTGTCAAGCTGAGTACATTGTGCATCAACGAGATGACGCTGCCGCTGTTGGAGGAATGTGAGAACAAAAACTACCACACCACTCGGGCTAACCGCAGCAACGAGATAGAGAACGACGCTATCTTTTCTGAACACGTGAGACGGTGGGTGCAGTACTGCGAGGATGCAGAGGCCACGGATGTGCGGGTCATTCTGGAGATGGGGGTAAATCACGCCGAGAGCAGGCGTTTAGAAAAGCATGCTTATAACACATCACTTTACTTGCACAGTGACAGCGTCATCACCGACTGGCTCCCATTGTTGCGCTTTGACGAGGAGTGGAGGTGGCTGCTGCACGGCAGCTGCCACGCAAGTGTTTGTAGCGGTGACACAATCTGCTACCTCAACATGTGCTGCAAAGATGCGAAAAAAAGGGAATGGCCAGTCACCGTGTTGAAGAACGACCCACGCATCCCCAGATACTGGTCAGGGGAGGCTTCTTCTGTCTGTCAGCAGGGTACGTGCATCAGGCTGGACTACTTCGTCAATGACAACCTGGCAGCAATGCAATTCACTTCATTCAAACTGCGTGACGAGTGTCTACTTGACATCAAGGAGTACGAAGACCGAGTTGTGTTCCTCTCGAATGTGCGTTATTTGAAGATCGCAGCTAGTAAGAATGGCGAGCCTGTCTCGTTATTTCCTAACGCTGAATATAAAGTTAAAGTGGAAGACAACGGCCTCACCCAGAAGCACACTGTCAACGGAACAGAGTGGGTGGTGGCGCGTCAGGAGAACACACAGGTGGCTTTCTGCGGTTCGAAACGGCTAACGGGTCAAAAGGTTTTTCCGGACAAAGTACAAGAATTCCAAACGGTGCTGCCGGGATGTGCTGTGTTCGGTTCTCTGAATGGAAGTCACATCGCTCTCTGTTGGGCACGTATTTTGGTGTCACAGGTGCCCAGTGTCACAGAAAGAGATATTGGGATCTTCACCAAGTTAGCCTTGAGCTACAAGAAGAAGAATTGTAGCCTCCCGTTCGATGCTGCTGTGGCGGCAACGTACATCCGAGAGGAGCTCTTGGGCAGCAGGTTCGCACAAGTGTCAGGCTCAGTGGGCCCACCGACTACGAGTGAAACAATAACGCAAACTACACCAAACAGCCGTCACGCCCCAACACCAAACAGCCGTCACGCCCCAACACCAAAAAAGCCGTTACGATTAGAGTACACTGACCTGTCAAGCTCGGCACGGAAATGGCTGTACAACAAGGCACAGCTGGTGGTGGTGCCAGAGTCATTGGCAGCTGTATTTAAGTTGTTCCCCTTCTTGACTAAGCCGCATTGGGACGGCGTGCACAACGAGTTCATTGAAACCGCCTTCACAGACCCTGCCCTGTATACAGAGCTCTTTGAATGGATATTCCTGGCCCTGCCCGACTACGACCTCACGCAGTGCCCCGTGCTTTGTAAGAAGGGCTTCATGCACCGCTCCGAGCCCATCTGGCACTGCAGCAGTGGAACAGAGTCCATTGTCCTTGCAAAAGATCGTATCTTGAACTCCATTGATTTTTTGAGTGTTGTGAAAACTCAACTTAGTGACGTCCCCAAGCGCACAGGGCTGTGTGATCCACGCAACCCGAACCATGTTGTGTCCCATCTCCAAGACATCGATGCACGAGAATTTTGGAAACATTTCTCTGAACGAAACCCGTACAACTGGATTGAGAACAAGATCGAGGTTCTTGAGAACAAGATCGAAGTCCGTGTGTGTAGGTATACCGCTGATAACACTAGCAAAGTGAAGACTGTGCTTTTCGGAAAACATTGTGCGTTGCTTGCTCCAAAAGAACCAGCGCCATGGCGGGAACCCCTGCAATCCCTAAGAAGAATGGGCTGCTGGTTCAGCTGCGATCCTATGCCAGGTAGTGCCGAGGCATCGCATGTGGGGGACTCAAGGGAGTTCGTTGCGGCGTTTTTGCAAAAGCACATCAACCAGCTTGACGTTTCCGCTTTGGGTGTTGGAGGGCTGCGTGCGCTGCTGGCATTCGTTGGTGGCAAGCTGGCGAGTTCCTACCTGCAAGACGTGAAGCTAGTTGTCGTAAACCACAAGGAGTACACGCTACGGGAATGCACGTTCCTTCGAAGCTTCGGTTCGTCTCGTAAAAAAGTAATTAAAACTGTAGGCTTCGCAGCCATACTGAGAAATAACTTTCCTGTCTTCGCTCTTTGTGAGGAGGGGTTCGATGAATTGGAGAAAGAACCCCATTTGAGCATAATGTCGTGTACAGAGACACTCTTGAAATTCACACTCGATGAATGTTTGCCTAAGGAACACGTTATAGAGATGCTTGAACTCATTGCAACAGAGGACCTGACGGCGCACATGAAGGACCTTGCCTTGGTCCGCGTAGGTGAGAAGAGACTGCGCGACTACTGGGATGTCACTGACCCGCTGGTGCAGATACTAATGTCCGGTCAAGACTCCTCGATCCCTGCTGTCTACTCGAAGTGCATGAAGTCCTGCAGATCTTTTGAAGGGTTGCAGAGCCTACTGCAGCCGAACCTCTCCAAGCTACGAGGCAGCGTGGACCACGAGGCGTACCAGTCTGCCTTCTTCAAGACGATCAACACACTTCCGGATGCTGAAGTCGAGAGGTGCCGCTCCCTGCGGGGTGACATCTTCCCACATAACGGTACCTGCCATGCTGTCGACGATGTCTACTCAGCCGTTTAGCCGTCTTTATGGCAAGAGGGTCGTACCTGCTGCTCCCGTTCTCGCTCAGCGACAAGCTAGAGCGCTTAATTGAGAAGGAGGCACCTGTGGACGGCATTGTTGGGCACCTGTCAAGAATATGTGCAGAGAATACTGTGTCCTTATCTATTCTGAAGCCCATCTACGAGGAACTGAACAGGCAGCTTGGCGAGAACGAAAGTGCCTCGTCCGATCCTGCCTTGAAGCTCCTTGCGGGTGTCAAGTGCGTGCTGCTTGTGGATGGATCCCTGATGTACCCGAAGAAGTGCTCTGCTGGGAGGTTGGTTGACAACCCACCCAACCAGTACGCTATCAACGAAAACGTGAGGGACCTGGAGCACTTGTGGGACGCAATCAATGTGCAGCCGAAGTGTGATGATGTGACACTACCTGAGGCCAGAAACATAGGTGCCCTCTTGCAGGCGGACGAGGAGCAAACAGATACCGTCGTATTTGCCCACAACGAGGAACACGAGGAGGTGAGCGTGCGTGTGCATCGCTTGGTGTTGGAGCTCGTGATACCTGCTTGTGCTGGCAGGCTCTGCCTCGAGAAGACAGACAAGCCACAGTACTACCTGCAGACAAACCGCATATATCCCTTGAGTGCAGTGAAGCTTCTGAAGCGCTACCTGTACCACTCAGACGTGCTCACTGAGGGCATGAGCCCAGAAGATGTCGAGAAGGCTTGGAAGATGGCAAGGGACCTTGAGTGCGAATATCTAAGTGAGTACCTGAGGCAGTATCTAGAAGGAGCTCCGGTAGCACCTTATGTTTCGATCTTTCCCCCTTATTGGAAAGAGGTAGAGGCAGACGACCTGCGCGTCAGGATGGAGGGCATCATGAATTCCACGGTGTGCGGAAGATGCAGGGTCAAGTTCCATATCAAGTCGATGGAACGTGTGGTGGACGAAAGCTTGTGGAGCATGTACCACAGCAGCAAGGAGTTGGTCCGTGCGAAGGCGGTGTTGAAGAAATGGGAGCTTAAAGAGAATGACTCGTACGAGAACCTTTTTGGTGCGGGTATATTTCAGTGACCAGGCATGCAAGTGCCATGAGTACGCAGGGGGACAGGGTTATATGTTCTGCAGCCGTGTGCGGCTGGGCAAGACATACAAAGCTACTGTTGGTCTGGACACCTACCGTGCTCCTGATGCCTGTGACTCTGTCTTTGGTCGTCTGAGTATCTGATCCACTATTCAACTGAATAAGGAAATGAAAGAAAAGACCATCACCACCAACTATGATGCGCCTGTAGAAGCAGCGTCATATTGATGAGTGTTCTTTGCCTCTCTATCAATTTCAGTACAGGCCAAGTACCTGTATATTTACCATCATTTGATTGTTTGCGCCAGTGAAGCATGCCTCCAACAACACACGCTCCAGTTTGGAGTTGATTTGCTTCTGTGGCCCTCTCCCATATTTCAACGAGCGTTCTTTTTCTTCTCTCTCTCTCTCTCTCTCTCTCAAAAAGGAAGAAAAAAAATCTTTTTTATAGCACCTTTTTTTCTCTCTCTCTTTTATTTCCCCCTTGTGCATCCCTAGCATCCACTGCAACCATCAACAGGACCACGTCGCCATGTCGCTTGAAGGAGTTGAAGTGTTCGAGACACGCGAGTGGCGGATAGAGAGCGGGAACGGAGGGGGCATCCTCACAAGCGAAAGGGACGATGAGATCTGCGAGACATTAAAGGTGACGAACCTCCCGGACCAGGTGTTCGAGGGGCACTACTTGAAGATGGAGCACAAGGGGAAGAAGGTGTTGGAGTTCACAGCGGTGCAGGCGATCGAAGCGGCGAAAGTGAGCAAAGAGGAGGCGGCGAAAGACGTGAAGTGCACCTACAGCGACCTATGGAAGAAGAAGGACGTTGACACCTTCCACTCAGGGCTGCACTGGACGTACGAAATGCAAAATTTCACTGGAGTAGACCCCGCAATAGAGAGCAAAGAGGGCGGCACTATCGATATCGCACTGCTGCAGGACACCAGCCAACCCATCCAGCACTTCATGTCCGCTGACCTGTTTGAAGATGATTTGGATGATTGCGGAACGTCGAAAGTAACGCTGAAGTCCCGGACCATGCCCACCTGCTGGTTCGTGCTGCTCAGGCAGTTCATCAGAGTTGACAGGGTGCGTGTTATCGTGAAGGATGTGCGTTGGTTTCACAAGTTCGGCACCAACGAGATGACCATGCAGGCCACCACCCGCCTCAAGGACATCGAGGACATGGCCACAGACGCTTCGATGCACAGTGATGACTCCCCACCACTCAAACTTTACACCAACCCTGACCAGCTGGCCCAGACCCTCCCTGTCACCAAGGATGAGACTCGCACGTTTATCTTGTAACAAGGTTTTTTTTTTTTTTTTTTTTTGTGAAAGCTAGCCTCTTTATTATTATTATTCTTTGGACCAACAGGTTTTTTTCTTTTTTTTTTTTTTTTTTTTCTTCCCCTTTCCCCCAGTGTTTTGACCTAAAAGGGGGGGTTTTTTTTGTGCAGGAAAGGTCGGAGACAGGTCAAAAAAAAAAAATGGATTGTGGCTCTTGATAGCCTTCTGTTGGTTTTTTTTTCCCGCCTTTTTTGTTGTTGTTATTGCTGATCTTCCTGTGCGTTGGTACTGCTGGTGCGCCTTGCAGGGCATCATCTTGTGTAATTGTGATTCTGCGAGATGTAAAGAAACCTCAAATTTCTTTTTTGAAACCAGTTCCCCGTACCCTTGAGTTCATAATATAAAAAAAAAAAAAAAAGGCTAAACTCTTCAACTTTCGGCCTCCCCTCTGGAAGGAGGCTGATGTTGGTCCCAAATAAGGATCTAGGATACTATTTTTATGGAAATAAAGAGGAAAAAAAGACCCCTCCCTTTCCCTCGTTTATTTAAATCTTTTAGATATTTGTGGGGGGGGTCCCCTTAGTGGTGATTTTCTTTTCGTTCTTTTTTTTTTTTTTTTCAAAACTAAATCACACATAGCAGGGGCAGGGCAGGATTATCGATGGCCGACTACTTCCAAACAATGGAAGACAACGACGGGGTGCGGTGGACGTGGCACACGTACCCCCCCAAGCCCGCGAAGGACAGGGGCGCCTCGAACGGGGCTACGTACATACCTGACATGGTGGTCCCCTTGGCGTGTGTCATCACACCTTTGAAGAGCCACACACCCACACCATCTATCAAAGGGGCGCCCAACAAGTGCAAACAGTGTGGGGCTGTCAGCAACAGTTTCTGCCGGCTTGACTTCTCAGGCAGATGCTGGACGTGCCCCTTCTGTCGGACGAGGAACGACCTCTCCTGCGGCTCCGACCAGATCACCCCCGACTTCCAGCAGGGCGTCTGCACTGTAGAGTACGAGCTGCCCCGCGTCAAGACGCCCCCCCCAGTGTTCATCTACATCCTTGACGTGGCTACAAATCCCGGTGAGCTCGAAGGTGAAAAAGACGCGCTCCTCCAGTCCCTTACGCGCCTCCCACCCGACTCCCTCGTCGGGCTCATCACCGTCGGCCAGCACGTCACCGTCTGGGAGACAGGCTACGATGGGACCCGGTGCGTCGTCTTCACAGGCCTTCCAAAGACAGGCAGCTACACACAAGACAAGGTGAGGGAGTACCTCGGGGTGAAGAAGGGCGCAAAGGTAGGCAGCGGGCAAGGTGTCGAAGGGAAGGTGCTGCTGCCGATCTCAGAAGCTGAGATCGCATTGCAGTCCATCATGGAAGACCTGCAGCCCGACCCGTGGCCGGTGCCGCCCCGTGAGAGGGCACAGAGGTCCACAGGAGCAGCACTCGAAGTGGCTGTCGCCACAGCAGAACTCTTGGCAGGACATGACGTATGCAGGCAATCACAACACACACACACACACACACACACACACAGGGTAAGGTGAACCACAATGGCCGACTGATGCTGTTCCTGTCAGGGCCTTGCACAAGGGGTCCCGGTCGCATGGTGTCGCTGTCGGAGGAGGAGACACTGCGGTCACACGCAGACATCAAGGACGGGCTGGCGCCGCACATGGCGAAGGCCACAGAGTTCGGGAAGGGGATCGCCACAAGGCTGAAAGCGATCGGGTTCTGCTTGGACCTGTTCATGATATCGTTAGACCAGGTCTGCGCACAATACAGAAAATAATAATGATAATCGCAGGTCGGTCTGCTGGAGCTGTCCGAGGCTGTGACCTACACAGGGGGGTACATACTGTCTAGCGACACCTTCCACTCACCGGTGTTCAAAAATTCAATGCAAAAAATGTTCCAACGGCTGGAGGACAGAGGTGTGAACAATATGTTCTTTGACGCTGTGCTGGAGGTGCAAACGTCGAGTGAAACGAAAATCGCCGGCTGCATCGGACCGTGCAGAGGGCTGGAGAAGAGCAGCCCGAACGTGAGCACCAAGGTGGAAGTGGGGGAGGCAAGGACATGCGCATGGAGCACAGCGACGATAGACCAAAACACAAGCTTCTGCGTTGTATTCGATCCGGAAGAGGAAGGACAGAGCCCTTCATCGGGGAACAGGTTGGCGCAGTTCATCACGTCTTTCGTAGACTGCAACGGGGTGCGACGCCTAAGAGTGACCACAACCTGCCAGCAAATCGCACAATCATCGCACAAATCAGTCATGAACGCTGTCTACGCCTTCGACCAGATGACGGCAGCAAGTGTTATCGGAAGGATGGCAGCGAAGTACATGGAACAAAGCGGGAACACGTTGCCGCCAACTTTACGATGGGTGGACAGGTTGCTGATCCGGTTCGTGCAGAAGTTTGCGAATTACAACCCTGGCGACCCCGACTCGCTGCAGCTGGACCAGCAGTACTCGTTGTTCCCGCAATTTATGTACCATTTGAGGCGGTCGGAGTTCCTGCAGGTGTTTAACAGCTCTGTTGACGAGACTGTATTCTTCAGGTCGTGTTTGTTCCGGGAAACCGTCCCTCAGTGCGTGGTGATGCTGCAGCCCTCGCTCATGGCGTACGAGTACGGTACCAACGAGGCACAGCCTGTTCTACTTGACTCCAAGAGTATCAAGTATGACAATATTCTATTGTGCGACACGTACTTCGATATCATCATCCACCATGGAAGGACCATTGCTGAGTGGAGGGACATGAAGTACCATGAGCAGCCTGAGTATGAGTCTTTCGGCCAGCAGCTCAAAGCACCCCACACCGACATGGCCAAAATCCTTGAAAGGCGTTTCCCTGTCCCCAAGATCACTATTTGTGACCAATATGGCAGCCAAGCCAGGTACCTCCTCTACAAAACCAACCCCAGCGACACCTCTTCTTCCTCCGTGGGGTCCGAGACTCAGGTTTGTGTTTGCGGAGCAAAGAAAAAAATACTTTTTTTTTTTTTTTTTTTATAGGTCATCCACACTGACGACGCAAATTTGCAGACCTTCATGAACAAACTGAAGAAACTTGCATGTAGTCAAGAAAGCAACTAGAAAAAGAGGACGGAACGAGAGGGGGGGGGGGGGGGGGGGGGGACAAACAAAAAAGAAAAAAAAAGAAGGGAAGGGTTCAGAAGAATACCTATAGTACCCTGTGTTGGCTGTAGGAAGGGGTGGGGAGCAAAGAAGTAGGGGGGTGACGGAGACATTTTTAAGTAGTGTGTTTTTTTTTTTTTTTTTCTTCTTTTTTTTTTGTGCAGAAAGAAAAAAAAATAAGAGAGAGATGAACAAATATATAATAAAAAAAAAGTGTGTTTTCCTACCCCCCACCCCCATTCTTTTCTTAACACGCACATGTCCAGTAGTGTAGGTTCTCCCCTTGTTGCACTTTGCTGCCCACCCTGTTTTTCTTATTCTTTTTTTAAAAAAAAAAATCTAATCTGCCGTGTGAAGATCTCACCAGACATCCACAGTGAGTAAGAGCTGTAGTGAATTATCTCCTTCGCACACCCCCCTTTTTTGTTACCAAGCCTTCTTTTCCCTCCCCCCCCCCTTCAGAGAGACACCTGAAGAGAACGGGGAAGGGAAAAAGGGGGGGGGGGAAAGAGAACAGATCCTGCGTCAATGGATTTTATTAGTGCAATAAATTCATCCCCCCCCCCTCCTCCCCTCCCTTTTCCCCCTCCCCCTCCTTATTTTTTTTTCTTCTTTCTCCTTCTCCACTCTGCTCCTTGTTTCCTAGTTTTATCGTTCCATTATTGCAAAAAAAAAAAACTATTTTTTTTGGTTGAGCTTGAAGGAAAAACCTGCCAGGTGCTGGAGGGGCATCACGGTATCAAGAAAGATGCAAGCAAATGAACGGAAGTTGCAAATGATGGTGCAGCAGCTGGCGTACGACGCGGAGTTCTTGTTGGGGGCGAAGGGGGACAGGCCAAGGCCAACACTAGTCGCGCAAAGAGAGAAGATCCAGGAAATCGAAAAGGCAGCGGCGCAGAAAGCAGGCACGAACGTTGCCATGGGCGGGGATACACAGCACAGACGTGCCACGGAACAGGCACGGGAAGCCGTAGTTACGCGGGGAGTCGTCGAGGTCAGCCCCTCGGACCACCCCCGCTTCCTTGATCCCGATGGTGACCTCGATCAGGAGTTGCACCGCCGCCACGCTGAGCGCATCGCAACCTGGTTGGAAAAAGCCAAACAGAACGCCAACACCCGCGGGCAGCGTCTCTACTGGAAGCACCTCGTTACTGACTTCCGTGCCACCAACACAGGCCTCGTGGAGAGAGTGGGCGTCATGCGCTCCGTCATCGGCCAGCAAAATGTAGTTAAAGACAGCCAGCTCATCGCCTACGAGGGGCAGGCCCCGCAATGGGGCGCCGCCTCCACCGCCAAGAAGACAACCCTCCCCCTCGACTGGCGTGCGCAGCAGTACTCCTCAGCCGTGCAGAACCTCCCCGCAGTCGACGACACCAGCTCCGCGAAGCTCCAGGTGCACCAGCTGCGTCAGCTCTCAAACATGGGCCCCAACGGCGAGCGGCCGGAACACCTCAAAACAGCTACACTGGAGATGTGGGACACTGCCTCGCGCATCTTGGAGGCCACGTCCACGCCGTGCGAAGCGGGGCTCTCCCCTGAGCTAGCAAGGGTCGCATCCTGCAAGGAATTGCTGGAAGAGGGCTTCGCTGTGTTCCTCAACAGCGAGCACAACGCGGCAGCGGGCAGGGACATCCTGAAGCTTGCCGAGGTCTACTCTCGATCGCAGCAGTGCGGTGGGACGTCGTCCGATGTAGAGCAGTGGGTCATCGCCTACCTGTGCCTCAGGGCAGGCGACATTAAGGGCCTGATTTCCACACTCACCAATGCGGGTGACGCACATGCCGCCTTGGCAGCGGAGAGCCACTGGCCAGCCGTTCGCAGGACGGGCTCGGGGAGCATGGCGCTGGTACCAAAGCCGCAGCAGTCCAGACAGCTGCGGGAGTTCAGCGACTACGAGCTGAGCAGCAACCCCTACAAGCACGCCGTGAGGTTGATTCTGAGCAGAGCCGCGACGGCGAAGGATGTGGAACGTGTCCGTGCCGCCCTTCTCAACACACCCGCCCTACGCTTCGCGCAGGACCACGTGTGGTTGCACCTGTCGCTCATTAACTGTGTGGCACCGCCGCCAGAGCTCAGCAGCACCCAGGACCTGCAGCAGGCACCCTACTCGCTTAAGTACTACGTGAGCGTCGTAGAGAACGTGCCGCCCTCTGAGCTCTCCACGCCTCTCGACCCCCTCCTCTACTGCAAGGTGATGCTGTGGTCTCAGTGCTACGCTAAAGCCATCGCCGCCTTCCTCCCGCCCACCTGCCTCGACGACCTTGTTGACTTCGGCATCGAAGGCCTCCACTTGGCACTCATGCTGACGCGCCACGGCCTCCTCGCCGACAACGCCGCCATGAGCCACCAGATACAGACGCAGCTCGAGGAGTACGTGGTGAAGCTCATCCCGCACGACGCCACGGCAGGGTTGTACTACCTGAGGCTGCTGCCGGAGGTCGAGATGCAGCGTGCCTTTACCTCTGTGTGCATGAACAGGGCTGCGTGCGAGAAGCTGCTCGGCACAGCGTCGCCCGACGGCACGGTCAACACACGCAACAGTGCGGCCGCCAGTGCGTGGCACCCGTCTACGTGCGGCAAGCTCGCCCGATTGGCCGCAGACACGGCACGCGAGAGGGGCTCCGTGCAGCTTGCTGTGGAACTGTACCTCATCTCCATACACCACGTCATTGCCGCGGAAGGTGCGGGCGGCAGTGCGGCGGTGGGCGCAGCGGTGAGGGAGCTGCTCTCCTTCGTGAACCCGAAGATATCGCATGCGATAGAGGCGATGGAGGAGGCGGGGAACCTTAACAGGACCACGCAGGACGTCCTTCAGGTAGCCTACAACAAATCACACATACACACACACACACACACAGGCTGGGCGGTTGGTGTTCTCGCACTTCCAGGTAATGAGCACAGCATGCGAGCGGACAGAAGGTCTGCCGCTCCGCACCTTCGAGCAGCTGTACTGGGCTGCGGTGCTGTGTTGGAACGTGAATGGTCACGATGTGGCAAGAGCGTGGCAGGTACGTGTTTTCTTACTTTTCTTCACTCAACGCAACACCACAACAGGCATACAGCTCACTGGACATCCTCCCACGAGGGAAGACGGATGTCCCCAGACTGGTGGAAGAGGTGAACTACAGGTGCGATGCTGGCACTGTAAGGAAGGTGGTTCACATCACAGTGACAAAGGTTCTGGACATGGTATACCAGGCAATGGTGTCCGAGGACATAAGCCAACACGGCACAGGGGAGAAGGCACGTTTGCTAGAGGTATGCAGGAAAAAAAAAAAGAAAGAAAAAGTATAAAATAAACAAAGATTGCTCGTGCAATCATCTCCTTCCAGTCGCAGCTCCGCATCCCCCCTGCTACCAAGACCGCAACACGCCTCTCTCAACGGAGACAGCTTCTCTCTCAACTCGGGCTTTGAATAATGGGTGGTCCTGTAACCGCCCCTCTTATTGTGTTGTGTGTGTTGTGTGCTGTTAGATTTTTCCCTCCCCTCATTATTTATCAGCGATTCTTCTTTTTTTTTTTTCTCGTTGGGACGGAAGGGGAAAAGGGGGGGGGGGAAGAAAGTGTGTCTTTTTATATTTTTTTAAAAAAAAAAAATCACCCCTCTTCCTTTTCAAAAAAAAGTGTTTTTTTTTCTTTTTTATCTCTTCCCCCCCCCGCCACCCCTGTTGTTTTTGTTTTTTTTAAAGCCATCCCCCCCCCCCCCGTTTTTTCTCAATGCAAAAACAACACACAAAGGGAAGAAGAAAAGAAAAAAAAAAGAAAAGGAAAAGACGATGGCCCGTATTGCCTGGCCACGCATCGTGCATGCAACGATTGTGTTGCTCATCTTCTACGGGACCGCAGGGGCCCTGTATGGGACGGAGGTGCTTCCCGGCGACACGCTTGACATAGTGCTGACCTCCATTATCGTGGGAATCGTAACGCTGGCCTGCATCGTTGTTTATTTGATGTCTGTCCCTGCGTGTTGCATCTCCGAGCAGCACTGGGGGAACCTCCTGCCGAAGGGCGTGGAGGAAGGGCTCGTCCACAACGGTGCGAGCCTGGACAAGTTTCAGGTCATTGGTGCGCACAACTCTTCCCACGTAGCGAATGTCTTCGGCCTCTTCTTCATCAAAGTGTGGAGGTACACCCTGCCTCCGCTCAAATCACAGCTTGACCAGGGTATTAGACATTTCGAGATTGATGCTTGGTACGACCGCACGAACGATGAGTGGTTTATGCTTCACGAAAATTTAATCGACCAGCTGACCGTGGATGACGCACCAGCATCCTTGCACGGGAGCCTCGAGAGAATCTACGAATGGTCGAAGGCACACCCTGACCACTTCCCGTTGATCCTCAACCTTGACATCAAAGGAAGCTACACATACGGGTTTGCTTGGGCAGCTCCTATCTTCGGGCGAGGCCTTCAAACCGACAGTAGTTACACACCCGCTGCGTACCAAAAGGTTAAAGACATTGTTAAATCGATTTGGAAACCAAACAAGCTCTTCACACCCATGGATCTTAAGGCCAACGCCACGTCCGGTGTTTCGCTTCGTGACTATGTCCGGGAAAACGGGTGGCCGTCCGTTACAGATTTGAAGGGGAAGACATTGGTGTTCTTGAACCTGTACGGGGAGCTGAAGGGTGGCGCTATCCATGCTGATGAAAAACTCTTCTTTGTCAGAGGGCACGACTTCGACAACGACAAGGATTACGTGTACTATGAGAACAACTACGACAGGGTCCAGCAGCACAACTGTGTGTCGCGTTCTCTCAGCCTCGACACGCCAGCTAACTTCATCTCTCCTAATTACCTTACTGGTGTGGAGACTTCGGTTTACCTAATGTGAAGTGTTGCGTGTTCAAATTAGCTTTTTTTTTCCCCCCTCTCTTTTTTGTGGGGTTACGTGAGCACCCACCCGCACCGAAAATTATCATTTTTTTTTTCTTCTTCTTTTTTTTTTTTTTTTTATTGTAGGGATAACATGGTTACCCCTTGGCTGGGTCACCGCACATATTAGGGACACGTTGTGCTTGTGTAGAGCGCCACCAACACTGGCCTCCTTTATGTCTTTTTTTTTTTTTCTCTCGTTTTTTTTTTTTTTTTTTTTTTTTCTTTTTTTTTTCTTTCTTTCTTTCTTCCCCCCCCTTCTCAACTGGGGAGAAAGAGAAAAAAAGAGGAAGGAACGAGGGGGGGCAAAAAAAAAGAAAAATAAATATAAAGGGCGAGACCGTGTGACTTTTTTCTTTAGTCCGTAATTACTTCCAGGTGATTCGATCGCTATTCCTACCCCCCCCCCCCCCCCCCCCCCTCGGGCTATGATGGAAAGAAACGGGGAAAAACGTTTCCGTTTCCTTAATTCAAAAAATGCTTGGAAACGCGTTCTGAATCCTTCCGCATAGCCGCCCCTTCCTCCCCCCTTCTTTTTCTTTCCCTTGTGTTCCTTGCCCTCTCTTTTTAAGTTTAAGTTAACAAGAAAAGAGGGAGAAAGAAAGTAAATACTGTAAAAACGAAAAAAAAAAAAAAAAATCCGGAAGAGAAAAAAATATCCGAGCTTTTTTTTTTCCCCCCGGAATCTTTTTTTAGCTGAGGGGCTTATGGGGGTAACACTATCTTCAAGAAGGGGTCCGGTGTGGCAGTTGAGGTCAGCAACAATAAGGTGCAAGTAGAAGCACCCCGATTTTGTTTTGATACCTGGCGTATTTCCCATCTTGACCTGGAGGGTCTTTCTGGGTCTTTACCTTGCTCTCTTTGCTTCGTGCAAGGGATGATCCGGGATTTTTTCGCTTCTGGGGTTTGCCACTCCGGCTTTTTTCGCCTTACAGTATACAAAAAAAAAAAGCAATAAAGGTTTTTTTTTCCTTCTTCCCCCCCCTATTTTTCTTTTTTTTTTAGATGCTTTCTCTGAATTTACTGGAAAAGTTCTGGTCTATCTGTTTTTGTTTGTTTTTTTTCTCTCTTTTTTTCCCCCCCCTTTTTTTTTTCTCCCAACAATGACACACACACACACCCTTCTTTTTTTTATAGTTCAAACCGGCAATTTTTCTCTAACGGAGTTGGGCCCTTATCTTATTTTCTTCTTTTTCTTTCTTTCAGTTCCTTTCTTTTGATTTCTTTTTGAACAGAAACCTTTAGTAATTCTCAAGAAAGAAACTCCATGGCGGTGGGATGAGTTTACAAAAGAAAGAAACTGTTATATCAAAAGGGAGAAGGGGGGGAGAGGGGAAAAAAAAATAATAACACCTGTAACCGTTTCGTTTCCCCACCTTCCCCCCTTTCATTTTATGCTAATATAAATGAGAAAACCTGACTGCTCAAACGGAAGATGAACATGGGGGGGAGGAGTGAAAAAAAAAAGAAAGAAGAAGGGAAAAAAAAAAAAAAAAAAAACACCCCCCTGAACGAAATCTCGAGTGAGTCTGTTCTTTTTCTCCATTTTCTTTTTTTCTTTCCTGCTCTTCATTGTGACTTTAAAAAAAAAAAAAAAAATAAATAAATAAAAGAGAAGAACAACGTACATGGTAACCAAATAACTTTTTTCCACTCAAGTCTGTAAGCAGAATTTCCACCACTGTTTACGGTTTTTTGTAAGAATTTTCCACTGTCCGGGTAGGTAATGTAAGTAAGAACTTTTTTTCCAACGTCCGCGGTAGAGGTCTGTGTGCACTTGGGAAAAACGTGCAGGCACAGCCAGGGCTCGGAAAGACACCAAGAATTGGAAGCGAAGTGAGACAGAAGGGAAAAATAAGTGCAGAACCCTCATTACTCAACTGCTGCGCCACAGCCACAATCACTCTTCAGTCCCAGCCTTCAGGGTAGTCACCCATTTCTCTTAAAAGGTCTTTTTCCCTTTTCTTTTGCGATGACATCATGTTTTGCCCCCCTTGCTACATTTCGTACCAAACCCCCAATGAGGCATAGAAATGTCGGAGGTTACCGTGGACGGTGGAAAAAAAGTTGGAGGTTTAAGGCGACGATGGAAAAAAGTTATTTGGTTACCGTGTACATTGTTTTTTCCCAAAATAAAATAAAAAATAAACAATACTACTCGTTAACAGCACAATTTGCATAACCTTTTTTTTTTTTTTTTTTTTTGTAATGCTAAAAGGATGCTTTCGTGCAACCCCCCCTCCCATCTTTGTTTTTTTTTTTCTCCCCACCCCGTCCATTTCTATTTATATCCTTCCACATATTCATTACAGGAAAAGCATGGCCCGTGTTAGGTGGAAACGCATTGCGGCATGCTGGTTGGTTCTGTTTGGCATGCAGCTGGCCATCAAAGCAGGTATCAGAATAGGAAGCACTCCTGTGGGGATTATAGCACTCCTCTGTGCGATCGTGGTCATGGCTGCGGTACCTGCAAAATGGGTTCTCCCCGGCAGCGGGGGGAGGAACATCCTCCCGCTGGACGTGGAGGAAAAAATAATCAATGAGGGGCAGGCCCTCGACAAGTACCAAATCCTTGGCACGCACAACTCAACGCACCAATGCAACGTTTTCGGTTGGGCGTTCGTCAAGGACTGGCAGTACACCCACGCCAGCCTTCCTGAACAATTGCAAAGTGGGATCAGAAACATAGAAATAGATACTTGGTACAACCAAACCCATCAAGACTGGCAAGTTCGGCATGAAAATTTATTAGATGATTTAACCGTGAGCGGAACACCCGATACGTTGCAAGGGACACTCACACAAATTTCTGAATGGTGCGCATCTCGTCCTGATCATTTTCCGTTAATCATCAATCTGGACATTAAAGGAAGTTACCAGGAAGGATTGGGCTGGGCAGCTCCTTTGATAGGCCGTGGACTCGGGGCAAACCATAGTTACACACAGCAAGCTTTCGCCAAGGTTCAAGTTGCTATTAACAAGCTTTGGCCGTCTGATCGATTATTCACACCTTCACAGCTGCGGGCCAGACCTGGTGTGGCGTTACGTGATGCCGTTCGGGAACAGGGCTGGCCATCTGTTAAAGAGTTGAAAGGGATGACGTTGTTCTTCTTGAATTTATACGGGGAGAAGCTAGACGGGGTGGTCCATGCTGATGGGGAGTTTTTTTTTGTTCGAGGGCACGATTTCGATAATGACAAGGAGGCGGTTTACTATGAGAGTAATTATGATAGGGTCCCGAATTGCAATTGTTTATCTCGTTCGCTGAGCCTTGGTACGCAGGCTAATCTTATTTCTGTCAACGATCTCTCCCAGATTGACACTTCTGTTTCTCTGAGATTTTGAGAGATAAGAAAAAAAAAAAAAGATTTTTTATGATGCAGTTTTGCTGTTTTGTCCGTCTAGGTGCGTTTTTTTTTTACCCCCCCTCTTTTTTCTTCTTCTTTTTATAATCCTGTTCTATATTTCAAAAAAAAAAATTTACGGGCCGGTTACGAGGGCTGGTCAAAAAAAGGAGCGGGGGACACAAAAAAAAAAAAAAACACACACACGAGTACGGAAAAAAATGTGGCGCAGTTTTTTTTTTTTTTTCTTTTTTTTTTTCCTTCTGGGTATTGTAATCGAAACTCTTTTCATGACGGGGAAAAAAAAAAAAAAGAAAATCGTTTTGCAGTGCGGGAAAAAAAAAAAAAACAAAAAAGAAAGATAGGGAGAGGGGAACCATTTTCTCTCTTTTTTTCTTTATTTATTTCTTTTACCTCGCACCCAGCAGGAAAAATAAAGTTATAAAACTAGTAGCGCTACCCTTACTCGTGGAAGTCCCCTGTGTGCCTGGTCGTCCACGTAAAAAAAAAAAAAAAAAAAAAAAAAAAAAAAAACACGCAGAAGCTCTTTCTCTGTCTTGATTGGTTATGGTGTTACTCATTCTTTATCCCTTCATGGTGAATTCTTTTTTTTTCGGGGGCGCGGGAAAAAAAAAAGTAGAAGTAAGTATTTTATCGTAAAAACTTTGTAAGTCCCTCCCATCCCTATCCCCCTTTTTTATTCCTCTTTACTTACCTGCTTCACTCTTCCCCCCCCCCCCCCCCCCTTTCCTCTTTTTTTTATATACTTCTCATTTTACTACCCTCACATTCTTGTGCTTAAAAAAAAAATGGAGATTTTTTTTTTAATCCCACTTTTAAAAGAACGAAATACCACATGCACACAAAAAAAAAAAGGGGGAAAGGGAAGAAAAAAAAAAAAAAAAAAAAAAAAAAAAACTGAAAGATGGAAGTAATCATGAGTGAAAAGGGAGCACACAAAGAGGAAGATATTAAATACATTACAGAGGAAAGGGACATGTTTAAAACGAAATGCGAGAAGTTATCAGAGATTGTCGATGCACTGAGCATTCCCAACACAAGCAAAAGCATTCAGTATCTTTATAACATGAACCGGCTGCACGAAGCAGAGATTAAAGACCTCAAAACGGAGCTGCTGCAGACAGAGGACTTCAAGAAAGAAGTTCTAGAAACAGTCCGGCATCTCCGCCACCAGATAGAGCTGCTGACAGAAGAACTTCTTAACACGGAATCGGACGCTGTTGACCTTTATCTTCCGTGAGGTAGATGAGGAAAGGAGAAGGATTTCTTTCTTTCTTTTTTTTTTTTTTTTTTTTTTTTTTTTTTTTTCATTTACACGGTTATTCTTTTTTGTTTCATTTAGTTAAGTATTTTTCCCCCCCTTCTTTTTTTTTAAAATTTTTTAAGAAAAAACTTTTTTTTAAATTCTATTACCCCCTAGACTATTTCCCCCTTCTTTTTTTAAAAAAAAAAAAGTCATCACCAGGAAGGAGGAGGGGGGGAGGGGGGAAAAAAAAGAAAAAGATGGCGGCGATCAGCCACAAACAGCTGAAACAGCTGCGCAGGCAGCAGAATGGATTTCAACAGTATCAGCCACCGCAGCAACAAGCGGGGGGTACCCAACAGCAGCAGATCCAAGGGAGCACGAAGAAGCTGGCAGGAACGCTAGTAGTGGCGGGACACGACGGCCCTGTGGTGCAAGACACCCGCATCGACACCGAAGAGAGCGAGCAGTTCCCTAAGGGATCGACAGACCCCAAGGTGTTCACACCACACCACGCAGCAAGGGGCGGCATCCCTCGAGCAGTTGCCATACAGCGACGGAAGGACGTGTACAGCAAACGCAAGCTTGTCGACCTCCTCCATGAAAAGGGCATCGACTACGGAAAAGAAAAACCAGGCGGGACCATCCCCGACGGCCCCAGCAACAGCAGCAGCGTGTTCCATTCCTACCTCCCGCTGGAAGGCTTCGACAACAGCTCTTACGACGAACGGTCGCCCGAAGACTGGCTCAGCCTGGGGTTCGGCCCAGACGGGCTTTTCAAATTCGTTCCAGCACTGGCCCTCCGTAATGACGACGTGGAGAAAGGCAAATGGTGCAAAGCAGGTGTGCTGGACTGGAACACAAATGAGCAGAAGCTTTTGATCGAATGGCAGGACCACAAGAAGAAAGTGTGGCTGCCAAGAATACACGTCATGTTCCTTGCAGAGAACCCCGATGTGCACGCCGAGCGGGTTGCAGGGGCGCACAAGCTACGCAAAGAAACCGAAGCCGTCCTGCGGTACCACCTGTACATCGACTCGATGCCTATCGATGAGACGGAACCGCTTGGCGAGGCGCAGCTGGAACGCATCCGCGACCTGTCCATCAACACGACCACTCTGCTGGACAACGAAGACAACCTCAACGTCGCGTCTGTCGTGCAGGAGATCAGCTCCGACTACTCCCGCACCTTGAACAGGATCCTCTTCGACCTCAACATGCACGACCCCTCGCAGGCCGCCCTGTTCCAAGGCGTCCCCATGCCTCAGGAGAAGCCTCCCCCTCCCGTGCCCAAGATAGCTCAGGTAGAGATACCCGAGCACCCCTTCGGCAGCATGCTGAACTCCTTCCAAGCAAACACATACCTACACTCCCAAGAAGAGATCGTCCTCGCCCTCCAGAAGGTCAAAGAGGAATGCAGCCATGTTCTTAAGAACACACTCTTCGTCCTGACGCCTACTATCAACCAACACCTCCCTATACCTCTGGATAAGTTCGCAGAGCTGCAGCACACATGTGTCGACCAGCGATGCATGCAGCTCAAGGAGCAGTGGTGCGGGGACCTGCGAAACGCGATACGAAGCTCCCTTGAGGGCACGACTGATGCAGACGAAGTGTTCCTAAGGGAGAAGAGCAAAGACGTTTACGAGAAAAGCAAGCTGAAGAGACTGATGATCACCGTGCGCTTCATGATGCAAGACACCATCTACTCCCTCTCCACAGCGTCTCTGTCTGCCTTCTGCGAGATGATAGAAAACGGCTGCAGATACGTAACAACGGTGAACTCTCTATCTGACGTGACTGTCTGCAAGGGAGACGAGGGTCAGGACGTTAAAAAAGAGGACGCAGATGGTGAGAAAGTGAAAAGCCCCGTGCCCCTGTTCAAGGTCGACCTGATGGGTGATAACGAGAAGTTCTTCTACACCACGAGTCAGGACGATTTCAAGACAACGACGCTTGCCATCTATGACAAGGCTGTTCAATACCAGGAAAACATCCCCGAGCTGGAGCATCAGGTCATGGACCAGTTCTTCTACAACAGCATGCCGACGCTTCCCGCGATAGGCTCGAGCAACCCGTTGGTGGTCGAGTGGCGCAAAAGGATAGAAGTCGCTGTCGAGAGGAGCGTACAACCCTTGCACATCTACCTCACTACTTACGACCCCTTCCTGGACCTGGTCAGCATCGACGTCGAGAAGTACGCAGCGGAGTACAAGGAACCTCCCAATGGGATGCCGAAGCCTTCTATACAAGAGATGGACGTTGAGATCCAGAAGCACTTGAACAGGAAGGAAACCGTTCTGTTACAAATACCGGAGCAGATCAACCTTGGGACGTACATGGTGTCCTGCTCTGAGCTGCGCGCAAAGCTCGCCGACAAATGTGTCCGACTGGCACAGTGCGTCATGGACCTCATCGGCCAGATAGGGAACGGGAAGGCAGACTTCGTGTGCAGCGAGTACAAGAAACTGGAAACGGAGGTGAAGATGCCTCCCCCAGACATCGAACGGCTCACAGAAAAGAAGAAACGATTCAAAACAATCCCCGACGAAACCGTGGACATCATGAACGAGATACAAAAAATGAAAGGTTTCTACACGGTACTGGATAAGTACCAGTATCAGCTGCCTTCCGACGACTTTGAATTAAAATGGAAGGCGATCAGCTGGCCTAAGAAACTAGAAGAGACTATTGAGAAGGAGGAAGAGCTGCTTGAGAAGGACCGCGACAGGTTCCTCGAGAAGATGGTGACAGAGCAAGACGAGTTTGTGAAGGATGTGGAACAGCTTCAGAGGAGGGTCGCGGGGTTCTACAAGAAGACAGACATCAAGAAGGTTGCCGAGATCGCCAACGAGGTGAAGGAACTGAACAAGAAGCTAGACGACGCGAGGGGCAAGGCGTCGAACTTCAACAACAGAGAGATCCTCTTCCACAACTCCAAGAAGACGGACTACGCGAATATGTACCAGATCGTGAAGGATTTCCAACCATACGCAGATCTTTGGACAACAGCAGACAACTGGCTCACATGGCACCACTCATGGACAAACGACCCCTTCGAAACACTGGACCCGAACCAGATGGAGACAGACGCCAACAACGCGTGGAAGACGATGACAAAGGCGGTCAGAAACTTCAAAGACAAAGCACCGCTTCTCAAGATGGCAGAAGGCATCAAGAACCAAATCGAAGACTTCAGGCCCATCATGCCTATAGTTAAGTACCTCCGCCAACCGGGGATGAAGGACCGACACTGGACCGAACTCTCAAAAGAACTCGGCTTCGAAGTACGACCGAATGTTACACTGACAACTATGCATGATGTTTACAACCTAGAACTGCAACTCCATCAGGACTCGGTCATGAAGGTCTCCGAGGTTGCCATGAAAGAGTTCCAGATCGAGGAACAACTCACCGCCATGAAGGCGGAATGGGAAAAGCTGTCCTTCGTCATCGAGCCATACAGAGAGACAGGCACTTACGTCATGAAAGGTTCAGACGAGATCCAACAGATGCTCGACGAGCACCTCATATCGACGCAAGCACTCTCCTTCTCACCATTTAAGAAGCAGTTCGAGGCTGAAATCGACAAGTGGGAGTCTTCCTTACGCCTTGTCCAGGAGATCCTCGAGGAGTGGATCACGTGTCAACGAAACTGGCTTTATTTAGAACCCATCTTCCAGTCCGAGGACATCTCAAGGCAGCTTCCCAACGAGTGGAGGAGGTTCACGGAGGTCAACAAAACGTGGAAGGATCTGTTGGAGAAGGCGTTCGATACCCCTTTCGTCATGACCTTCTGCTGCACCATCAAGACGGATAAAGACGAGGATATTCTCCCCGCGTTTAAAAAAGCGAATGTGGAGCTGGAAAAGGTGCAGAAGGGTCTGAACGACTACTTGGAAAACAAGAGGTCGTCTTTTGCAAGGTTCTACTTCCTGTCGGATGACGAACTGCTGCAGATCTTGTCGGAGGCGAAGCACCCGCACAAGGTGAACAAGCAGATCCGCAAACTGTTCGAAAACATCCACCTCTTGGACATGAGCGAAGAGGAGTGCGAGATGACAGGGCTCAACAGCAACACGGGAGAGAAAATGTCCTTCATGGAACCTGTCCTGCCGAGGAAGAACATCGAGAACTGGCTGGGTGAGGTTGAGTCCATGATGAAGAGGTCCATCCGAGCTGAGATCGAGATAGCGCTGGGTACGGCTGCCACGATGCCGAGAGAAGCGTTCATCTTCTCCGTGACGGGGCAGGTTGCAGGCGTGGTACTACAGGCCTACTGGACGTCCGATTGTGAGTCACACTTCGTAGAGAACGGCGGCCTTCAGAAGTACGTCCCTGTGGCTGTCGACAACCTGCTCATCTTGGTCGATGCTGTCCGCAACCCGAACCTCACGAAGCTGCAGCGCATCAATCTCTCAGCTCTCATCACAGTCGAGGTGCACACAAAGGACATCGTGGAGGAGCTGGCAGAAAACAAGATCAGCAGCGCAGACTCCTTCGAATGGATCAGCCAGCTTCGCGCCTACTGGGAAAACAACGACTGCTTCGTGAAACAAGTAGAGGCACGCTTCAAATACGGCGGTGAGTACATCGGCGGCCACAACATGACGAGGCTGGTCATCACGCCCCTCACGGACAGAATCTTCCTCACCCTGACAGGTGCTATGAATATGTTCTTGGGTGGTGCCCCTGCTGGGCCTGCCGGAACCGGGAAAACAGAGACAGTGAAGGATTTGGCAAAGGCGCTGGCGAAGCAGTGTGTTGTGTTCAACTGCCAAGAGGGCATGGACTACAAGTCTATGGGTAAGTTCTTCAAGGGGCTTGCAAATGCCGGTGCATGGGCGTGCTTCGATGAGTTCAACAGAATCGACGTTGAGGTGCTGTCTGTGGTGGCACAGCAGGTGGGCAAGCTCCAGGAGGCCGCCAGGCAGGGCATCCACGACGAGTCCAAGCTGCGCATCATGTTCGAGGGCAGCGAGATAGTCGTCGACTACACGAACGCCGTCTTCATCACGATGAACCCAGGGTACGCGGGCAGGACGGAGCTTCCGGACAATTTAAAAGTGCTGTTCCGCCCTGTAGCGTGCATGGTCCCCGACTATGCTCTCATCGGTGAGATCAGGTTGTTCTCCTTCGGGTACAGAGAGGCACGCATCCTCGCCCAGAAGATGGTTGGCGCCTTCAGGCTATCCTCGGAACAGCTCAGCTCCCAAGACCACTACGACTTTGGTATGAGGGCCGTGAACACGGTCATCAACGCGGCGGGCATCAACAAACGGGAACAGCCCAACGAGCAGGAGGACAAGCTGCTGCTGCGAGCACTGCGTGATTCAAACGTGCCGAAGTTCCTTGCGGGCGACATCAAGCTCTTCAACGGCATCATCAGCGACCTGTTCCCAGGCGTAGAGCTGTTGGACGCCGACTACACGGAGTTCTTGGCGATCGCGAACAAGGAGATCACAGAAGCACACCTCCGCCCCACGCCAGCGTTCATTAAAAAACTCCTACAGCTGACCGAAGTGACAATCCTGAGGCACGGTTTGATGACAGTCGGGCCCACGATGTCAGGAAAGACATGCGCCATGCGCATACTGCAGAAAACGATGACGAAGCTACACCAAGCGGGCAACCCGAACTACTCTGAAGTGTGGACTTACATCTGCAACCCGAAGTCAGTAACTATGGGCCAGCTGTACGGGCAGTTCGACCTGGCGACCAACGAATGGACCGACGGCATCTTGTGCGAGCTCTTCAGGGCGGCAGCCAACGACGACACGCCTGCCAGGAAATGGGTCATCTTCGACGGCCCGGTAGACGCTTTGTGGATCGAGTCCATGAACACAGTGCTCGATGAAAACAAGAAGCTCTGTCTAGTGTCCGGTGAGATCATTCCCATGTCGCAGTACATGAATGTCTGGTTCGAAGTCGAAGACTTGGCTGTCGCGTCTCCCGCCACCGTGAGCCGTGCAGGGATGGTGTACATGGAGTTCGAAGCGTGCATTGGGATCGAAGAACTCGTACGGTCATGGAGCGACGAGCACCTCCCGCCCTGTTTCGATGAATGCAAGGAGGGGTTGGTCGGCCTGTGCGTCAAGTTCATCCCGCCAGCGATCGAGTTCGTCCGGAAGCACTGCAAGGAGTACATCCCTACCGTGGACCCAAACCTCGTGACGTCCACCTTCAGGCTGTTCAATTCCTTCTTGGGGCCTTACACACCGACACGTGGTTATGAGCCACCCGCAGACAAGGTGCAGCAGATCCCTACAACATGGCAGCCGCTGTTCTTCTTCTGTCTTGTGTGGGGTGCCGGCGGGTCCGTTGACGGAAAGTCACGACGGGCCTTCGACAAGTGGCTGCGTGGCGAGATGCGCCGCGACCAAGATTTAACAACACAGATCCCTGACCAAGGGCTGTGCCACGACTATACCTTCAGCATCCAAGAACAGAGATGGATACCGTGGGAGGACACAGTGATGCCGCCGTCGCTTATAGTTACCGGAGAGACAAACTTCCAGGAAATCGTGGTGACAACTTCAGACGTCATTAGGTACTCGTGGCTTGTGGGTCACCTGACTCTCGGAAAGTACCACACGCTGTGCGTGGGACCGACGGGGACAGGGAAGACCCTTGTCATCTCAAGGAAGATGATGAGCATGCCTGACGACTACATCCCTTGCTTCATCACTTTCTCGGCGCAAACTAGTGCGAATCAGACACAAGATCTCCTCTTTTCGAGATTCGACAGGAGGAAGAAGAAGCCGTTGATTTATGGCGCGCAGCAAGGACGGCGCATGACGATCTTTGTTGACGATCTGAACATGCCGCAGAGGGAGCAGTACGGAGCCCAGCCGCCTATCGAGCTTCTCCGGCAATGGATGGACTACGGGGGGTGGTACGACAGGAAGGCGCGTGAGTTCTACCAGATAATCGACATTGCGTTCATTGCGTCGTGCGGCCCCGCAGGTGGCGGGAGACAGGTTGTGACAAACAGATTCCTGCGGCACTTCAACTTCATCTCCTTCCCCGACATTGACAACGACAACATGAAGAAGATCTTCCACAGCATCTTGAACGCCTTCCTCTCCCCCTTCCCCGATGACGTCAAGGCGAAGTCCTCTGAGATCGTCGACTCCTCCATTGAGATCTACCGCACGATATGCGATGAGATCCTCCCGAGACCCTCTAAGCCCCACTACACTTTCAACTTGAGAGATATTGCCAAGGTGTTCCAAGGGCTGTTGTCCGCCGATCAAAAGTGTGTCAAAGAAGGCCCACAGCTCATCAAGATGTGGCTGCATGAGTGCCAGCGGGTGTTCCGCGACCGTCTTGTGGACGATCTTGACCGTGCCTGGTTCGACGACCTGCTTAAGCGGCAGGTGCAGAAGTTCTTCAAACTGAAGTGGAAGGAGCTTTTCCCGACTGACGAGCGCCTCATCTTCGGGGACTACATGAACCCCCAGGCGGAAGCACGTACCTACGATGAGATCGAAGATTTGACGCAATTAGCATCTGTAATGGAAGGCTACTTAGAGGAGTACAACGAACAGTCACAAAAGCAGATGCCCCTCGTCATGTTCCTCGACGCCATTGAGCATGTCTCGCGCATCGTTCGTATCATCAGGAAGCCCGGTGGACACGCTCTGCTGCTAGGTGTGGGCGGAAGCGGAAGGCAGTCGCTCACCAAACTGGCTTCTTTCGTCAATGAATACGAAGTGTTCCAAGTGGAGATCACAAAGGGGTACGACCTGAAATCTTGGAGAGACGACGAGAAGATTGTGCTCCAACAGGCGGCCGGGGTGGGACAGGAAGCGAAACCAACCGTGTTCCTCGTGACGGACACGCAGATCATCCTCGAGCAATTCTTGGAGGACATCAACAACTTGTTGAACTCAGGTGAAGTGCCCAACCTGTTCGAGCAGAGCGAACTGGACGAGATAAACCACTCAATGAAGTCCATCTGCACGCAAGAAGGCCTCCCCGTCACGAAGACATCGATGTACATGAGGTTCCAGAGATTCGTGAAGCAGAACCTGCACATGTCCATCTGCATGAGCCCGCTGGGTGAGCCGTTTAGAAACAGGCTCAGGAAGTTCCCTGCTCTGGTGAACTGCTGCACCATCGACTGGTTCGCTGCGTGGCCGGAGCAGGCATTGCACTCCGTTGCGAGGGAATTCTTCACGCAAGTGGAGGGCATCTCTGTGAAGGATCAAGCCAAGTGTATCCAGATGTGCGTCTTCATGCACCAGTCTGTTGAAACTATCAGCGATAAGTTCAAGAACCAGATGAAGCGCTACGTGTACGTAACTCCCACATCGTATCTTGAACTGCTCAACACCTTCAAGTCGGTGATGGCAGAGCAACGTGGCCTCATCAACACGACCAAGATCAGGATGATTAACGGTCTGGACAAGTTGGCCGACACGGAGCTTAAGGTTGCAGATCTGCAGAACAGCCTACGCATCAGTCAACCGAAGCTGGCAGAGGCGCAGACGCAGATTGAGGCGCTCCTCCAGAAGATCACCATCGACACTAAACTGGCCGACGAGACACGTAGCGCTGCCTTCGCAGACGAACAGGCCGCAAAGGACAAGGCAGAGAAGGTCGGTCAGATCCGTGACTCGGCACAGGCGATCCTTGCCGTGGCGTTACCGGCACTCGACGAGTCCCTCAAGATCTTAAGTACCCTTCAGAAGAAGGAAATCGCGGAAGTTGGTAGTTACCCGAACCCCCCTATCGGGGTGAAGCTCACGATGAAGGGGGTGTGCATCATGTTCAAAGACGCCCCGGCGATGGTGGGTGAAGCAGGGAAGAAGAAGGAAGAAGACTACTGGCCAAAGGCAAAGGCGCGGCTTGCTAACCCGGGACAGGTGCTGCAGGACCTGCTGAACTACAAGAGAGATGAGATCCCCGACAAGACAGTAGAGAAGGTCGAGAAGGAGCTGATCTCGTTGGGTGACGACTTCACACCGGATGTGGTGGAGAAGAAGGGCTCAAAGGCAGCAGCAGCGATGTGCTGCTGGGTGAGGGCGATGGTGACATACCACCACACAGCGAGAGAGGTCGCACCGAAGAAAGTAGCGCTCGCAGCTGCTGAGGAAGAGCTCTCCCTGGTGACGGAGAGGTTGGACCAGGCACGGCAGAGGCTGAAGGATGTGGAGGACAAGCTCGCAGAGCTGACCGACAAAAAAGTAACGAAAGAAAGAGAACAGGAACAACTTCAGAGGGATGTAGAGAACACGGAGGTGAAGCTGGAGCGTGCTGCCAAGCTCATCGACGGGCTTGCCGGGGAGAAGAAAAACTGGCAAGAAACCGTCCAGCGCATGGAGGCCAAGGAGAAAACACTGATCGGCGACGTGCTGTGCGCATCAGGACAGGTCTCCTACGCAGGGCCCTTCACAGCATCCTTCCGACAAGAGCTCCTCGACCAGTGGAACCACCAGCTGGACAGACTCGAGATCGTGCACTCTGCCAAGACCTCTGTGTACCACACCATCTCCGACCCCATTGCCATGCGGCAGTGGTCCATCAATGGGCTCCCTTCGGACCAGGTTTCGATGGAAAACGGCATCATTCTGCAGAAGGCAAAGAGGTGGCCGCTTTGCATCGACCCGCAGCAGCAGGCCAACAAATGGATCCGCCAGGCCTACAAGGACTCTCTCGAAATTCTGAAAGTGGGTGCCAAAGACATCGTCAGAAGGATCGAGACGGGCATCAGGAATGGTATGTTTATAAAGGGGAAGAAGAGAAGAAGAAGGGGGGGGAATCACACACACACACACCAGGCCGTCCCGTATTGTTGGAGAACGTGACAGAAGAGTTGGATTCAGCATTGGATCCACTGCTGTTGCAGCAGAAGTTTTTACAAGGCGGGCAGGAGATGATCAAGATTGGCGAATCACCGGTGTGTGAACAAAAAAAAAAAAAAAAAAAAAAAAAAACAAAAAAAAAACAAAAAAAAACCTACAGATCCCTTGGAACCCCGACTTCAAGTTCTTCATGACGACAAAGGACAAGAACCCGCACTACATCCCTGAAGTGCAGGTGAAGGTAACGCTGTTGAACTTCTTCATCACCACAAATGGATTGGAGGAGCAGCTGCTTGGGTGTCTTGTGGCGAAGGAACGGGCAGATCTAGAAGCGCAGAAAGCATCGCTGGTGCAGAAGAACGCCGACATGAAGAAGGAACTGTTCGGCATACAGTCGACGATCTTGAAGATGCTGTCGGAGGTAACGGGGGACATTTTAGAGGACGAGAGCTTGATCACATATCTGCAAGTCTCGAAGCAGAAATCCCTCGAGATCAACATCGCTGTGGAAGAGGCAGAGGTCGCGGAAAAAGGCATCGACGTGGCAAGAGAAGGGTACCGCCCAGTCGCATTCCACTCCTCTGTCCTGTACTTCTGCTGCACGGACCTGTCACAGGTGGACCCTATGTACCAGTATTCCCTGCAATGGTTCACAGCGTTGTTTTTGAGTGCGGTTGAGGCCTCACCAACACCTGACCCCGATCTTGGGGAAGACGAGCAGCTTGCGTTAAGACTAAGCATGTTGAAGACATATTTCACGGAGTCCTTTTATTTGAACATCAACAGGTCCTTGTTCGAGAAGCATAAGACACTATTCTCGTTCATCCTGTGTATAAAGATTCTTCAAGGCGATGATCTAATCGATGAGGCGGAGTGGCGGTTCATCCTGTCAGGAACGTCTTCTGACAAACAACAGCTTCCGAAGCCCGATGCTGCGTGGGTCTCGGAGCAGATGTGGCGTGACATATCGTTTGTATCTTGTGAGCTCCCTGCTTTCAAAGGTTTCGACGCGTCGCTTGTCAAAAACCTGCAGCACTACAACAATTATTTCATGTGTTCGACACCCCACCGCGAGCCCCTCGCTGGAGAGTGGGACGACAATCTGAACCGTTTCCAAAAGCTAATAATCTTGCGGTGTATGCGGCCGGATAAGATGATGCAAGGCGTGCAGGACTTCGTGTCAGAACACCTTGGAGAACAGTTCATCAAACCGCCTCCGTTCGATCTGGAGAAGTCCTTCAAAGACAGCTCTTGCTTGACACCGTTGATCTTCGTCCTCAGCCAAGGTGCTGATCCATTGGCGGACTTCATGAAACTCGCAAACACAATGCGTATGGCTGGCAAGATCGACCCCATCTCGTTGGGTCAAGGTCAAGGTGTCAAGGCCGAACGCTTGGTCAAAGATGGTGTGGAGAACGGACGGTGGGTTCTGTTACAAAACTGTCACTTGGCAACATCTTGGATGCCCGGGCTAGAGCGTTTGGTTGAAGGGTTCGGAGAAGGCGTTCACCCCAACTTCCGTTTATGGCTAACATCTATGCCGAATAAACACTTCCCCGTTTCGATTTTGCAGAACGGGATCAAGATGACCAACGAGCCACCTAAGGGGATGACTGCGAACGTCTCGCGTTCGTTGTCGCAGTGGAGCGACGAGTACTTCACAAAGTGCAGCAAGACAAAGGAGTTCCGGAAGCTAGTCTTCTCGCTGTGTTTCTTCCACGCGTCCATTCAGGAACGAAGAAAATTCGGCCCGTTGGGGTGGAACATCGCTTACGAGTTCACAACGGGCGACCTGAACTGCTGCATCGATCAGATCCAAATGTTCCTGGACAAGTACACCGAGGTCCCTTACAAGGTCATCATGACGCTCAGCGGCGACATCCACTACGGAGGCAGGGTCACAGACGAATGGGACCGCAGATACCTTATGACTGCGATAAGCAGTTTTGTCAGCGAGGGTATCATGCAAGACGGCTTCAAATTCTCCGAATCTGGGCTATACACGAGCATACCGACAACAGACCAAGCGGGGTACTTGGATTACATTTCAGAATGGCCGTTGAACACGATGCCCGAGCTGTACGGCTTGCATGAAAACGCAGATATCACATCTGCAAGAACAGAGGCGTACAGCACACTCGCTACCATCCTGCAGACGCAGCAAGGCGGAGGAGGGGGCGGTGGCGGCGGTGGTGGTGGTAAGAGCGCTGATGAAGTCGTCTCAGACCTCGCGAAAGATATCCTTGAGAAAATTCGAGAGCCGTTCAACGAGGATGAATTTGCAACCAAGTACCCCACCGACTACTTCGAGGCCATGAACACGGTCCTGACACAGGAGGCCACCAGATTCAACAAACTCATTAAAGAAGTCAGAAAATCCCTCACCGAGCTGCAGAAGGCGGTCAAGGGGCTTGTTGTCATGTCCGGTGAGCTGGACGAAGTGTACCAGTCACTGTTCATTAACACTGTTCCCTCGGCTTGGGCTGCGAAGGCTTACCCTTCACTTAAGCCGCTTGCGTCGTGGGTGGCCAACCTGGCCAATCGTCTTAAAATGATTGAAAGTTGGTACAAGGATGGGAAACAAATCGTGTATTGGATCTCCGGGTTCTTCTTCCCTCAAGCTTTCCTAACGGGCAACCTGCAGAACTACGCGAGATCCCACAAAATTCCGATCGACACGGTGTGTTTGGGAAAGGGGAAATTTAAAAAAAAAAAAAAAAAAAAAGGTTGTGTTCGGCTTCAAATTCCTAAATGACCCCCCTGAACAACTTAAGCAGTCGCCTGAAAGTGGTTGCTATTGCAACGGTACCTTCATAGAGGGTGCTCGGTGGGATGGGGAGGTATGTGTACAATAGAAGGAAGAAAAAAAAAAAAAAAAAAAAAAAAAAAAAAAAAAAAAAAAAAAAAAAAAAAAAAAAACAGGCCGGATCGATTGCAGAATCTCACCCCAAATCTTTGTTTGAGTCCATGCCGGTCTTTTGGATGGAATGCGTCACTGGGAAGACGAAGGCAACAGAAGCAACTCCAGGGATCTATAGATGCCCGGTATGACAGCACACACAAAAAAAAAAAAAAAAAAAAAAAAAAAAAAAAAAAACTACACAGCTCTACAAAACCCTGACCCGTGCAGGAGCCTTGTCCACCACAGGGCACTCCACCAACTTCGTCATCACGGTTGAGATGCCTACTTCCCTCCCCGCTGCACACTGGATTAAACGAGGGGTGGCTCAGTTTTGCGATTTGAACTACTAGGGGAAGAGATGGAAAGAGGGGAAAACAAAAAGTTTTTTTTTTTTAACCATTAAGCCCACAGGCAAAAAACCGAAAAAAGCCCATTTTGAGGCGATTCCAAAGAATTCAAAAAAATGGCAGCATTTAACCATACAAAGTGTTCTTTTTATGGAGAAATGACCTCTGGAGACATTCAGGTATCAGGGTTCCCCTGAACTGGCTTTTGAACTTATGATTTTTGACCCAACACCCTTTTTGGTAAGGGGGGGAAGAGGAGTAGAAAAAGTGCAAAATAAATAATAATAAAATGCACTAAAAACCCCTTGTAACACTATTTTAGCCCAGATTTAGCTTGCGTTTCACACCTCGGCGGCTTTGGACTACTTTGTGTTGCGTCAGCGTCGTTCCCATCTACACCCCCCATAAGAGAGGTGTAGGTTTCAACGACCTTTGGAATGGGAAAGGCGACCCTGGACTTTTTCTTTGCCTTGCTGACCCATCTTTGACGAGTGGCGGTCATCTTTGGCTTGAAAGGGGGTGCGCTCAGGAGAAGCACAAGCTTTCCTCCCTGCCACAAAAGAAAAGTGCATGCCGGGCCTGTTTCGTTGGAACACACGGAACTCTCCCCTTTTCATCACCTGCCCCCGTTCCTTGATAGTCCGGGAGGCCTTTCCCCAACGCTGCATCGCAGCTTCAACCAGCCAGCGGGACTTGTAGAGTTTGTCATGCCGGGCTGATCTCATCTCGATCAGGTCCCGGGATGGGCCCTTGCACAGATATATGTTTCCAAAGAACAGCTCAAACCGGTTTCCGGACATGACGCGCGCAAACCCCTGAGTATGCATAATGGAGTCAGGATCGGTTTTCCAGTTGTCACGGAAGTTGGGACGGATGGTGAGGTCATTAACACCCATAGGCCCAGAAACGCTCGGATTTCGGCTTCCGTGACTCTTTTGTCGATTTTGCGGCGCTCCAGGTGGTTGTTTGTGAATGCTGTCAGGCATCGAAGGGTGTATGGTGCAAAAAACGAATAAAAAAGCTGGAGAGGGCTCTTCCCTGTTGGGTCGTCTGCTGGTTCGATTACACTGCCTCTTTCCACCCCATTTCCTCCAATTCTTCCACACTTTCCTCCCCCCAAGTACTACTAGACTCAGAACTACCATTTTCTGACATTTCTTTCGCATTCTTCATCACTCACGACCAGCCCTCTCGCTCCAGTCGAGTATTCTTCATTCTAAAATCATTTTTTCCCGGATTTTCGACCTCTCAAATTCTTAAAATAATGCTGAAAAAGGGCAGCATTTAGCCAAACAAAGTGGAAAAAATCGCGCAATGGCGTCAGAAAAGTGAAAGAAAGGTCATAATTTGACCAAAAGGCCTATAGATTTTTTCTTTTTTTTTTATGTCATATATATATATGACATGTGGGTTTAATGGTTAAAGTAAAATGTTAATAGAAACAAACAACTGGGAATGGGGGCAGGGAGAATGAAAAAGCCCCCCCCCCTTTTTTTTCTTCTTTCTTCTTCCTTTGTTTTTTTGTTTTTAAAAAAATCAACCTACCAGACACAAAAAAAAATAATATAGAACACAAAAAAACTTTTAAAAAAAAACTTTTTTTAAAAATCGCAGCCATGGACGGCCCGTTAGTTTGTAAGCTGCTGACGAACCTGACACAAGTGGATGGCGGGCTAAGCGCTGCATCTCTGAGACCCACAAACATCACTATGGAGAGTGATAAATACGTGTGCATCAGGGACGTGTCGAAGGACGCCGCGGGGAATGACCAAAACAGCATAGTCATTGTGGACTTGTCTGCCCCCGGTGCCGTGAAGCCTAACAGCAGGCACAGAATGCTTCCCACCGACGCCGCCATCATGAATCCTGTGTCAAAGGTGCTGGCTCTGAGGAACGGACAGGACATCCAGATCTTCAACCTCGACATGAAGGCACGTATGAAGAGCACCAAGATGCCCGAGCAGGTTGTGTTCATGAAGTGGATCAGCCCTGTTCAGATTGCGCTTGTTACCCCTAACGCTGTGTACCATTGGAGCATGGAAGGCGAGGCCGAGCCTGTCGTCATGTTCCAGAGGAACCAGAAGGACGCGCAGATCCTGAACTACCGAACGGACGCCGACGCACAGTGGCTCCTCCTCATTGGGATCACCCCTGACGCCAGCAGGAAGGGTGTCATCGAACTCTTCTCCGTTGACAAGGGTGTCACCCGTACCATCGATGGGCACGCCGTGTGCTTCTGCGAGTTCAAGCCGCCTGGTGCGACCGCCGCCATCAACCTCATGTGCATTGCGAACGGTACTGGTGATGCTCCCAGCTGCTTCATCGCCGAGGTCCCCAGGCCCAACCAGAGCGTCTCCGGCACCTTCAACAAGGTCACCACGCCCATCCCCATCCACGAGCCCGGCGACTTCCCCGTCGGCATGCACTCCAACGACAAGCAGGGTCTGATCTACATCATCTTCAGGAGCGGTTGGGTGTACGTTCTCGACGTCCAGACGGGCACCATGGTGCACCAGGAGAAGATCAACGGGTCCCCTGAGAGCGTTGCCGTCTTCCTCTCCACCGGGGACACTGGGTCTGGCGGTCTGATCTCTGTGAACATAAAGGGTGAGGTCAGGATGGCGCACATCAACGAGTCCACCATTGTGCAGTGGGTGGCTCAGAAGCTGGGCAACCAGGCACTGGCAGTGCGCATCGCCACGTCCGCTGACCTCGGCGGAGCCGACGAGCTGTTCGTCAGCAGGTTCAACATGCTCATCCAGTCCAACCAGATCGAGCCTGCTGTGAAGCTGTGCTGCGAGGCACCCAGGCAGATGCTGAGGACCCCCCAGGTTCTTCAGAGGTTCCAGTCCATGCCCGTTGCACCAGGTGGCCAGCCACCCCAGACCCTCTACTTCAAGTACATCATGGAGCACTCGAAGCTGAACGCCCATGAAAGTGTGGAGCTTGCCAAGGTGATGCTCACCAAGCAGCAGGGCATTGACTTCGTGAAGAGGTACCTCGAGGACAAGAAGCTTGAGGAAAGTGAGGAACTCGGTGACATTGTGGCACCCGCAGACCACCAGCTCGCCCTTCAAATCTACTTCAAGAGCAAGGCGCATTGGAAGATCATCAACGTCCTCCTGCAGCAGAAGGACTGGAAGAACATCCTCGACTACGTGAAGCGTGAGAAGGAGCTCAACTTGGACTCCATCGAGCTTCTCGAGAAGGTCTTCGCCATGGGCAACCCTGAGGGCGCCTCGGAGCTCGCACAGGCGCTGAACCAGGAGCCCTCCACCGCCGCCACTCTGGACCACAACAGGGTGCTGGAAATGTTCGTCACCAAGAACGCCATCAGACCCGCGACTGCTTACCTTCTGGAGGTACTGAAGGAGAACCAGCCTGAGCACGGTGCCTTGCAGACCAGACTGCTCGAGATCAACCTCATGTACTCCCCACCGCAGGTGGCGGACAAGATCCTCGAGCAGTTCAAGCTTTCGTACTACGACGCCCTCAAGGTGGCGCAGCTGTGCGAACGTGCCCAGCTGTTCCAGCGTGCGCTTGAGAACTACAACAAGCACCAGCGTGACCAGGACTACGCGGAGAGCACCCTCGCGGACCTGAAGAGGGTGATCATCAACACCCACGTGATCACCCAGGAGTGGTTGTGCGACTTCTTCCAGCACCTCTCGAAGGAGGACGCCCTTGCTTGCCTCAACGAGCTGATGTCCAACAATGTCGCGCAGAACTACAAGCTGTGCGTGCAGGTTGCCATCAAGAACTACGAAGTCCTCGGTGCGGAGTCTCTTATGGACATGTTCCTGAGCTTCAAGCACTACGAGTCGCTGTACTACTTCCTGTGGTCCATCATTAGACCTAAAGCCCAGAGCCAGGAGGGCTGCAGTGACCCCGAGGTTCACTACAGGTACATCGAGGCTGCTGCCAACGTCGGTCAGATGGCTGAGGTGGAGAGGATGACCAGAGAGTCCGACTTCTACCCCGCAGAGAAGACCAAGAACTTCCTGAAAGAGAAGCGCCTGCAGGACCTGTGGCCCTTCATCAACGTCTGTGACAAGCACAACTTCATGGACGAGATGGTCCGCTTCCTGTACGACACCAAGAACCTTGCGTACATCGACATGTACATCCAGAAGAAAGCCCCCATGAAGACCCCCCTTGTGGTGGGGTCCCTCCTTGATGTCGGGTGCCAGGAGGACTACATCAAGAAGCTTGTTGTGTCCGTTGGATCCATGGCACCTATCGAGGAGCTCGTGGAAGAGGTCGAGAAGCGCAACAGGCTGCGCATGCTGCAGGACTGGCTGGAGAGCCGTCTTCAGACCAGCCAGGTATATATTTTTTTTATTAAAGAGTCAACAACACCACACAGGACCAAGGGCTGTACAACGCTCTGGCGAAGATCTACGTGGATACCAACCAGAACGCCAAGCAGTTCCTGACGGAGAACGTTGGGAAGTACGACCCCACCATTGTGGGTAAGTACTGTGAGAACCGCGACCCCAACCTGGCCGTCCTTGCTTACGAGCAAGGCCAGTGCGACAAGGAGCTCATCGAGGTGACCGGCCGCAACGGAATGTTCAAGCAGCAGGTAACTAAACTAAACTGGTGGGTCCTTATTAACCAATACTACAGGCACGCTACCTTGTGGTCCGCCAGGACCCCGAGCTCTGGGCCTTCGTCCTTGAGACGGAAGAGCAGGAGCCATACCGAAAAAGCCTTATCGATGCTGTCGTAGCGACCGCGCTCCCCGAGGCCAAGAAGGCCGAGGAGGTCTCTGTGACCGTGAAGGCCTTCATGCAGGCCAACCTCCCCGAGTACCTCACCACGCTTCTCGAGAAGATCGTGCTGCAAGGCGACGAGAAGTCCGAGTTCAGGAACAACAGATACCTCCAGAACCTGCTGATCCTGACTGCCATCAACTCCTCGTCCCCCAAGGTCATGGACTACATCCAGAGGCTCGACAACTTCGACACCAAGACTATCGCCGAAATCGCCAGCAAGGCGGGTCTCTTCGAGGAGGCCTTCATCATCTACAAGAAGGAGAACATGAACGCAGAGGCTATTGAGGTGCTTCTTCAGGACCTCCAGAACCTGGAGCGTGCCAGGGACTTCGCTGAGAAGGTGTCCCTCCCCGAGGTGTGGGCGCAGGTGGGTAAGGCGGAGCTCCAGAAGGACGATGTGAGCCTTGCGATCTCCTCGTTCATCAAGGCTGACGACGCGACGCAGGCGCAGGCCGTCATCAACGCAGTGGTGGCATCGAACGACAAGGAGAAGTACGCGGACCTTGTCAAGTACCTGGTGATGGCGAGATCGGGCAGCAAGCAGAAAGGTACAAAAAAAAAAGAAAAAGAAAGAGAAAAAAAAAAAAAAAAAAAAAAAAACAGACGAGAACATCGACACCGAGCTGTGCTACGCTTACTGCATCACCAACAGGCTCACAGACCTGGAGGACTTCTTGAAGAACTCCAACCTGGCCAAGGTGGGCGATGTCGGGCAGAGGTGCTACCAGGAGCAGCTGTACGACGCCGCTAAGCTGTGCTTCTCCACGGTGTGCAAAAAAAAAAAAAAAAAAAAAAAAAAAAATCCCAACGTCACAACACACTACTACTAGGTGTCGAACTTCCCGTTCTTGGCCAAGACGCACATGAAGCTCGGCCAGTTCCAGCTGGCGATTGACGCTGCAGGAAGGACCAACTCTGTCGACACGTGGAAGGAGGTATGCTGCTAAGAGTAATGTACACAATGCACAGGTGTGCTACGCGTGTGTTGATGCTGAGGAGTTCAGGCTTGCTGCTATTGCCGCGCAGCACGTGATTGTGGTAGCCGACGAGCTTGACGGGTTGATCTTCTTCTTCGAGTCACGCGGGAGGGTCGAGGAGCTGATCGGGCTCCTGAAGCAGGGCCTGTCCAGCGAGAGGGCACACGTCGGGATGTTCACCGAGCTTGGCATCTTGTACGCGAAGTACAAGCACGACAAGCTCATGGAGCACATCAAGCTGTGGAAGAACAGGCTCAACGCCCACAAGCTTGTGACCGTGTGCGAGCAGTACCACCACTGGGCCGAGATCAGGTACGTGCACTGCAAGAACGAGGAGTGGGACAGAGCCTGCTCCGTCATGATGGACCACTCCGTCCTGTCGTGGGACCACGAGATCTTCAAGGACGCCATCGCCAGAGTCTCGTCCCTGGAGCTGTGCTACAACGGTGTGGGCTTCTACCTTGAGGAGCACCCGGACCTCGTGAACGACCTTCTGATCACAGTCATCAAGAGGGTGGACCCGGAGCGTGTGGTCACAGAGGTGACGCAGAAGAGCAAGGCGACAGGGTTGCACCTGCTTATCGTCATCAGGCCGTACCTGGAGTCCGTTCAGGAGGCGAACCACAAGAAGGTGAACTCGGCACTGAACAGGCTGTACATTGAGGAGGAGGACTACGACTCCCTCAGGAAGTCCCTTGAGCTGTACGATCAGGTCGACCAGCTGGACCTTGCGCTGGAGCTTGACCAGCATGATCTCCTTGAGATGAGGAGGCTCGGGGCGTGGCTGTACAAGAAGAACGGGAAGTACATGCAAGCCATCGAGCTCTCCAAGAGGGACAAGCTGTACCAGGACGCCATGAGCACCGCCGCAGAGTCCGGCGACAAGAAGGTCGTCGAGAACCTGGTCAGGTTCTTCACAGACAATGACCTCAAGGAGTGCTTCTCTGCATGCTTGTTCACATGCTACGAGTATGAAAAGGGAAAAAAAAAAAAAAAAAAAAAAAAAAAATACAGTTACATCCAGCCTGATGTGGCTTTGGAGCTTGCTTGGAGGCACAATGTTTACGACTTTGCGATGCCTTACATCATCCAGGTGTTGAGGGAGTACATTGACAAGATTGATGATGTGTCCCACCAGCTTAGAGACGCCAAGGAGCAGGTATAAGGAGGGGAAAAAAAATCTTCAAAAAAGATTTAAAAAAAAAAAAAAAAAAACAGGCTGAAAAGCACGTTCAGTCCGCACAGCCCATGGGCCCCACAGGTCCTTCGCAGGGTCCTCTCCTTATCTCCCAGCAGCCCACCATGCCCTACCAGGGTTACAACAACGCCCAGTCGTTTCAACCTCAGTACTGAGGCTAGTGTGGTGGTGTAGTGTGCATCTTCTTTTTTTTATTTTTTATTTGAAGGAAAATTTCCCCTCCTCCCCTTCCCATGTCCCCTTTTTTTTCCTCGAACGTCTTTTTGGTTTTTTTTTTTTTTTTTTTTTTTTTTTTTACATTTATTTATTAACTTATACACAGACAACGATAGCATAGACAAGGGAGGGAGTAAAAAAAAAAAAAGAAGAGGAAAATATTAAAATTATTAAATTTTTGGCAGCGAAGAAACAAGAAAAAAAAAAAGAAATAGTAATTTTAAAAAAAAAATAGAATTTTTTTTTACTTTGCCTTCCCCCCCCCCCTTTTTTTTACCTTCCGTTCTTTTTGGGCATTCTATGCCTTAGCCCCCCCCCCCCCCCTTCTCCCTTCCCCTCCTCTCTTCCCCACTGTGACACGCTCGCTGGCTAAAAAAAATTCAAAAAATAAAAAGAGAATAAGAACAAATAAAAAAAACTTCTCTTTAATTTTTAGAAGGCCCCCCCCCTCTTTTATATTTTTTCACGTGATTTTCTTTTCTTTTTTGCTCTTCCCCTTCCCCCTTGGCCTCTATGGTTTTTTTCCCCTCCCTTTTTTTTTTCTTTTTTTCTTCTTTTTTTTTTTTTTTTTTCTCCCCGCACAAGTCTTTGATTTGTCACAACAAGGGGGACTTTTGGCAGCGTGTTTACGGGTTATAAACTTCTCCAGTTTCCTACCCAGGCACGAATAAACAACGCCCAGTTCCTCTTTTTTTTTTTTTTTTTTTTTTTTTTTTTTTTTTCGAAGGGATTGTCCAAATATCATGTTCAATGTTTCAATATATTTGGGAAACCGTGAAATGACCTTTTTTATATTTAAAAAAAAAATGAGGGGAGGGGAAAAAAAAAACACTAAAAAAGAATTTTGCTCGAAGAAAAAAAGGGTATAATGTTGTTGGTTAAAGGATGCTGCCTTGTTTTTTTTTCCCCCTCTTTTTTTTTTTATCTGATAAGGCCTGGCTAAAAAAAAAAAAGAAATTAAAGGAACTACGAAAGGAAAAGAACTGTCTGGGAAATAAAAAAGAAAGAGAAAAATAAAACAAAAAATAATTCTTGTTGACAAACAGTTAGTGCTAGAGCTCTTCGTCCTCAGAGCAATTTTTTTTTTTTAAAGTTTCCAATACAGATTATAACACATCTTTTTTTTTTCTTTTTTTTTTTTCCCTTTTCTTTTTCTTTTTTTTTTTTTGCTCGCGTTCGGAGGCTGTACAACGCCAGAATGTTTTATGTTTCTCTTACAAAAGAAAAAAAAAAAAAAAAAAAACCAAGTGTAACAACAAAGTGTTTCTTTCTTTTTTTACATCCCCCCCATTTTTTCCCTTCCCCCCAGCATAACACCCCCCCCTTTTTTCTTAAAAATACTTTTAACTTCCAATCCGTTCCTAACCGTCCTCCTCACCCAGCTTCCCCCTTTTTTTTCAATTCTTCTTTTTTTTTATTGGGAACACAAATAAAAAAAATTAATACAGTGGTGAAGAAAGATAAAGAAAATAAAGCAAAACCAAAAAAAAAAAAGGAATGACAATCTTCTTCAGGTACCAAATGGGAGAATGAGAAAAATAAAAAGGGGGGGGAAAGTGTTGACCCTGATCTCTTTTTTCGGGGGTGGGGGGGGGGGGAAACTCCTGGGTTGTTTCTTAAGGGGTACTCGATAAACAAAAAACTTTTTTTTTCTTCTTTTCCCTCCCCGATCTCCCCACTACGAAGATTACTTGTTACAAGGGAAAAAAAAAATCTTTTTTTAAAAAAAAACCCCCCCCTTTTTTTTCTTGGTGTCTTCAGCTTCGTTTTATATTAAACTTTTTTTTATTTACAAAAAAAAAAAAAAAAAATCCATCAAATCCCGCAGGTTGGGTGTGTCTAGGGGGGGGGGAAATGCGGCGTATTGAAAGCTGCAACAGCAGCACCTCGAAAAACCGGGTTGACAAATACATAGACTGGGCAACCGCAGTAGAAGCACAGCCATGGAGGTACCCCAACGGAATGACAAGGAGTGAGGTGAGAGGGCTTCCTGGACACGGAAGAATGCAAGGGGCCCGGCTCCGAAAAAGAGTAGTGACAGGAAAAACAAACTGGAAAAGAGAAGGCGGCAAGCTACGAGGCGCTCCGCTAGCCGCACAAGGGAGAACAGCCGCCGACGGCGCAAGAGAAGAGACAAGAATGAAATCTGCCAGCACAACACTAAAGTACTTCAATGAAATCGAGAAAATAAGAGAACTCAACAAGACCCGGCACGACGGCCCAGAGGAGCTCCCGGAACTACCAAGGCCGAACAAAACCGCTGTCAACTCAAAAACAACTCTATGCAGCACTGCGGAGAGGGAGAGAGATCCTATGCTCACCCGCTCCGTCACTGTCCCAGATGCCTTCGTTGCCGCAAATCTCCCCTCTTGCCAGGCACCACATTTGTTACGAAAGCCGCCCCCACCAGGGAGGCTTACCAATACAAAATACCCTGTAACCAGCTTTAACCCGCCGTCTTTAGGAACAGAGTTCACCTCCCCTCGAGGCCTCGACACGTCATGGCAGGCTGACGAGAAGCAGCGTGCTGTCTCTTCTTACGCAGCACGACTCAGACGGAAGCAAGCTGCGGAGGCCTGGATCCAAGACTCCTGCAGCAGGCAGCTAGAGTCGCAAGAACAACTCTCACTCGCACGGAGCATCTCGAAGCGCAAGCAGCATGACGAGTACACCGGAAGGATCAAAGTACTGGAGTGCTTCAGGAACAAACACAATCACTTGTGAAGAACAAGGGATGTTGGGAGGTTTTTTTTTTTTTTTTTTTTTTTTTTTTTTTTTTTTTTTGTACATAAGGAAAAGTTGGAAAAAATTCCCCCCCCCCCCCACTCTCCCTCCGGGAACAAAAAAAAAAAGTATTTTCAAAAAAAAGAAAAAGGAGGGAAGGGGGACAAAAAAGAAAATGCTGAAAAGAATATCAATAAGGGGGTGTGCCACGGCGGTGCCGAAAAAAACAGCAGGGGTTTCGAAAGAAGATCTGCAGGGCACCGAGATCATAGAGATGGAGGACGGGAAGAAACGGGAGGAGACGAAGTTCCTGACGTCGAGAAAGCTGGTGTTCACGAACAAGCAGACGGCAGCTCGGGTGGAGGTGTACCCACTGTTCCTGATGAATGTCAGCCAATGGTACATAAAGAGAACACTGTCAGAGCTCACGAACAACAAGAACTACTCAACCGTATTCATCGGCGTGCCCTTCATAGGGGTGAAACATGACACAGGGCTCCAAGCAACACGGAGTTGGAGCCCCAAATCTTCACTTGAAGTCACATCGACAGTGGACTTCCCGAGGGTCATCCACATACCTAACCCAAAATTATGCCCAGCATTTGCATACATACACTCACGGGAGGAGTACGTCTCCATGTTGTTGGGGAAACCAAGCGGGATGGATCGCTTTACAAAAGCTTTGAAGAACGGTGCACACACCGAAGATACAGTCGCGGTCTTGACCCAACCGAAGGGAATGCAAATTCTGCTTGAAAATCTGACGCAGGAACACGGTTGGGAAGTGGAAGGGACACGGGTATCGGTAGTGCCATGGCTCAACAGAACGTACGGTTTGTTTCTGCATGGGCTTGCTGTTTTTGTGAAAAGTGCGTTTGTCGTCGCTGTTCTGTGTTATCTCCCCCGGCTGCCCAGCGACCTAGACTACATTCAGAGGAAGTTCACAGAAGACAACAAAGAACGACACGTAGCACTGGAGGACGTACGGTACTACTCGGCCAGCTACAAGCCCGAGCAGGACAAAGCGGTGCAGCTCCTTCGCGACCGTCTTCTTGCCGCGCCCCCCGGGTCTGGCGACGACACTCGGGTGCACGAAACCTTCTGGAGCAAACCATTCAGATGGGAAAAAGTCGCCCTCCCCAAACCACCCACTGCTTACAGAATGAAGGAGGACGGGGTCGTTGAGGTCAAGGTCAAAGAGGAATAAAAAAAAGTTTTTTTTTTTTTTCAACAAAAAAAAAGGGGCTGTTGCCTATGGAATCTGTCGCGATAAAAAAAAAAAAAAAAAAGTGTTTTTTTTTTTTTCTTTCTTTCTTTTTTTTTTCTTTTTTACGCCGAAAAAGCAAAAAAAAAAAAGTTTCATCCCCCCCCCCCCCCCCCCCTGGATTGAAAGCACTTAATGCATATCCATGTACACGTGAGGGAAAAGGTTATAACAGTTGAATGCGGTGAGGGCGGCCAAAAGATTTCGTGGTTGGGAAATGTGGGCGTGACACGTTATGACTCTAGCCATGGGGTCGGGTTAGGAAGACCGCTTGGGATCCGACAAGAGGGTGGAAATATGTACTCCGGGAGCGCTCTCGTGTGCAACGAGCTGAAAGATGACCAGCATGTCTTCGTTGTACTGAAAGGCGATTTCGATGCTTAAAAGAAAAAAAAAAAAAAAAAAAAACAGTTTTTTTTTTTTTTTTTTTTTTTCTATCTTCTTACAATTCTACACCTACAGGCCACACACACCATGTTATGGCATCACGTCCGTCATGCCAGTCAAAATCCGACTATTTTGCAAAGCAGCGTGATGTCAGCCTCCTCACAGGGGTTCCCCCTCTCACTGTCCTGAGACAAACCTTGCACCTCTTCATCACAAACTTGAAAGTCCGCAAGAGGTACCCGGTATATGCGGTAGCAGAAGCGTTGTTCCCTGTGATGGTTGTCGGTATATTCTGCTTGCTCTTCTATGTAATGGGCGGACCGGATTCAGATGGAAATCTGTACAGCCAACATTCACCACCTCCGACTGGATGCCTCCCGTCTGACGGTATACTTAAAGAGAGCTATGCAACAGGAATGCAGCAGGGTGAACTGTGGTTTGCGATCGACACACGAGCAGACGACAGTGACGCAACATGGAAGACGGCAAGAAAAACGCTGACAGAGGTGGTGTCAAGAATGCTGGCGGCGGAGAACTATCAGGGAAAGCAGAGGTGGTTCGACGAGTCGGAAGATATGGAGAAAATCCTGTGCAGCGCCACCAACAACACGATCCTCCCATTCGCCGCGATTACCTTTTCAAGAGCACTGTCACTGCACAAGTCATGTGTGACCCTTGGGAGGAGGATGACGCTCTCGGGGTGGAACGCAACTATGCCAACCTATGACGGTCTGCACTATGTCATCCATCAAAGCGACCTTCCCAGCGGCGACCTCACCTTTTCATCTGTGAAACCATACGTAGCAGCACCTACCAGAAAATATACGAAGAAGCTTCTCGCGTTGCAGGCAGCATTGGACCGAGCTATCTTCAGCCTTGCTATCGGGTCTGAATCCATCAATGCCACTATGTATGAGATGCAAAACACGTACGTTCGACGATATCCACCGCCTTCGCAGGACATCCAAATGCGAATCGGCAACCTCTCCTTGGCAGAGAACTCCGAATCTTTACGGTGGATGGTTGCAAGGGACCAGATATTTCGACGGGGTGGTGGGCCTGTGGTTGCTCTGTCTTGGCTGATGACGTTTTCGGTAGCTGCAACATCGTCCGTGCGTGCGAGAGAAGCTGGCAGTACACCGTGTCTCCATGTATTGGGGCTTTCCCCCGTTGCGCAGGGTGCCGCGACGGTGGGAGCAGCCTGTTTCGTTAGTACCATCCCGATCATCTTCCAGGTGCTTATCCTCGTGCAGTCGAAAGCGCTCATTAATGTCGATGTTGCCGTGATGTTCGTGTACATCTTTTGCTTCGTCTTCAGTGTTGTTGCCGCCGCGCAGCTCGTCGCTGTTTTCTTCACAAACCCTTCCTACACACCCGTCTTTTGCGTTGTCATCTACAGCATAACCATCATCACGGGTATATCTCTCGCCGAGTGCAATGAAACACATTACGGCCAAGCCGAGGGTTGCATTGTGTCAAATCGCAAGCTCGGTGGGTCTCTTCTCTCCCCTGTGGCCCTCATCCTTGGATTCTCCGAAATCGTAATACGTATCAACGATGAAGGGGGCAAGGTGACATGGTCGAATCTTTCCACAGGCAAGGCAGCGGTCGGGTTGGGAACCATCGACAAGGACGATGACTTCAGTATTTCCACGACGTTGGGGATGATGGTGGGCGATGCATTTCTGTACCTCCTCCTCACATGGTACATCAGCAGGGTTACGCAGAACGGGTACAAATGGTACTTCCCGTTCCAACGTACGTATTGGTGCAGCTCACCCCTTACTGAGCGGCCGCCTGCGATACCCTCTCAACCAGCATACGAAGCGGGACCCAAAGACCCTTCGAAAAACGTGCTTTCTGTCAGAGGCCTGACCGCATCCGTGCCCATTGCAAGAAAGTTCGGAATTGGGTTAAACATCTGCAACGACAGGAAGCGTGTCCTTGACGAGGTGAGTCTGGACTTGTACCCGGGACAGGTTTTTGCCATTCTCGGATCCGAAGGAAAATCATCGTTAATCCGATGCCTGACTGGCCAGATGATTCCCGATGCAGGCCAAGTGTACTTGGCAGGGAGAGTAATCCAGCCTGCGTTGTTTCAGTACAGGATGAAGATGGGACTCGCTCCTGAAAAGGACTACCTCTACGAATGTCTGACGGTGTACGAACATTTAGTGCTGGCTAGCATAATAAAAGGAATACCGAGGCTGCAGGTTAAAGCGCAAGCAGAGAGCATGGCGGCCGAGGTCGAGCTCTTAACACAGCGAAACCAACGAATCGGGAACCTCACTCCGGGGCAGAAGAAGAAGCTACAGGTTGCCATGGCTTTCTTAGGTGACTCGCGGCTTGTCTTCTTGGATGAACCCACAACGGACATGGACCCTGTGTCGATACAGAAGCTCAGAGATCTTATCCGAAGGCTGAAGAAGAATAGGATCGTGGTATTAGTTACATCCTCTATGGAGGAAGCGGAGTTTGTTGCTGACCGTATCACAATCATGCAGAAGGGCCGTCCGCGATGTGTGGGGTCTTCCGGTTTTTTGAAGAAAACGTTTGGTTGCGGCTACTTAGTTACCATTGGCAAATCCACAAGGCTGAAAACCCATCGTGACGGGTACTCGGAGTCAGGTTCAGACAGCCCCGAGCCAGAGCAGGAACAGCTGGTGCACTCTGTCAGCAGGCTCGCACCATCCTCCTTCCTGCGTGAGTCGAAAGTGGAGATCAAAGTGCACGTCCCGCTGCAAAACGTCGACGAGTTGACATATTTACTGCGAGGTCTGGAGACCAAGGGTTCCTCCCTCCATGGGCGGGTTAAAACATGGTCGTTGAAAACGAACAGCCTGGAGGATATTTTCCTGAGCCTCCTCGAAGAGGGTGAGGAGATCATAGCGTGCCCCTCAGGACATGTGTTTCGCGCGATCGAATCCAAGACCCCCTGTGCGGGTAGTGGGCCTAACGAAAAATGCGATGGCAACGCAACACGTGGATCTGAAGCCTTGTACTGTGATATATGTAAAACTACCATGTGCAGGGCATGCGCGTCGCGACATACCAATGATCAGACAAACAGGCTTCAAACCCCTGTGCCCATGACGATGTCGCCTCTTACTATGGCGCCACAAGCATCGCCGTTTGGGGAGTGCGTGACGCCCAGGGTAGAGGGGCAGCCTGCAAAGCTGAACTCTTTCTGGCAAGACACCAATTTGCAAGAGTTCATCGACAATGCTGACGTTTGCTTCGAACCCGATGCAAGCCCGCGCACCCCAAACAGGTCGTTCAGCCCCATTGTCATCACGCCGTACGACACAGAGCTCGAGGGGTCACGCCGCAAGCCAAAGGCGACGCGACCGCTGCTGCTGGACCCTACCCCCACCCCACCACCAGAGTGGGATGGCGTTCACGTCCCCACAGCTCCCGACGAAGGCGATGCCCCGCCCGAACCTGCACCCGTGGTACCCGAGCTGCACCTGCCCCTTCCCATCGAACTCGGTGAGCTGCAGCCCGAAATTGACGGTGACATTCTGAAGACCGAGGAACGAACTGAGGAAGAAGAAGAAGAAGAAGAACTGTTTGAAGACGAACCGGACTCCAAAGAGGAGGAGTTGGACCTTGCCGACGACGCTCTTCTGCAGCAGGAAACGCTTGTGATGAGCGAGATATTAGGGGAAGCGGACAAAGTAGAACCGTCGGATGGCAACCTTTTCACAGCAGAGGAAGACATCAGCGAAGAATCGACCACAGGAACGCACGCGAGGTCAGAACCCGCCCCATCTGAAGTGGCCGAAACACAGCCGGATACGCAAGCAGAGAAAGCAGTATCGCATGCAGAATCATCGCCTGAAGTTGTGCAGATAACCGAGGAAGTCTTTCAGACATCAGTGGCACTGTCTGAGTCGCTGCGACTACCGCCCCCAGCACCTGATGTACCAAATATAGTCAGCCCACTGGACCAGTCGTTGGGCGACTGGGTGCCTGTAAGCCCACCGTTGGGCCCCAACAAGGTTCTTCCAGAGGTTATCTTCACATCGGCTTCGTCACAGGGCGCGTCGCTGCTTTCGCAGCTGTGCATCTTGGTGACGCTTAAGAGGTACAACATGACGAAGAATAATACACGGATGCTGTTCTTCCATCTTGTCGTGCCGCTGTGGTTCGTGGTGACGGGGCTGCTGGCGCTGCAGTTCTCGACAGACCGCAAGGTGAACCCCGCATTGACGCTGGCACCCGAATACATCGCACCTTACGATGTAGACGATGGAGGTCACCAGTTCATCACGATCCCCATCCAAGGGGAGTTCTTCGTCAGCTCGGAACCATTCCAAGGGTACAACACCTGGACATCCTTCAACAAGATCCCTGACGAAGCCAGCTTGATAGACGTCGTAAGCGCCACGTCTACAGAGTACGGAGTGACCGGAGCTTCGGTGCAGAGGAACAGCTCAACAGGGGACATCATTGTGTGGTACAACGCGAGCAGCGCTCATGTGTTGCCCGCGATGTGGAACCTGTACCTGAATTTGATGCTTTCCCGCCTCGACTATGCCAACTGGACAGAGACACCTGAAACACCGTCCATCACCAAGGACCTGAGGAGCCTGTTTAACAACGGGGTCCCCCGTGTCAGCACCAGCATACACGCAATGCCCGAGAAGCAGATCATCGACAATGCGATGCCCGTCTTGACTTTCGGTGTCTTGGTCTCAGTTGGGATGTCGTTTATATCATCGGGGTTTGCAGCACCCATAGTGACGGAGAGCATCAGCGGTGTAAGGCTTCTTCAGCAAATCACAGGCCTCCCGACATGGGTGTACTGGGCTGGGCATTATTTATGGGACTCAGTTGTGTCGCTCGGGATCACAATAGTCGTGATGGGGATCTTTATCACGCTGGACCCGATGTTCCGGTACTTTGCGGAGGCTACTGCGTTGGGGGTTGTGACGTTTCTTTACCTGCAGGCGTCGTTGATATTGACGTATCTTGCAGCGCACTACTACACAACGCCTTGGAGGGCACAGGCAGGGATCGCAACCGTGTTCTTGCTAGCGATGTGCATCCCGCTTATTTTCTCTGTCTCGGTAACTTCCTCGGGCGGTACCTTCATCAAGAATTTCTCCAACCTTGCTGTTTACGTCTTCAGCCCTCTCTACTCTCTGATCAACGCGTACCTCATTCTTGCTAATTACGTCGAAACGGACGACCATTCAAACAATCCTTTCTACCTTGTTAGGTATCCTATTTACGGGTTCGTCATCGCGGCTTCCTGCGGGCTCGTCCTCCTCGCGCTTTTTGAGAAACGTGTTTCGTTTCTGAAGTTCGTGAAGAAACGGTTCCCACGCCCCGCGGGGTTCTACCAAGACGAGACAAACGAGGACATCCTCCCGGACCTCCGAGAGGAGCTCGAGAAGGAAACAAAAAGCGTTGAAAAAATGCGGTCCTGCGGGTATGTCCCTAAGGACGGGATTCTCATGCACCAACTTCGAAAATGTTACATGCACACCAAGGAGCGCGTGACGGCGTTGAAATGCCTCGACCTTCGAATCCCTCCTGGTGAGGTGTTTGCGCTGCTCGGACCGAGCGGAGCCGGGAAGACAACCACCGTGAATCTTCTAGTAGGCGCGATCACACCATCGCAAGGCGATGCCTTTGTAGATGGAAGATCCATTCTAACGGACGATGTAATCACTAGGCAGTCCAACATGGGTGTTTGCATGCAGAAGAACGCGCTCATCCCGGAGCTAACGGTGTCTGAGCACATCACATTCTTCGCGACCCTTCGTGGGATTCCTGCTGAGCTTGTGTGCCCGTTATCTATCGCATTGTTGACAGCTTTCGATCTTCACAAATATCGGTATTCTCATGTTGCTGATCTTCCTATTTCGGTGACAAGAAGGCTGTCGCTTCTGCTGGCGTTCATAGGCAGACCGCATATATTGGTTTTAGACGAGCCGACGTCGGGCATGGATCTCATCGGGAAGAAGCGTGCACAGCAGTTCATGTTGAACTGGATGAAGGAGGTTCGGAGCGACGGGCAGTCGACCGCACTTGGAGGCGGGGCTTCTGCATCCACAGCTGTTCAAAACCATGCTAGCAAACGTCCTACTGTAGTGATGACCTCGCACTCCATCGATGAGGTACATCTTCTGTCAACCCGGCTGGGCATCTTAGTGAAAGGAAAGCTGAGATGCTTGGGAAGACTGCAGGAACTCACAGCACGGTTTGGTAAAGGATGGGCGCTCGATGTCCGAACACCGAATGAGGTGAAGGCGCAGGCGGTGACTAGGTTTATCGAGGAGATCGTCCCGGGGTACAAGGTCACATCGTCGCGGCACGGTGCGGTCTCGTTCCAACTCCCGAGGGGCACGCGAAGCCACAGGATCCTCCAGAAGATCGAGCAAAACAAACAACAACTATTCATCGAGGACTACTGCCTGAACCAGCAGTCCCTCGAGGAGGTGTTCGCCAAAACGGTAATGTCAGACGAACGCAGCAAAAAGTTCACATCCGTTCCCCCACTATCTATCGTAATGCTAGTAGTTGGAACACGAGGCGACGTGCAACCCTTTCTAGCCCTCGCGCTCGGGTTGGCTAAGAAAGGACACACCGTAAGACTGTCCACACATACGAAATTCAAAGGTTTCATCGAATCCGAGGTGAAGCAACGGCTGACCGTCGAGCCCGGTGTAGGGAGGGTGGAATATTACCCCATTGCAGGCGAGCCAGACGAATTAATGTCCTTCATGATCGACAACCCTGATTTGGTTACGCTGGAAACGGAGCGCATCAAGGCGAACAAGGAGATGATGTTCGATATTTTCAACACGTGCTGGCAGGCGTGCACCACTCCTCATGACTTCCGGCCGGACGTCATCATAGCGAACCCCCCTGTGCAGTGCCACGTGCACATCGCAGAGAGGCTGCAAACGCATCTTCAAGTGCACTTCACGATGCCATGGACGTCTACTGCCATGTACCCACATCCCTTCGCCGCCACCGATGCATTCGGCAACCAAGAGTCGTATTACCTTGTCGAGAAGATGATATGGCTTGGGCTTGGGTATGTCGCTTAAAAGAAGAAGGAAAAAAAAAAGAAAAAAAAAAACAGTGCGAAAGTCAACGAGTTCCGTGTCGGGACGCTCAAGGTGCGCGAGATGAACCACGCGCAAGGCCTCGCGTCCAGAGTGAAGACACCGCATCTGTACTGTTTCTCGGAGTTCCTGCTGCAGCGCCCCACGGACTGGGGGAGCCACATCAGCATGGCGGGGTACTGGTTTTTGGAACGAAACAAGGTGCGCTTTTTTTCTTCTTTCAAAAAAAAAAAAAAAAAATCCAGGCTTACGAACCACCCAAAAAACTTGAAGAATTTCTCGCAAAAGGCGAGCCGCCGCTGTACATCGGGTTCGGTTCGATAGTGCTGTCCGACTCCGATGCGTGCACAAAGGCGATTGTCAAAACAGTGGAACAGATGATGGAGCACACACAGGCGAGGGTGTTGGTACAAACATGCGAGGCGTCCTTCACAATCCCCGAAAAGAAGGGCACGGAGGACAAGCTGATGGTGTGGAAGGACACCGTCGACCATTCATGGTTGTTCCCGAAGTGCTGCGTTGTGGTCCATCACGGCGGCGCAGGTACAGTCGCGGCCGTCCTAACATCAGGAAGACCAATGGTAATAATCCCGTTCTTCGGCGACCAGCTTTTCTGGGGGAAAGTCATAGAACAAAACCGGTTAGGGAGGTGTGTGAGGAAAGGCGACCTCTCTCCAAGAACGCTGATGGATGCTATTTGTGAGGCGAACCTGCAAGACGTCAGGGAGAACGCGGTTGAACTCGGCAGAAAAATCCTCGAAGAAAACGGAGTGGAAAAGGGAATCGAGAAATGCTGCGGCTATCTCCCGTTAAAGGAAATCGACGGGCAAACGGTTTGGGAGGATGAATGTTATGAAAATCAACGGTACTACCCTCTTCTTGGTTGGACGGACACTCTACTTCCAGGCGACCCTCCTTGCTGGAGTGACAAATCTGGAAGGCTTGTTCAAGAGCGGTACAGATTTATCCCTTCAAAAAATTGGGTTTGGATCGACGACTGGCAAGTAGATATTTTCGCGTGGCCCTCAGAAGGACAGGGTTTTCAATATGCGTCTTCGTGGTCAGGTGTTTTCCACCCTCGGCAACGGTCGTACGATTTTGTTCGACGGCGGAGGTGGGTGAGGAGGAGAACGCATGTTTCTGATATGGCTGCAGCCCACCCCTCACCCCCTAAGGATGAGGTGCACGATCTGCGGGAAAAGATTAATATACTCCAAGCCGAGCTGGCTCACAAAGATCATCTTATTGACATTTTACAAGACGAAGCTGCTTCTTCAGTCTCGATGCAGTGCTCGCGGCCTTTGAGGGATTCTATGTAAAAAAATAAAATAAAATAAAAAATAAAATAAAAAGAGTTTTTAAAAAGAATTGTTCGATTAGATAATAGAGGCGGTGCTTGTGTGTGGTCGTTGTGTGTTGTGTTGTGTTGTGTGTTTTTTTTTTTTTTTTTTTTTTTTTTTAGGTGGTGGGGATAACATGGAAATATAAGAAGCACATCAGATGTGTTGTTCGCTGTTGACCTCCTCGTCGGTCATCACCGGTAGCACCCGAGTGGAAGAACGTAACGCAGATGCTCAGGGTGACGAACAGGCAGCAAACTGCACGAGCGCAGAATCTTGGTTACCCGGGACGCCCCGGCTAGGGTTGAGCACACCGCACGCATTAAGGACACGACGCGGAACGCAGAAGAAGCTACTGCTCGGCCGAGGAGCGCCCCCTGTAATCAAGTAGGTAGTTCGTGCTTCATTGCACGCTTAACGCCACCTAGTGTTGCAATCAAAGCCCCATTTTTTTTCTTTTTTTTTTCGTCGAGTTTTTTTTTACTTTTTATTTTGTTATTCCCGGGGGGGGGGGAAATAAATATCCTCCGTTTGATATTCAGCTGTTCATTTCTTTTCGTTTCTTCTTATTTTTTTTTATATTTTTCTTCCAACAATCTTCTCTCCACAGTATTAAAGAGGAAAAAAAAAGAAAAGAGTGACCCCCCTATTCGCTATTCTGGTTTTCTTTCCCCCCCCCCCCGTGTTTTTTTAGGAAACAAAAAAACAAAACAAAAAAAGCACTAGAGACGCTAAGATACAACCTCTCTCTAGAATGTGCTAAACTGGCCAGTGGGATTTTTTTTTTTTTTTTGTTCTCTTCTTTCCGTTACAGTTTTGGCATGCAATATTATTGTTATTTTTTTTTTCTACCACCTACCCTTTGCTGTCCTTGCAAAAAAAAAAAAAAAAAAAAAAAAAAAAAAGAAAGAAAATGGAACTGCCCCCTTACGAAAGTTTACGGGAATTTGTCATCGAAGCCGCGGAACGTGTACAGGCACACTGCGAGTGCGTGGAAGAGGAAATTCGCATGAACGAGGGCAGCGGCTCGCTGAGCATCGTGCAAAGGGGCATTGTAAGAATAGGACGGGTTTTAAGCGATCTGGTAGCAGGGGTGCCCTTCGACGATGGAGACGAACTGGCCGAGATGCTGACGGGAGGCAACGAGGTGCACCGCTTGCAACAGCAGATCTCGGTCTTGAAGCAACGACTTTACGAACGAAAACTGGAAATCGAAAGACAAGAATCCAGAAGAAGAATTGCAGAAGGCACTTTACAACGCAGAGCCGAGATCATAAACTACATCAGAAAAACCTTATATCAAGAAGTCTGCATTCTACGCGAAAACCTGACCGCTAAAACTAACTGTTCTGAGAATGTTGACGTTGGCGTCTTCTCTCTCTTCGATTTTCTAAACATTATGGAGCCGAACGGGGGAAACGGCGGTGACACCAGCCAGCCCACGGACGACCCAAAACATCAGTTGCAAGAACTTCTTCACAGATGGAAGAGCGAAGAAGCACAGAAAATCGAGGTTCAAAACCAGCTGAACGCTGCAATGGAAACACTTGAAGAATTCAAGGAAAGGTGCACGTCTCTTGAGAATGACATGCAAGACCTGTCCACAAGGTTTACAAACGAATTTCTCCGACTGAACGGGGAGAAGTTGCAAAGCAGCCTCGACGTGAAAAGCTTAACGGAAACCGTCGCGAACCTTACACAAACGAACGAGGAACTCACCGCCAGCATCCAAACCCAAGATGAGGTGGTAGAAGACCTTCGCGATGAGAACCTGAAAAAAGCTGAAAAGCTCAAAAATCTCGAGCGCAGTCTGGAGGATTCCACAATGAAATTCCGCTCTCAAATCGCCACCCTAAAAGCCGTCAGCGCTGTGGAAGATCGTACCCACTATTCAACACTCAGTTCATCACCCTCCGGACCCAGGAAGCTCCGTGTCATGCCCCACGAGTTTAACGACAACCCTCCACTGTTGGGAGAGAGCGACCCAGCATATATCGCAGAAGTGAATTCAATGCAAACTCAACTGACAACTGTCAAAGTTGAAACGGCTGCGTGGCGGGCGGAGTGCATCGCATCGCAGATCAAAATCGACAGCCTGGAGCACCTCCTCGGAAACTTTCGCAACCACATTGAAAAGAACGGCCTCGAGCTCCCGGGGGAGGACACCGGCGACGATAAGGAAGCAACAGCAGAACCTCCTCCAGCCGTCAAAATCAGAGAGCTGAAGGCGGACGTGAACCTCCTCACCAGAAAAGTTCGCATCCTCGTGGACAAGTACGGCATTATACTAAAAAACTACGACACTGAAGACGGCGAGCCCCCCAGACCCGACCATGAGAGCGAGGAACCTGAACTGACCGACGTCATGTCATTGGTGGTTTCCTTGGAACGGATCGACAAAAGACTCCGAGCGCGAGTTGTCAAAGACAGACACAAAGCCCGTGAAGTGATAAAATCTCACAACATCGACAAGGCCCGGTGGGAGCTCGAACGGAAAGAATGGAGATCGAGATGGGGGCACCTTCAAGGAAGGCTTCCCAAAACCGTCTACTCGATTGTAAGCAAAATCTCAACAGGTGACACCAAGGCCGCCGAGGAGTTCAAGGAGGAACAGGTAAAGATCGAGAAGCTATCCGAACAGATCCAGGACATGGAAAAAATCAAGGCGGAGAACGAAGTTCTAATGAAGAAAAGCTCCGTTCTGCCCACTGCCAAGAAGAAACGGACAGTATACCATTCCAGGCAGCAGCGGCAACAGCAACAACAACGGCAAAACCTTTTGGGAGAGGTAGAAGGGACATTTTACCGGACATCGTCGGTGGTGTCAAGGCAACAATCGACTTCATTTGCTGACAGGTCGCCAAGCGTGCTATCATTGGGAGGGGCCAGCTTCAGAAGCGAGGAGAGTGTTGAGGAAACCACGATAACCACGATGAGGGACACCATCACCCCACCAACACTGTTGACGGAAACCGAACACACAATCATGACACCATTACTTGTCGTAATCAAGAAGGAACCTGTGATCGCCCCGACACCATCCGCTGATAACAGTTTGGTTGCGACGCAGCACCTTGTCGAAAAGGCCATGACGCAAGCTGTGTCGGCAGGCGCCGTGGCTGTCTTGAACGACGGCAGCGAGAACAAGAAAAACGAAATCGTCCGGCAAAGAACGTTATCGTACGAAGAAGGGGAGGGAACCAACTCCGCATGCATCACCCGTAAAGACATCGGAACCATGACGCAACCCGAGACCACGCCTCCGGGAAGCGAAATAACATGCCTAACCCCTGCACCGTTGTCTGCAACACCACCTCCATCCACATCGCTTCCGTTACCACTACCATCGGTCCCTCTCCCTCCTCCTACACAATGGTGGAAGGAACGGACGGTGTGTGCTTGTTGTGGATTTTCAAACACGATGGGTGCTGATGATGTGTCCGCTGACGTTTATTTACCAAAATGGTTGAACGTTATACCTAGATGTCCGTCTCAGGGGCAGTTGGTTCCATTGCAATCATCCTCACCGGTGATTCCTTCTGTGGACAGAACGCCTGTGGCGGTCCCTGCTCCTCCGATGAAGCACGATGTACAGACAGTCACAGACTCGATGAAACGGTTGAGGAACATCTTCCCCGGTTCGAATATGCCTCAAGGAAAGTCATTTCACGGATACGTCCCTCGGTTGTTGGGAACTCTGAAGCAGCCTGTTGTAGGGTTGAATGAAGGAATACGGAAGGAGATGCGAACCGTTGTAGTGTCGCTCCAACAAACGGCTGTACTGTTGAACTGTGAAGTGTTGCGCGCTGTGATCAACACGGAACTGAGCAGGGCGGTTGAGTTTTGGATGCTTCAGTCGGCGCTAGACGGTTTCACTGAGGTGTTGCGGCAAACAGTGAAAACTGTAACGGGTGAGTCACTCTCTGTTGACTATTCTGTTGCAAACAGTGAGGCGGCTGTGGAGATGGAGATGCCGCTTCCTCTTCGGGGTATCGTCGACTACCCTGCTGCTGCTGCTGCTGCGTCGCGAGAACTAGCGCTTCCTTCTTTTTGGGTCCCCGAGGTCCTTCGCCATCCTGTTACCGGACCCGTGGCACGATCGCAAACCGTTTTCGCCCCGGTTTCAAACATGATGGTGAAGACACCTTCTTCGATACCTTCTGCACCGCAACCAATTGATGCGGATCACTATCCGAAAGTCAAGGTCACACCTTCGTTGAAATCGAGGGTCCAACACGAGTTCGTCAAGGCATTTGGCCTCCCGTTGTCCAGGTATAAACAAGCAGCGGTTGCAAACCAAGAAATGGGTTGTTTATGAGAGAGGCAAAAAAAAAAAAAAAAAAAAAAGAAATGTGTTCCCACGTTTTATTTTTACCCCCCCCCTTAAGTGCGAAAAAAAAAAATAAAGGGAAACGAAAAGGTGGGAGGAGGGGGGAAAATGTTGTCTCGAACAATTGTCCGGTGTGCCAAAGTGGCAAAGACCCGTGAGCCAAGTAAGATGGCCATCGAAAGGTTTGTGGGACTCACAAAGTTGTCCGAAATCGAAGATTCGTGTCAATATATGATGAAGCTAGGGTTGCAGCCAACACCGAACATGGCCAGAAAAGTATGGGATGTGGCGTTCCAAGATGCAAGGTATATCAATAGAACGAAGAAGATGGTGTTTAAGAGCTTGGGGTCGAGGGTACGTTTCAAAAAAAAAAAAAAAAAAAAAAAAAAAAAACACACACACACACACACAGTTCAATATCAAGGAGCGGATCAGCAAACTGAAAAAGTGCCCTATGAGACTAGGATTGACACTCCTGTCGAGCCACCCTATTAAAAGAAGAGAGTACTTTTACCTCAGCTTGCTGTTCAAACACCATCCTTTAAAGCGCTGGGACGATTGTGATAATCTCTTTGAAAAGATGGTTCCCAATAGTGATGACAGGAATGTGATAAAGATGAGAGCTGCCATGATGAAGTCGAACTTTGAAGCCATGGGGATCTACGCCCAGAAGTTGGAACATGCGACACCTGTTTCATTATCGGTATGGAGCTCAAGCAGAACGGGAAAAAAAATGTCAACACAAATGACCCCCCCGTTAAATTTCTAAGTAGAACAAGCAGCTCTGTCGTAGCTTGAGCACCATATAGGTCAAAAATGCTCGCCGTTTTTTTTATTTTTAAAACACGTGTGCAAAAACATGTTTTTTTTTTTTTTTTTTTTTTTTTTTTGGACTATACTAAATGTAGAACAGGCCCTGCGTGACCAAAAGTATAGAATTGTTGCTGACCTCCTCGTGGTACCCACCGGGCAACGGATGAGTGGAAGTCCCAGCAGTATGCTCATCCGGCGAACTGGCAACAGGGGGGTATGGAGCATTGGTGAACAAGATATCCCGGCGTAACAAACCCCTTTGTTATTCGTGTCGATGCTTAGGGGGCTTGGATTCACCGCAACCGCGCTTTGAATTGGGCAGCAGGTCGGACCGCGAAGCGACCCAGGTGTTGGCAACACCTCCCAAAGCGAGCTGGGGATGCATGCGCACTCTAGCTTACGGGCGAAAGATAAATGTCCCCCTCCCCGGTCGTGAGGCCTATGGGTGTGGCACGCAATGTCTGAAACGTTTAGCTCCCTTGAAGCTCACACCAGTGTGCGAGTTTAGCCTATTTTATTTTGGCACGTTGGCTCGCAAGAGCGCCTATAGGTAGTATTGGACGATTCAGTTAACAGAATAGTTTTTTTTTTTTTTTTTTTTTTTTTTTTTTTTTTTTATAGAATGGTTTCTTTTTTGGTTTTTTTTTTTTTTTTTTTTTTGGTAAACGATTCAATTTTGGAAGTTACAAATAACCCAGACCCCATTTTTTTAAAAGGTAGTTCGTGCTTCGTTGCACGCTGTGAAACTTTTGGGGTCATTTTGGGTGGGCTGTACTTTCCCTTAAAGCGCCATTTTGGCCTATTTAAGGCTAAAATCCCTTTAAACCCCCCTTAAAAAAGCAAAATTTTTACCTTTTAAGTTTTAGTGAGTGCAAAAAAAAAAAAAAGAAAAAAAAACCTCAGCAGATGGGCAAGTGTTAAGACTTGGTTTTTCTGAAAAAAAGGCCATGTTAGGCCAAAATCCCTTAGAATCCCTTGAAAATGCCAAAAAAAAAAAAATATATATATATATATATGCTGTAAAAACCGGATTTTCGGGGGCTATGCGACACCATATTTTTCGCTTAGTACTTAACAGTAACCCGACCCTGGGTTGTACCCAGGTACCCACCGGGTCACAAGTGCGCTTGAGCACCATATATGTCATCTTCCTATGGTTGCATGCTGCCCTTTTTTTAGGCGATCCTGTACTGCAGGTTCCCTTCAATAACATCTTTTTTTTTTTGCTCAAATAATCGAAACAAATTTTCGGAAGTGCCAAAAAAAGTGTTCTCATATTTGGGGGGGGGGAAAAAATCCCTTCTAGGTTCTTATCCAAGGCTGCCATCGTCAGGCTAGTTCAGACCCCAGCGATAGTGACCAGTACAAACAACTTGCTCAATCTGCATATGTTCAAAGCCGATATTCTCCTATATGTCTCAAAGCACTATCGGCTATGTGTTTCGACTTCAAGGATATGAAAATTCCGGAGGAACCGAAGGAGAAGGATGGAGCAAGAAAACGCAAAAGAATCCGACAGCGAAGAAGAAATAGAACCCAAGAATCCTGTGGAGAAGATGTGAAAAGGGAAGAAGTGAAAAGGGAAGAAGTGAAAAAGGAAGAAGTGAAAAAGGAAGAAATGAAAAAGGAGGAAGTGAAAAAGGAAGAAGTGAAAAAGGAGTGAGTTGGGGGGGGGGGGGGTCCCCTTTTTATTTTCTTCCCCACCTCACCATTTTTATCAATTTTTTAAAAAAAAAAGCCTTGATGGGTAATAATAAAAACTCCCCTCCCCCCCCCCCCCCCCCACCGCCCCTATCGGTGTGCCGAAGGTACAATAATGACCGTTTTTTTTTTTTTTTTTTTTCTCCTTTTTTTTTTTTTTTTCCCCCAAACCTTCAAAAAAAAAAAGGGGAAAAAAAGAAAAGTGGGAAAAAATAAGAAGGAGGGAAAAAAAAAAAAAAAAAAAAAATGAAGTCGCAGCCATCCACTGGGCCAGCAATCACATTGGCCTGTATCACATACACATTGATGGTGATGTATTTCTCATTAATAGAGGTGGAAGAGGGGAACGTCAGCAGAAAAGTAATCGCTGGGGTTTCTGTGATGCTGCACGCGTGGGCTGCATGGAGCAACCCGGGAGAGATCAAGGGAGAGGGCACAGCCGACTATGAGTACGACCATATAGTATATGAAGAAGGAAGAATGTGTGAAGAATGCGAAGTTGTAAGGGCTGCTAGGACCAAACACTGCTGGGAGTGCGGCCGGTGTGTGCAACGCTTTGATCACCACTGCATATGGATCGCAAACGACGTGGGTTCTAAAAATCTGCGAATCTTCATAGGCTTTCTTGGCCTCAAGCTTTTCATTTGTACATACGGCGCCTATCTTACATATATTTCTATCTACACGAACGCCTGTAAGTACAACGAAAAACAGCTTTGCCATTTGGAGAATTTCCATGTCTTCGCGTCTGTCATAGGTGGTACCATCTCTTACATCCACCCTTCGCGGTCTAATCACTTGTCGCGGCTGGCTTCTATCCAGAACTCTTTGAACAGGTTCTTCCACACCCCCACCGGGGCAGCCACCCTGCTAATTATCTCTTGTTGTGTGGTATTTTCGATCCTCATAGGTATCCTCCTCTGGACCACCCTTTTGGGTGTTTTCATGAACGAGACAGCGTACGAATCGATGAAGAGGGCGAAACTTCGCGCTCAGCACGCCACAAACATCTATAACATCGGCTTGGTTGGGAATATTGCGGACGCCCTGTGCCCGGAGCTCCTCTCTCGGAAGAGGGCTTGACTGTTTTAAAAAAAAAAAAAGAAAATAAAAATGAGTTAATTTTTCATATATGAATTGGAGGCAAAACTGGCAAGAAACGGGGGAAACGTTTTCCGTTTCCGTTTCCGTTTCCTTATTTTTTTTTTCCAGATACTTAACCCTCATCAGCCCGGGGGGGGGGGGGGGGTTAATTGATTTTTGGATTTTCCCGCTTTTGGTCCCTTGTTGGCATGGGCCGGACATGCTGGTCTTGAAGTTATCTTTTGGTTCGAGGTACGCATTTGAAAGTATTTAAAATCTGCGTTCATTCCACTAAAAACTTTGTGATTTCGATCAATAAGAAGCGGGGTCATGAGTAGGTGGTCCCACAACAGTGATTTCAGCCTTACCAGCACCCAGAAATCTTCCTTTTCAGGCCTGTCCTGTGGCTATTCTGCCTCTGTTCTTGCACATCTGTCTCAAAACAAAGATCTTGAAAATCTGCGTTCATTCCACTAAATGTTTAAAATGTTTTCGGGCCATGGAGGTGCATTGATCCCGCCTATTTTTGCGAATCGTTCCACAGCAGTATATCCCCACGCCCTTCAACTCATGGAAGAGCTGAACACCTACCACCGCTATACCAGTTGTCAATATACAAATGATCACCTTCGTTCTCGCATGCGGAGAGGAGCCTGTTCCCCATGAGTATGACAAACTCAATCCACTTCAAAAACTCATTCCTTCCGTTCTGAGGTTACTTGGTTAATCTTCGCTTCGTGTACTTTGATTTGCTCGATCAAGTAATCGATCACTGCGTCGTTGAATAGCTGAAAAAAAAGTACTGCGTGGCGTTGAAAAAACGAAGTCTGGCACGAATCCATAGCCATCTTGCCATGTGCCGGCGGTTTGGTTCTCTCCCCTCTTGAACCATCGATTCATCGACCCCCCATTCCTCAAGGTAGTTCCTCATCTCCTTCTTTCTAAGCTGTCAACATCGACGATGTGATAGAGGCTGCTTCTTCCTCTTCCCCCTGTTCTTTGGCTGGGAACTGTCCGCGAGTGACTCAAAAAGAAATTCAGAGGGAAAAAATCAAGAAAAATTAGGAAAATACCCATATTTTGGGTGTCACCCAGTGTCTCGGTACCCCCTGTTCTGGGTTGAAGCTATGAAGTTTCAGATGGGTGGGTACAAATAGCGCATTTAGCGCAGATTTTCTAAATCTTTCCATCCCATCTTTTTTTCATGGAAACCGGTCCAAGACTTTGGTTTGGATGGATACAGGGAACAAACCCAAAATGAGTCGTTGGGCGGATAAGGGTTAAGGAAACGCGTTTCCTTTTTCAGAGGAAGCGTGTTCCTTCTTAAGGAAACGGCTTTAAAGTAAGGAAACGTTTCCGTTTCCTTATTTTCAAAAAAAATGCTTGTATAGCCCTGGGGGGGGGGGGGGGGGGGCAGAGTTTCCTCAAATAAAATTTCAGGTTGGGGGTCGAGGATTGAAGAAGAGAAGGAAGAAAAAAAAAGAAAAAATGAGCATCACAGTGTTTGTGAAGACGAAAGCTGGGGTTCACGATGTGGAAGTGGCAGGGACGGAGACAATTGGGATCCTGTACAAGAAGGCGGGGTGTGCTGCTGGTTTACTCGAAGGCAAGTTCAAATTGGTCTGGGAGGGAGAGGTCCTGGACAGGAACGGGGGTGAGGAAGTTCAGGAACTTGGGCTCGTGGAGGGCAGCGTGGTCCATGTGGAGGCGAAGATGAGAACCGTTCAGCTGGAGGAGCTTAAGAGCTCAGATGTGGTTTCGGAGCTTGAGGGGCTTGTGTCAGCTGACCCTGAGCTGGTTCTGGTGGTGGAGGTGGGGGACTCTCCACCTGTCGAAGTCTTGTCCATGAGCAGCAGTGACCTTCCTTCTGGACTTCGGTTCCTCATTGTCACCAACCCCACAGGCTGTGTTGTAAGTATAGACGATGCTTTTCTTCTAGATTGCAAGCACCTGACGTCTGTTGATCTCATCCTCCCCAATGTTTCTTCCATTGGTCATCGCTTCTTGGATGAGTGCGAAAATCTAGAAACCATCGATTTGAAAGCGATGACCAACATTTCTTCCATTGGTGTTTGCTTCCTGTATGGGTGCAAGAACCTAGAAACCATCGACTTGAAAGCAATGACCAATATTTCTTCCATTGATGATTGCTTCTTGTCAGAGTGCAAAAAACTGGAGACCATCGATTTGAAAGCGATGGTTAATGTTTCTTCCATCGGTGATAGCTTCTTGTCAGGGTGCGAAAACCTAGAAACCATCGACTTGAAAGCGATGACCAATCTTAATTCCATTGGTGGTTTCTTCTTGTCAGGGTGCGAAAGCCTAGAAACCATCGATTTGAAAGCGATGACCAATCTTTATTCCATTGGTGGTTACTTCTTGTATGAGTGCGAAAGCCTAGAAGCCATCGACTTGAAAGCGATGACCAATCTTTCTTCCATTGGTGATTTCTTCTTGGCAGGGTGCAAAATACGTGAAACCATCGACTTGAATGCGATGACCAATCTTTCTTTCATTGGTAAAAGAGGTAATAGGGCCCTCCGACGAGAGGGGTGATCCAGTAGTTATTTCCCCGAAAAGAACTTGTACCCCTTTCAAACTGATGTAATTCGCTTCTTCAAATGTAAGTTAAAGTAAAAGTACAGGGAATAGAGATGTAGCGAATATGAGAGGAGATGATAGTTTTTACAGCTTAAAGGCTGATAAAAAATTTTTTTCCCCTTCTTTTTTATTTTTTTTATTATTACTGTAAAACGAAAAACTCCCGGACGGAAAAATGTCCGAGTTTTTTTGGCGTCCGGGAGTTTTTCCGTCCGGGAGTTTTTTTTAGGTAAGGCCGTCAGGGTGCCTGGTCCACTACTACCTACATACTATACTGGCCTGGGCTGCAAACGGCAACCGCGCGAAGAAACCCCCAGGGTTCCCTTTCTGCATCTTTGTCCCCCCTTGCTACCCCTGAGGCAATCAGCTTGTCGAGCCTTCGTGTGGCCTACTACCTTTCTTAATAGATGCTTTACAGCTGCGTTCAACCCAATATCCATCGGTTGAACCATGTAGGTGAGCCCAGGGGGACAAAAGCAATGTGCACGTTTACGCCTGCGAACCACTCTACGAACCCATAGGCATAGGTCGTGTGAGAGTTGTGGTCGCCGACAAGCAGCAGAATCGGCCCGTTCGGCAAAACCATGGGAATCAATGATTTATAGCAAAAAGGAAGAAACAGCTCCGTAACCCAGATACCGAGTATCATAATTAGCCCAATGATTGGGCGATGCCGTTAGGCTCCATTCGACGGGCAGGTGCTTGACCGGGGCACGGATAATCCCTGCCGGTTGCGTTTCCGCTTTGCCTTTGTATTTAAGTTGCAACCCATCCAGCCAAGGAACAGCCAACTGTTCGGTTATAGCCCGTTTTGTCCCCCAAGCCACGGACACTTTATGGGTGTCGATTATGGACCTGAATTCCATGGTGAAACAGCGTGCCCTCTCGTTGTCCTTCTCGTTTCCGGGCTTTCCGGAGGTGGCTTGCGGCTTTTGTCTTTCTTGCTGCAAAGTTTTGTCAGCCTAGTCAGTGGAAAAGGACAGTGCTCCACCAAAGTCTGCCAGGTTTGTCTTTCGGGCTGGATTGGCGTGCAGCAGCCCTTCTGCATAGGTGCATATTTGTTGTGCTGGGATAAGCTCGCCAAGCCCGTTTTACCTATCGACTCAAGCAAAAACCTTTCAGCCCCCGAAGGATGCTAAATCCCGTATTGGGCGATACGCTGCTATCACGGCGTCGCGGCGGCCAGGGTGTGGTAGGGTGAATAGCAACGTCCAGTATTTCCGTCTGGAAGAAACTGGGGGCTCTGTTGAACCTGTTGCTGCCGTCTTCTGACCGAGGCAGAGGCCGCCAAGCTGCTTTCGGGGGTTTGTACTGGCCTTCTCGGCCCGGTGTAAGGAGTTTATCTCCTCCACCTCTCGGGGGTGAGCTGGCCGGGGGTGTCAGCACCAAAGTTGGGCCCCTCACAAGCCAGCTGCTCAACGTGCCTTGGGTAGTCGAACTGGTTAATTTGACGAAAGAAGTACGGGTTTATGAGAAGTTAAAGATCCCGTGGGTGCTGTTTGTTGGTGCATTGAAAGGGGAAGAAAAATTCAAACTGCCACGCAGGGTAAACATTTTGGCTCTGCACAAGGAATAAAGCCCTTCCAGGCAAACGTGGTGGGAGCTGCTACCCCCCCTTAAGTAAAAAAACTTCTTCCCAGAAAAACTCCCGGACGGAAAAATGTCCGGGTTTTTTTGGTGTCCGGGAGTTTTTCCGTCCGACATTATTCGTTTTACAGTATTATTATTATTTTTTTTTTTTTGAAGTACATCAGATGTGTTGTTCGCTGTTGACCTCCTCGTCGGTCATCACCGGTAGCGCCCGAGTGGAAGAACTTAATGCAGATGCTCAGGGTGACGAACAGGCAGCAAACTGCACGAGCGCAGAATCTTGGTTACCCGGGACGCACCGACTGGGGTTGAGCTGTATACCGCACGCATTAAGGACACGACGCGGAACGCAGAAGAAGCTACAACTCGGCCGCGGCGCGTGTAATCAAGTAGACAGTTCTTGTGCAGGGCGCCGCCAACACCGGCCTCCTTTAACTCATATATATATATATATATATTTTTTTTTTTTCCTTTTGAGTTGTAAGTGAATTTCAGTACTTTTTTTTGACCAAGTGAATTACCCCAAATAAGAAAAAAAAAAAAAAAAAAGTGAGAACAAGAAAAAAGGGAATTTTAAAATAAATTCTTTTTTTGCACGAAGCTAGAGCTGGCACTGGTAGAGAGCAGGCGACACCGACTCGGAGGTTTCGGCAGCTGAACTTGCAGACTCAACTTCAAGGAGACGACCGGTAAGTCGCTGGGAGTCTACAGCATGCAGGGGAAGGCACGCAGAATCAAGCTGTTGGTGGAGAGAGCCAACTCAGTGTGCAGAACGAGACGGATAAGAGCGCCCCTTCCCTGCGGACGGGACCAAGAGGGTCAAGTCGCTCACAGCGATCGGAGGTAAGGCTGCATTAGTCTTCAACAGGAGACCGATCTTCGCATCAAGACAGACAGCGCAAAAGCTACAGGAGTTGAAAGGGACATACAAGAAAGACCGCGTCGAAACTACGAAAAGCATGGCTATGCTCCAGAAGGGGAGCATTGATAGATAGGAACTCACACCACAAGAGGCTGTCCTCCAGTGGGGTTGTCTTTTAATATGAGTTTTTTTTTGTTGGAACAAAAATACAAACTTTGAAAAGAATTGTTATTGCAAAAAAGAGTAAAGGCAGCTTGCCCGTGTAGGTGAAGACGTCTTGCACAAACAACGGTCCACATTAATAGTGTAATCTCTTTCCTTTTGAACTCCCCCTTTCCCCTCTCCCCTTGTTTCTTTTGTTATTTACACTGCATGCTAAGTTTCTCCCCCCCCCCAAAAAAAACAAACATTCCCCATCTTCTTCGTTGCATCAGCCAGCATCAGCATATTCACTAGGTACTTCTGCACTGTTTTCAGGCTGCGCTATTTTGCAGTCCCTTGGGTGTTATCCCGTGTTTTTTATAAAATGTATAAAATCTAATAATGCCCAGTAATGTGTTGCCCGGTCATGCAATGGGTGGCCGCCAATACTGCTTCTCGAATGATGCACTTTATGCCTGAGGGGGGGGGCAGAGTTTCCTCAAATAAAATCTCAAGTGGGGGGAGGGATCGAGGATTGAAGAAGAGAAGAAGAAGAGGAAAAAAAAAGAAAAAATGAGCATCACAGTGTTTGTGAAGACGAAAGCTGGGGTTCACGATGTGGAAGTGGCAGGGACGGAGACAATTGGGATCCTGTACAAGAAGGCGGGGTGTGCTGCTGGTTTACTCGAAGGCAAGTTCAAATTGGTCTGGGAGGGAGAGGTCCTGGACAGGAACGGGGGTGAGGAAGTTCAGGAACTTGGGCTCGTGGAGGGCAGCGTGGTCCATGTGGAGGCGAAGATGAGAACCGTTCAGCTGGAGGAGCTTAAGAGCTCAGATGTGGTTTCGGAGCTTGAGGGGCTTGTGTCAGCTGACCCTGAGCTGGTTCTGGTGGTGGAGGTGGGGGACTCTCCACCTGTCGAAGTCTTGTCCATGAGCAGCAGTGACCTTCCTTCTGGACTTCGGTTCCTCATTGTCACCAACCCCACAGGCTGTGTTGTAAGTATAGACGATGCTTTTCTTCTAGATTGCAAGCACCTGACGTCTGTTGATCTCATCCTCCCCAATGTTTCTTCCATTGGTCATGGCTTCTTGTCAGGGTGCAAAAAACTGGAAACCATCGATTTGAAAGCGATGACCAACATTGATTCCGTTGGTCATTGCTTCTTGGATAGGTGCGAAAATCTAGAAACCATCGATTTGAAAGTGATGATCAATATTTCTTCCATTGGTAATTTCTTCTTGTCAGGGTGCGAAAACCTAGCAACCATCGACTTGAAAGCGATGACCAACCTTTCTTCCATCGGTGAAGGCTTCATGTATGAGTGCGAAAACCTAGAAACCATCGATTTGAAAGCGATGAACAATGTTTCTTCCATTGGTCATGGCTTCTTGTCAGGGTGCGAAAAATTAGAAACCACCAATTTAAATACGATGCTCAACCTTTCTTCCGTTGTGCTGGATGCCCTCCGAGAGGGGTGATTACATACATATCTATTCTGTTGGCACAGTTTTCTTTACGATTCTTTCCTTTGATACAAAGATTAGCTTCATACAATACGTTTTGGTTTGTTCCCTAATGAAAAAAATAGCTGTTTACTGTCAACAAGTAATGACTTTACCGTTACCTGGAGAGGTCGGTAAAGCATTACTTGGCGGTAGGTAAGTGGTTTTATTTCACGACACTCTAAAGTTACTTCACCACGAGGGGCACAAAGGGATGACAAGGGGTACATTTGCGGGAAGATAAGCTCTCCCACACGAAACTGGCGACGGCCGGGATCGTCGAAGCGGAAGGGGAGTGGACGCCAGAAGCCATGATACGGGTCTGCAAACACGTGCTCGGCGAAGAGCCTAAAACCGCGAAGGAACTCGGGATTCACATGAAGTTTGTCCGGTTCGCCCTCATCCTGGACTTTGACAAGACGTGGATCATGGCCAGGTATGACTCGGAAGGCTGGAAGGCGAAGAGGGACGTCGAGAGACGGCAGCAGTTCACGCGGCACGGAGATATGAGAGCCTTGAAGGATCACTACTTCGTGGCCACTGACTGGCTGTTCTTCACCACGCTGCAGTGGCATAATGTGGGACAGCGCCACCCCCCAAGAACCACGAAGACCTTACGCAAGTAAGAGTGCTGGCCCGGCGAGCTACGAGGGCAAAAAACCTCTTTTCTCCTTGGAGATGAGAACATATATTATAGTGCGACATGATCAGACTGGAACGGCCGCCCCGGGGCATCCTCTGCTCAACCCGGCGGACGTGGGAGGCCCTTCTTCGGAAGGTGCCAGTCGCTTGATCAGTGTCGTCGAATGCGCGCTATATTTCATATTTTATAAGTACATATAACAATCGATTGAAAGAAGAAGAACGTAGGGGTACATTTGCGGGCAGTTTTTTGTGACAACTAGCGGAGAGGTGACCCATATTTTTTTTTTTCTTTATAAACACAAAAAATAATAAAAAAAAAAAAAAATAATAAAAAAAAAAACACTTTCTCCCCTTTATAAAAATGGATGGAAATTTGAAGGACATGGTAACTGCCATCATCATGAGGGCAAGGGTACTAGCGAAGAAGGGTGTCATGTGGCAAGAGCCGGCCGTCCTCCTGTTGGAGACGGCCCTGGACATCATGGAGGGAGGAACAGGCACACAGGGTGAACAGCAGCAGGTGCAAGGACAGAAGCAGGTGCAAGGACAGGAGAAGGTGAAACAGCAACTGCAACAGAAGAAGCAACAGACGAAGCCGCGTCAACAGCAGGGACAAGGGAATAGCAACAGCAACAAGCGAAGCAAGGAAAACAGGCGTCGAAGCAGACAGTGACAAAGCCTTTGTTGAAGTGGGCGAAGGTGCCAGCAAGGAAGGTAATGGGCGCGGTGAGCCTGGACCCGGCAGATTGGCGTTGCCCCGTCCTCACAGAGCCAAAGGGGGAGGGGGTAATGGTGTGTGAGGAAGGCGCGCAGAAGGCGTACGACCTGTGGCTGGATGAGCACAGGGAGCTCGCGAGCAGGGGCGAGCAGTTGGGCTGCGGGATGGTGTTGATCACCAGGAAGAAGCTGGTGGTGGACGGCGATGCCACGCATCTGGAGGAGAACCTGAAGCTCCCCCTCCCAGTCCTAATTGGGGAGGAACGCAGGATGAGGTACCTCAGGGTAACGAGGCTCGGGGGGATGGGGGACTTCGCAAGCCTTCGCAAGGGTATCGCCGCTGCGGTCAAACCGAGTGTGGAGTGTGAACCGAGTGTCCTGGTGTGCACCCTACCTCTAGAGTAGGGCCACTGTTAGGTGCCTTCCGTGCGGGCGGGTGGCAGTGCGAGGTAGCCTCTACATTCGTGAGGGGAAATGCAAGGACGTTTGTCTTGAAAGCTGGGGCACCGCCTCCATTCAGCGGGATGGACATGGGAGACCGGTCTTCATCAAGGCACTGGGGGCCGGCGAAATGCGGAGGACGACGAGGACGAACCCGAGTCCCCGGAGCAGCGGACGATGGCCGAACACGCGAGGACGTGCAAACACCGGTTCCCAGAGAAGGGAGCGCGAAAGGGAGCGGTGTGGTGCTGCGGTGTCTGCAAGGAGCAGAAGGAAAAGGACACCTTCGCGAGGAAGTGTGCGGGGTGCATAACCTGGGCGTGCACTCGCTGTTTCGGCAAATGAAGCGCGAAGCGCACGGGTAAGTCGGAGAGGGAGGAGGATTTTGACTTACTCGTGACGCAGGGGGTTCATCCGCACCCCGGTCCCAAGCGCAAGACAGGTCCGAAGCCGGCTATGATGAGAGGAACGCGTGATGCGGAGAGAGCCGCGAGTGCGAGACCAGGGACGGGTGCAAAGACGGGTGTTAAGAGGAACAGAAGCCCACCGCCCACATTACCGAAGAACGAGCCTCTCGTCATCACCTCCCTGAACGTCGCGTCCTTCAACAACAGGATGGGGGAATGCAAAGGACTGGATCCCGATGTGTTCTGTGTACAGGAGACGGCACTGACGGCGACGGTACAGCGGGAGATTGAACTCTCTCTCGGGCGAGATGCGTGGGGGAGGGCCTACGAAAGACACTGGGGGAAACCACAACCAGGCCGGGTGGGCGGTGGAGTGGTGTCACTTACAGTCGCACAAAGGGGCGGGGTCGCGACCTTCGTGAAGAGGCCCCGAGCCTCTCTGAGGTGCAGCGCAGGGGACGAGCTGGAAGCGTACAAGAACCGCTGCGTGCACACGAAGGTATCATTGGACGGCAGCAAACGATGGCTTCATGTGCTGAATGTCTACTGTCCTGCTGGCAATGAGGCAGTGCAAACCAGGGAACGGGAGCAACTTCTGCATCACATTCTGGTCAGGAAGCGAATAGAGCTGGGAGACGTGCCGATCGTGGTGATTGGGGACCTCAACTGCGAGGAGGATCGGTCGCCGACCTTAGAAAAGGCTTTGGCCTCAGACTGGGTTGATGCGGCGGCTGCATGTGCGGCGTTGAGCGGTGCGACACCCGAATCGACTCTGAAGAGGACTAACTCCCATTCTCGGATCGATAGGGCGCTTCTGAACCCCCTTGCTGCACAGTTTCTGATACGCTGTTGGGTGCATGATGGCGTGGAAGGCTCAGACCACAGGTGCTTGTCGCTGGAGTTGGGGACAACGAGAATCCGGCGGGCAGTGCTGCAGTACTCGATCCCGAGGGAGATACTGGAAGACCCCGAGCCGTCGTGGCGGATTCCATCTTTGAGCGGTGCATTCAGGATAGGCAGGTGGACGAGGCCTACAGGGAATGGGCCAGACTCGCAGAAGAGCATTTGATGCGGGGTTTCGCAGGGACCACAGCGGGGGCTTACCTTGGCAGGGGTGAGACGAGGTTGCCGAAGCTGAGGGAACTGTGTCCACCTGCTACGGAAGAGATTGTCGGTGCGGTGTGCGACCGACAAAGGAAGCTGGTGAAGCTGAAACGGTGCGTAGAGGCTGCCCAGCGACAGATTGAGGACCACCTTCGGAGAGGGCACGTAGGACAACTTCCGCAGGTGACCCACAATACCCTGAAGAACGCCAATGCACGATGCGCGAAGCTAGGTATTGACTGCGCCGTACCCATGCACGGCTCCTTGGAGAGCATCGAGGAAGCTATCGCTGAAGTGCGTGACGTGGCGGGGAGACAGATTGCCGCGCTCTGCACGGAACAGAAGTGTAGCCGGGCTGAGGCCTACGAGAGAACGATTGTCTCGAACCTGGACGAGGGTAGGAGGCACCTCAAGGCGCTGCTGCGGGGAACGCAATGCGAGAGGTCTGGCGGTGGACGCTGGGGACGGTGTGACGGCGAACCCACAAGAAATGGACGAGGTGTTCAGGGAGGCGTGGAAAGGGATCTTCTGCTCGGAAAGACGAGAACCGCAATTCTCCGATTTCAGGAAAAAGTACGAGGAACACATACAGCACCAGGAAATGCCGAGGTCAGAGATTACGGGGAGGCTGCTCCAGGGGTGCTGAGCCGCAAGCGTCCTAGGGGCGCGTGTGGAGTCGACGGATGGCGCAACGCAGGAAGGGGCGGGGCACAGAGACGGCACTACTGGACCTCCTAGCTCAGTATGAAGAGGCGATGCTGGAGGGGTAAGGAGCTGGTGGGCGTGGCTCTGGATTTTGCGAAATGCTTCGACCTGGTACCGCAGCGGCTCACCTTCGAGCTAATGCGGAGCCTTGGGCTCGAGTCGGGTGTTGCGTGCGCAATGGAGGGCATGTACTCACAGATTACACGGCGGTTCAAGTACCCCTTTGGGGTGGGCGAAACCTTCAGAGTGACCAATGGGATCCTGCAAGGGTGTCCGCTGTCCGTGATCATGATCAATGCGCTCATTGCGGTCATGCTCAAGGCGCTGGAAGCCGGTGGAGACCTCGTGACGATAGCCTATGCGGACGACGCCTACATGCTGGCTAAGCTGCAGGCACTGCAAGCGGCGACGGACGGTGTCATGGAGTTCTGTACGATAACGGGCATGGAGTTGAATATACGGAAGACGGTGGTCATCGGAAAGTGTATCATCCACGTCGGTAGTGAGGTGGACGGAAGAAGAAGGAAGGTAAGGCTCAACAAGGTCGACAAGCATAAGGCCTTGGGAACTATGCTGAACACGACAGCATGTGGCACGAGCTGGAACGACGCCGCGGTTACTGCAAGACAGAATGGAAAGGCTGGCTTCGACCCAGCTCTCTTTTCAGAGGAAGGAGAGTCTCATCAGAACTCATATTATGCCGGGACTGCTATACAGCTCGAGCTTCTCTCCGCCGAGTGACTGGAGTCTCAGTCAGCTTAAAGGCTCGATCGTGAAATGCCTGTGGGGCCCCCACTACAGAGGAAGATCTCCAGACGTGGTACTGTCAATCCTGGCGCGAGCGCACCGGGTGGACCCGCTGTGTGCCGTAGTGTACAGTGCTTTGATGATGCTGAGGAGGTGCTGGCTGAGGCAGGACGGGGCAATGGCAACATGGACGCAATTGGCACAGGCGTACGGAACTTCTGGGCAGGTGAGGCCGAGGGGGGTCGTAGGAAATGTGCTCCTGAGGTGGCTCCCGGCGATCGGGTGGAAATGGGAAAGGCTGGCAAGCTGGCACAGAGGGGAGAATCCTGGGCACGACCTCAGGGAGGCTCTGCGCAGGATGAGGACATCGGGTATTGTGAAGGCACGAAGCACGATGGCCGGGCTTGGAATGGGCGCGGCCCCTGCAACGAACGCTTACTGGATGAAGTGCAGCGCACGCAGACCGCTCGAAGCATGGCGGGTGAGGAGGATAATCGCCGGGGCGGTGCCGTACCTCAGCCCGTATGCGAAACAAGTTTTACTCTCCCCTCCTGAAGAACCTGAAGAGGAGCGAGGTGAAGGGAGCGAGGAAGAAGCCGACCACCTGGGTAGGGGGAGGACGGACAAAGCAGCGGGAACGCTCAATTGCGATGTTTGTGATGCTGCGAAGAGAGCACAGTTAGGTTGCTGCGACACCAGCTTTGGGAGTGCGAGGTCGCATTGGAGGTGCAGAAGAAGGAGGTATATACCGGTCTGGTCAGGAGCGAAAGGTGGCCGGTCTGTTTGGAGCTGCACGGGATTCTCCCGAGGAAGGTCGTGTTCCGCGGTTTGGAGAGGCTGCAGAGGTATTTGGCAGAGGTGGTGAGGCGCAGGGACGATGCTCTGGCGGTGAAGCGGTTCGCGGTTGAGAAGGAACCGCCGTGGGTGGTGACGACTCAAGGAAGGCGTTTCGAGGCGCCAAAGGTTGTGGAACTGTACAAGCTCAAGCTGACCCCGCAGCTCAGGGAGTATGGTGATCAGGTGCTGAGGTGGCTGGCTGCGCTGCGGTGGGCGGAGGAGGGAACGTCCGTGTCGGCGATCGAGCTGGCGATTGACTTCGAGTGCTACACGAAGAAGACGCTGGGGGTTAATATCAACACGACGATTGACATCGACAAGAAGGCGGTGAGGATCAAGCGGATCCTGGATACGCTGCAAGCGACATGGATGAGGGAGAAGAGGAGACGCGCTTTTCCGGCGCAGTCATGCAAGAACGTGAGATCACTACGATCCATTGGCCGCGACCACGTCGTTGGCTTTGATAGGAGGGCCCTGTTTGCATCGGGGCTGACGGCGACCAAGCTGAAAGGACGGAGAGAAGATTACCGGAAAGAAAGGATTGGAAGATATAAACGACAGCTAGGCACTACGGTGGGTAGCAGGAAACGACCCCAAAAGGGGAGCATCATAAGGTAGGCACGCCACCGCGGCGGGCCGTTGCTAACCACTTCGTTCTTATCATAGTGAATTTTCTTTTTCTTTTTTCTTCTTCTTCTTTTCTTTTCCCTTTTTGGGTTTGGGAATTTCAGAACTTCTTTTTTGAGGACTTTTCAGGCGTCCTGCTACATACCGCAGGTACCCTTAAATGTCTCTTTTCAAGGTGGTGGGGATAACATGGAAATATAAAGAAGTACATCAGATGTGTTGTTCGCTGTTGACCTCCTCGTCGGTCATCACCGGTAGCGCCCGAGTGGAAGAACGTAACGCAGATGCTCAGGGTGACGAACAGGCAGCAAACTGCACGAGCGCAGAATCTTGGTTACACGGGACGCCCCGGTTAGGGTTGAGCACACCGCATGCATTAAGGACACGACGCGGAACGCAGAAGCTACTGCTCGGTCGAGGAAATCAAGTAGGTAGTTCGTGCTTCGTTGCACGCTTAACGCCACCTAGTGTTGCAATCAAAGCCCCATTTTTTTTTTTTTTTTTTTTTTTTTTTCCCATTTCTTTTTCCTTTTTAGGTTTGGGAATTTCAGAACTTTTTTTGAGGACTAAGTGAATTACTCTAAATAAAAAAGGAAAAGAAAAAGGAATGAGAGTTTTTTTTTCTTTTTTTTTCTTTTTTTTGATCTTTTGTTTCGTTTTAAATGCCCCCCTCCCCGGTCGTGCGAGTTTAGCCCATTTTATTTTGGCACGTTGGCGATGGCTGTGGTGGTCGTTGCAAGAGCGCCTGAAGGTAGTATTGCACGATTCAGTTAACAGTAAAGTTTTTTTTTTTCTTTTTTTTTTCTTTTTTTTTCTCTTATTTTTTTTGAAAAGTGTGATCAACATTAATAGTGTAATCTCTTTCCTTTTGAACTCCCCCTTTCCCCTCTCCCCTTCTTTTGTTTTTTTTTTTACACTGCATGCTGAGTTTCTCCCCCCCCCAAAAAAAATAAACAGACATTCTCCCACCCCCGATAACGTGACTCTGGTGGATCACTGTGCCTTGTGGTGGGCATGAAGGGCCCTGTCTACCTGTTTTACTCTTGCGTCAGTTGCACTAGCCATCCCACCAGTGCTGAGTTCATTGTCAGCACAGGCCTCCGCTATCTTCTTCGTTGCATCAGCCAGCATCAGCATATTCACTAGGTACTTCTGCACTGTTTTCAGGCTGCGCTATTTTGCAGTCCTGGGTGTTGTCCCATGTATATGAACTCTCCTCTCCCGTGACGCATTCGGGGGTCACGTGCTTGGTGCACTACTTCAACGAAACGTTTTTCAAATACCTTTATTTTTTTTTTTTTTTGTTTTTTAAAAAAGAACATGTTGGCAGGGGGGGAGGGGGGCGCTTTGGTCGGGCTTTTTAAACCCCCCCCCTTTTTAACAAAAAAAACACACACACAAACACACACTCACACAAAAGGTAAGGGGGGGAGAGGGGTGTGGTCTCTATTTAAAAAGAAAAATGGACGCAATATTTGCAACACTGAAAACAAAGAAGAAGAGCAAGAAAGACGCACCACCACCGACAGAGCAAAAAGAGGAGGAAAAACCCCCAGAGGGCAAGGAACCGGCGGGCAAGAAGAAGAAGAAACGGAGCGATGACAACCTCGACCGCCCCACCGCAAAGAAACCCAAAAACACAAACCCGACAGATGATGAATTTTTCAACTTGCGAGGCGACGTGGTTCAAAAACAAACAGAATCGACAACTCTGGAAGGTGTTCTTGGAACGGATAACGACCCCAACACAAGGAATAAACTGTGCGTTGCAGGGTTACAGCCCAGCGTGGACGTGATCTACAAATCAGTGTTCAGCAATCTTCTGATCGGGCTGGAACCGCAAAAAATTGAAATTGACTGGAGAGCACATGTAGTTCGTATTGCTTACGACAAAGCCGAAGAGGCACTTGCGGCTCTAAGCGTCCTCGACAGGGTTAAGGTGTTCGGGAGAAAGATCCGCGTAGGCCTGACAACGTCTCGCGACGCGGAAGTGCTCATCAGAAACATCCTCTCTCACGTAACCGAAGATATAATCGTTCAGCACCTCTCGGCATTCGGGCCCATCATCGCTTCCACACTTCTATCACACCATGCTGTTTGGCAAAAGGCGTATGTAACTTTCGCTGACGAAGCCGACGCCCTTCGCTGCGTCCGTGCGCTCCACGGTTCTCGGAACACGATTCAGGACGCGCCTATATTTGTTTCCTGCACGGCGAACTCGTCCGTTGGTGTCGGGGGCGGGGTTAAAAAGAAGAAGGAGAAACCAGACAAGCAAACCCCAACCGCGGAGGACGAGGAAGAAGAAGCGGAGGAAGAAGAATTCGTTTACAATCACACAGAAGGCTACTGATTGATCACATTTTTTTCCCCCCCCGAAAAATTCACATTCAATCAAAAAAAATAAATAAAAAGGCGGGGGCGGGGGAGGGGCGGGTGGTGGAGGGTGCAAGCACACGGGGGGGGCATGCCGATGGCAGATGTCCCTTCAGCGCCTTACAAGCGCAGCAGCACGCTGGCTACAGGGAGTGGATACCTTTTCTCAACTGGCCTCTTGTCATCTGACGAACCATGTGAGATCGGGCAGACAGCGTGGGAGAAGCAAGGACCGGGCGACTCAGGGGGGACAGCTACGTCTTTGAAGTTCCCTATTTACACAACACGCAGGCAGGCTGCAGAAGCCCCTGCTTACACAGGGCAGGCGAGGAACTTGGGTAGCACTCGGCGAACTTCAGGAGGGACATCCCCCTCACATTGCCATGACACACCCCGTTCCCTTGCCTCTCCACGGGGCGTTAGGCAAGCTGACCGAGGCAAGGCAAAGAGGAACTCTGATGCCTTCTCCCGTCTTCACAACGAGCACTACGCAAGACTTTCACGCCATGAAGAAAAGTATGATTGGGAAGAAAAGAAGAAAAAAAAAAGGGGGGGGAAAAAAACACAGAAAAAACGACCTCCTCCTCCAGCGTATTGGTGAAGAGGAGACGGTTTTGAAAGAGTGCACCTTCGAACCCAATGTGGTATTTTTTTTTCTTTTTTTTTTTTTTTTTTTTGGGAGGGAACAATATAAAAAAAAAAAAACTTTTTTTTTTTTCTAAAAAGAGCCGACGAGGGCAACAGCCAGCGAACGGGAACAGAACATGGCAGCGGTTATACACCACAGAAACGGTATTTTGTTTTCAAAAAAAAAAAAAAAAAAAAAAAAAAAAAAAAACCAGCAAGCAACGTTACACGCCCATCGCAGCAAGCAAGAGGACGGTCCCAGCCCAGGTCCAGGGTCGTACCAAGGGCCGGTGTGCGATGCCCCGCCCACACTAGGGCAGACGTCCAACGGTGCCACCGCACCGATACCACTGTTGAAACAAGCTCAGAAAGGAAGCGAGAAGAGCAGCCAAGCCTCCTCAACAGGCACATCGGGAAGCAGAGGGAAACCGGGCGGCCGGGGCGCGTGGCTCGCGAAAAAACGAAATGGGTCGCCCAGGCGCAACGTGCCCTTAAAAAGGCTTGTCCCGGGCTTGAAGCTGGAAAAAACTATCATAGAAGACTTGGAACCAGAAGAACCCGAACCAGAACCAGAACAGCCAACTCTGAAGGACAGCACGACTATCTCAGCAAAAATCTGCGACATGAGCGATCTGGTGCAGAAGGAGCCCGTCGAGCCTGCCAGGCACCACCACACGTCATGGGACAGCATGACGCTGTCATCTTCGCATGAGCTGCTTATTGGTGACACACCTCCCCTTGGGCCCGCCACACGTGATGCAGTCCGGCCATTCGCGGCCGGGAAGTGTATTGATTGCGGACAAGCGCTTCCCTCCGAGCTGCCATACTGCCCTGCAACGGGGAGGGAGCACATCACCACCGACAGAAGTGTGTCTCTGAAAGAACCTGCCCACGCCCCTATCATCAACGGGGGGATGCACATCACCGCAACAACTTTGTCCTGCCTTTCTGCGGACGACACTGATTTGGTATGCGGGGGAGAGGGGGAAAGGGGGGGGAAAAAAAATTTTTTTTTTTTATTACAGCCCACGGCAGTGGACAGAGGCTCGATAGCTGATACAGATGACACTTCTGTCAGGATGTTGAGCTATGGTATGGCGCTGCAGTGTGCTAAGGTATGAGAGGGGAAGAGAAAAAAAAAAGGAAAAAAAAAACAGGCGTCTGGGATCAATAAGACAACGAAAGAAATTTTGCAAGGGGGTGGGACAGCAGACCTGGAATTGGATGCTGTCGAATAACCACAAAAAAAAGAGGGTGTTTTATTATATTTATTTATTTATTTCCTCCCACTCTTTCTCTCTCCCCTCTCCCATTCCCCTTCTTCATATGCTGTTACGGTTTAATTTTTCTTTTTTTTCTTTTTATTTCTTTGAACCAGCTGGTCTTTTGGCCAGAAAAAAAAAAAAAAAATCATTGGGTTCAAAAAAAAAAGGGGGGGATAACAGAAAGAAAGAAAGAAAGAAGGGGGAAATTAATTTTGGGAAAAGAACTCTAATAAAAAAAGGGGTAAGAATACAGACTGAAAAAAGATTTAAAAAGAATAGTGCTAGTAATGTTGGGCTTATCCTTCTACAGGTTAACTCCGGCTGTGCACAATCAACAAATCAACCGACTTTTTTTTTTTTTTTTTTTTTTTTTCCGAGAGAGAGAGAGAGAGAGAAAGCTGCTAACTAGAATCTGCGACCGAATATTTTCGGAAACTAAAGGACATGGGTTGATAACATGTTACAAAAATAGGGAGGGGGGGGGGGGGGGGGGGGGGGGCTCAGGAGGTCTAGTTAGAAAGGGTTTCCTCTCTTTTTTTTTTTTATTTGCATTATGGATAACAAAAAGAAAGTGAAAAATAACGGAATTATTATAATTTTTTTCTCTTTATGTTTCTTTTCTTTTTTTTTTTTTTTTTTTTTTTACGGTACTTTTAGGTTTTTTTTTTTTTTTTTTTCTTCTATTTTGTGCGAGATTAAAAAAAAAAAAAAAAAAAAAAAGATTTTAGCGTCCTCTCTATCTCGGGAAGCATACTCCATAGGGCTATGCTGGCATGGAAACGCGTTTCCATGCACTTTTTAAAAAAAAGGGGGAAACGGAAACGGAAACGTTTCCACGTTTCCTGCCAGCATAGCCATGGGGGGGGGGGGGGGGGGGGGGAGCTAAACAACTCTCTGAACGGGTTGGCGCTCCAAAATCCTACCGCCCTACGAGAAGGGGGAGAAGAAAGACAATGTTACACGTTATTTATTACCCACGTCAAACCGTCACCTTCAACTTCCGGCTGAGAATAATTTTGCTTTCATGTCGCCGCGTTCAGATAATAATAATAATAATAATAATAAAATCCAACAATTATCCGGGGGGGGGGGGGGGGGGAGGGAAGGGAACAAAAAAAAAATGGTTGAACAAAATCTCCAGAGACCAGTTCAGTCAGTTCACACTTTGACCTGACCCCCACCATTTTTTTTTTCCCTCTTTTCCACGGGCATAAGCCTGTGGCCTCCCCCCCCCGCGCCTGCGTTGGTAGAATGGACACTTTAGACATTGTGTTTAAAAAAAAGAAGGAAAAAAAAAAAACACAAAGCCTTTTTTGTTGTTATTATTATTATTATTCACAGAAATATTCTTGCGGAAAAAGAAGAAAAAAATTCTTCTCTCCCCCTCACACACACCCCCCCCCCCCCCCCCCCCCCCCCCCCCCTTTTCTTTCCGGATCTTCGCCTTTTTTTTTTTTTTTTTTTTTTTTTTTTTTTTTAAATCCCACCACATTCTTCAAGAAAAATTAGCTATTTATTGCCAACAAATAATGAGTCATTATTTAACTCGAGTTCCCGAATTAAAGGTAACTAATTAAAACGGTAACGAGTGTTAAATAATGGCTCATTTGGCGGCAAGTAAGTCGTTTTATTTCACTTTTCGTCATTTGAGTCACTCACTCTTCACTGCTTACACTGCTGTTTTTTTTCACGCAGGTCAGCTTTTTGGGGATTTTCCTAAGGTAATACAGGGTAGCTATTTCGCCGTGGCATTTTAAGGGGAAGTAAAGCACTTATTCCCACTTTTAAGGGCTGGAATGGCCTCAGATGGCCAAAAATAGTCAAAATACCCCCACCCCAAAAAATTTTTCAAGGGGTTGGGTGCATTTTTTTCCACGACAAGACCCATTTTTTCACTCTGAAGGGCCATTATTTAACTGCAAAATCTCATTATTTAACTAGTTAAATAATGGCGATTTCGCGTTAAATAATGAGGCCCCTAGTGAGTGAAGAAAATGACGAAGAGTGAAATAATAGCTATTTACTGCCAACAAGTAATGACTTTACCGTTACCTCGAGGTCGGTAAAGCATTACTTGGCGGTAGGTAAGTGGTTTTATTTCACGACACTCTGAAATTACTTCACCACGAGGGGCACAACAGGGTGACAAGGGGTACAACAAGAGAGGGGTTACAAAGGTTACAATACAAGTTGTTTTCCCTCCTTTTGTTGACTAAGAGCTGCCGCTGTCGCTGGCATTGCCACTGTCACCATCTCTAATCAGGCCTTCCCATACCTGGCGCGGCCGCTGGCTCCTTTTTTTCTGCTGCTTCGGTATTTTGAAGTCATTTGGGGAGCTTGGGTAAGCTGACTAAGTTACCCTTACCCATAGAAGAGTTACCCCCAGAAACTGGGAACAAGGCCTAGCCAAAAGTGGGCAAATTGGGAGGAAAAAGTAGTCCAACTTGGAACTGAGCCGAGGCAAAAGTTGGCCAATTGAGCTGAACCTGGGGGGAAATAGCAAACTGAGAGGAAAAAGTAGCCCCACTGGGAACCGAGGCAAAAATTGGCCTACCGAGGCATATTATTTAACGGAAACCCCCTATTACTTCACGGAAAACAGGCCATTATTTCACCGTGAAGTAATGAGATTTAGCGTGAAGTAATGGGCCCCCCAGTGCGTGAAGTAATTTCTGAAGAGTGAAATAAAGAAAAAAAAAAGAAAAAAAAAGGACACACATCCCCCTCCTCCACGTACCCCTCTCCCTCCTATGCTCCGACGCAGAGAGCAGCACAACGCCCAACATCCCGACAGCTCGGAGAATGAAGCGGAGCCAGACGGAAGCCCAGTGCATCAGAGGCCCCCTGTTCCATCTAGGAGGGAGAGAAGCTGGAAAACATATTTAATGATGATCTTATTGGGCTCGGCTGGGATCATCGCAGTAGCTAAGGTACAATCGACAGATGGCAAGTTCGGCTCCAAAGCCGACCACCCCGGCTGCTCCCTCTTCATGACCTCCGGGCCCTACGGGATAGGAAGCCAGATGGTGTCATATGCTCGACATTGGGGGTGTCGGGTATTCCTTGGTGACCCGTGGTCAGACGCATCCTCATTGAGAAACGTGGTTCACGAGCTGATAGACTCCTCACCGGAACTTAGAAACAAAAAAGAATTTATGTCGGTTCGAAAACCTGATGTGTTGAAGATGGATTGTCCTGTGAAGGAGTTTATTGACGAGTATGCTGGAAAAGGTGTTCCAGTTCTGTTCAAAGATGCCAACATTACAAATTCCGAACGAAAATGGGGCACAAATTTCTGGCGGGAAAAATGCGGTGACCGTCCGGTCACACCGTCCAGGTACAACCGGGAGAAAAAAAACAACTGGGCTGGGATGGAACCCCATCCCAACGGAACGGTACCGCTCTCTACATATGTTGAAAACCTAGCCAACTCCGACGCGTACCTCCACGACTGGGCGCTTCCGGTGCACTGTCCTGAAGTTCTCGAGGGGATTACAATTCCAAAATATTTCACAAACGACTACCTGCAGCTCGCATCCCACGGTTCAAAATACCGCAACGAATGGCCCTCCTTGTTTATCGGCCCGAAATCCTCAGAAACGGGCGTTCACGTTGATAATCTAGGATCTCACGCATGGCTACACCAACTCCAAGGCAGAAAAAAATGGAGGATAGTCAGATCTGAGCAGGCTTCTCTCATGTACAGCACACCTTTTTCGTATAATATAAGCCTTTTCGACACCGATTTTGAGGAGCATAAAATGGCCAGGCTTCTCAATGTGTATGAGGTGATAACTGAGCCAGGTGATGTTATATTTGTCCCTGCCGGTGCTTTGCACCAAGTGATCAATCTTGAGGATTCCATTGCCATAACATCTAATTATATTGATCATAGTTGTCTGGTGGAAGGGTTGAAAGCGCTTGATGAGGCATCGGCGGTGGACGAGGCGGTGTACTATCTTAGTAAAGAGCTGAAGGCGAAGGCGGTGGATGGATCGCTGCCCGTGTACCCGAGCGAGGAAGGCTTCACGTGGGAAAAGTTCAAATCGCAGAGATTTGAACGCCCTGCAGAAACACTCAACATTCTAGACCACCCTGACAGCGAGAAATACATTGTCATCATCCTTGCCACTGTTCTCCTCACTGTGGCTGTTGCCGCGTACGTCCTTTACATGGATCTTGGCGTTTAGTTTTTTTTTTTTTTTTTTATTCCCGGTAAAAAAAAAAAAAAAGGGGGGGGGAAAAAAATGGCAGACAACACAATATCGCTGTATGTGAACCTTCCTTCAAACGACGTTCTGTCTGTTGAGGTAGGTGGTGATGACAAGCTGTCGGTTTTGAAGAAGAAAGTTGCCACGGAGATGGATTTGTGCAGCGATAACTTCACGCTGACATTCGAGGAGAAGGAGATCGAGGATGACATCACTGTGAAGGAAATGCCTTTCCAGAACCTGAGCACGTTAAAGGTTGTCCTCAGTAAGGCGCAGGCCGCCCTCCTGAAGCTTGCCAATCTGGGGTACGCTGGGAAGGCCACTGATGATCTTCTCAACAGCCTCCAAGCCGAGCCCTCCCTTGAGGGTGACTTGAAGGATGCTGCCGACGCCAAGTACCACGAGATCATCTCGTCCATGATCATCGCAGGTTACTTCACAGACCCTGAGGAGGTGTGGAAGCTAATGCGAGTCGCAGCAAAGGTTGACTACATATTGTGTGTGGAAGCTCTGGTAAATTGCGATGCCATTAGCAAGGGTGCTGATGCGTAGAAAGGGAAGAGCGGGCCCTTACTTATGTATTCCATTCTAGATTTTTTTTTTTCTTTTCGCTTTTTATTTATTAGGGGTGGGCCGTTGCTAACCACTTCGTTCCTATCATAGTGATTTTTTTTTTTTTTTTATCCCAATGGTCAGTAGACCTCGTTTTTCTTTCTTCTCATTCACAGTGAGCACTCCCCATGCGCACTGAAATTTTATCGAGTTTGTTTTTTTTTTTTTTTTTTTTTTTTTCTTCTTCCCTTTTTTTTTTCTTTTTTTTTCTTTCTTCTGCCCTCACGACTATTTCCAAGTTCACGTCCAGAGTCCAGTACCCCCAAGGGGGTGTTTTTTTTTTTTTTTTTTTTTTTTTTTTTTCGAACACCAGGCAGCTCAAATCTAGTATACTTGATGTGCACTGAACCTTCAAAAGTGCTTACGTCAGATGGGAAGCGGCACAAGCTGAAGGGGTGTTTAGTTAAGTTGGAATGTACCCAAGAGATTGCCACCCAGGAGGCAAGACAGTTCGCCATTTTCGCAACTTTTGACTTTCTTCAACGCAGGCAATTAATACGGTTGCTTGTCTCACCAGATTACATGTTGGTGTTTGCTGCTTCAAAAAAAAAGCACAACAACGAGGGGGTGGGACAACTTGGCTGATTCCTTATCAGCATCTGGACGCCTTCATACCCCCACCCCCACAGAAGGAAGTACCCAAAATGGCAACCACCTCCTTTGCGGGTGACGCAAGGAGCTATAAAAAGCTCAAAGCGACGCTTTCCTTCCCCGAACACTACAAGCAGAAGGTGCTCATCTTCAAAGTGAAGCTGGAGAGCATCTCCGACTGGCTCGAGGAGGCCATCACCAAGGCACTCAAAACCGAGTGTGAGATCGAGGCCGCAACCGTGTACAACTACCTCGAGACGACTGAGCGTCCGGACCCCTACCACATCCAAATGATCGCCACCGCCTTCATGGGCAAGGCACCGGCAGCGAAGCTCTGTTCTGAGCTATGGTATGCCCCCCTTGTCACCAGAACACCGAACACAGGAACTTGCTGCTCGACGCCCAGGAGAACGGAGGGGTCCCTAAGAAGCTGAAAAAAGAAGAAACCAACAAGGAAGAGAGGGAGGTCAGAAGCGACAGGGGTAAATACAGGGACAGGGAAAGAGATGGAGGCAGGGATAGAGACAGGAACAGAGATAGGGACAGAGACAGGGACAGAAACAGAGATAGGGATAGGGACAGGGATAGAGACAGAGATAGGGACAGAGACAGAAACAGAGATAGGGATAGGGATAGGGATAGGGATAGGGATAGGGATAGGGATAGGGATAGGGATAGGGATAGGGAAAGGGAAAGGGAGCGACGCCGAAGGAGGAGGTCTTCATAGTTTTAAAGTGTTCTTATCCTTTTCTCTGTTAGTTACTACATCACAGCATCACAAGGCAAGACGTGATATGGCGGTGATCACTAACCAGCAGTACACCACCACGGTGGCGGGTGTGGAGTACAAGCTCCCCGTGTACTACACCGACCTGGTCGCGATCGCAAGCGGGAGCTACGGACATGTTTGCAGGGCAACCGACACGAGGACAGGGAACCACATGGCGATAAAAAAAGTGAGCTGGAACCCCTCCACACACGGTGTGGACTATTCAAAAAGGGTATGCACACAGAGAACCCAACTTACTGCACACAGCTTCTCAGGGAAGTCCGGCTCATGATCCACTTTCACATGCATGACAATCTCTTGAACCTGCAGGACCTCGTGACGCCCACTAGCTGCACCTACAATGCGCTTTACTTGGTGTCACAGTACATCAAAACAGATCTGCATACCCTGCTCTCTAAGTGCCCCAAGCACTTTACAGAGGACAACTGCCTGTCCATGATCTACTCAATGGTATGTTAAGGGGGGGGAAAGGGGGTCTGTGTTTATTGGTTGTCTATCTCCTCGGCTCTCCTGCACAAGTAACAATAAGCGAACTAATCGCATTTAAAATCAAAATATATCGCGGCCTCCCTTGCACAAAACTTGCTCGAATGACAACTTTTTTTGTATCTCCTTCTCGTGTATTTTTCTTCATACTATAATTGGTTCCGCGATTTACTGAACCATCTACCAACGAGCGTCTACATATAGACGATTTGAAAAAAAATAATCTTTTGCGCTGGCCACTTCTTACCGCCGGGGTCGTTTTATTTCACTCTTCGTCATTTGAGTCACTCACTCTTCACTGCTTTCACTGCTGCTTTTTTTCACGCAGGTCAGCTTTTTGGGGATTTTCCTAAGGTAATACAGGGTAGCTATTTCGCCGTGGCATTTTAAGGGGAAGTAAAGCACTTATTCCCACTTTTAAGGGCTGGAATGGCCTCAGATGGCCAAAAATAGTCAAAATACCCCGTCCCCAAAAAATTTTTCAAGGGGGCAAGACCTATTTTTTCACTCTGAAGCCCCACTAGTTAAATTATGGCGATTTCGCGTTAAATTATGAGGCCCCCAGTAGAGTGAAGAAAATGACGAAGAGTGAAATAATAACTATTGATTTATGAAAAATAAAGTGGACTTTATTTTCCGAGGGACAGATTATCAGCGAAGGGAAAGAGTAAAGTCCACTTTAATTCATGAATACGTAATTTTATTTATTTCACTCTTCAGAAATTACTTCGCGCACTGGGGGGCCTATTACTTCACGCTAAATCTCATTACTTCACGGTGAAATAATGGCCTGTTTTCCGTGAAGTAATAGGGGGTTTCCGGTAAATAATATGCCGGCGGACGTGGGAGGCCCTTCTTCGGAAGGTGCCAGTCGCTTGATCAGTGTCGTCGAGTGCGAGCTATATTTTATTAGTACAAATATAACAATCGATTGAAAAGGAAAAGTACGTATTGTGAGGCTGCTTCTCGCCATTTTGAGGGGTTAAGGGGGGCTGTGGCATGCCCCAAGCAGCCGAGGCGGGACGTTGATGACTGCAGCAGAGTGCCGAGTCAACGTGGCACTGTGGGTAGGGCAAGCACATGAGAAAGGTCATGCAACTGCTCGACACCTTTACTATGCTATATGCGGGTCTCGCGGCTACCTTCCAGGTAGTTCCGAGGAGACCATACAGCTAAGGGCACTTAGCGAAGTTTAGACAGTGCAGCACAGAACGTTGTTGCGGGTGTTACAATGGACACTACACCTGACGAGACTCCAGCAGCCTCCCAAGCCCTTGCAGCTTCTCAAGCCCTGACAGATTCTCAAGCCTCTTTCTCAGACCCCCGCAACCTCCCAGCAACCACCTAACGCCAAAACCAGGCGTTTTGTCTGCAACGTTTGTGGGTTCTCCACAGCCTGGGAGAAAAACTGTTAAAATTTCCCTTGGAAAAAAAAAGCATGAAAAAAGTCTTGGCACGATTTGGCATGTTAAGATTTCCGAAGTGCTCTAAGCCCCGCTCCCTGCTTTCCATGTGGCAGGCTCCCCAGCCCAAATAAGTACAACCTAAATAAGTGTATTCCAAATAATTCTTTTTTTTTTGGAGCCCTAACACCCCCTCCACTGCCCAAATAAAGGGATTATTCGGGGGGGCCCTTTAGTTTTTTTTTTTTTTTTTTTTTTTTTCTTTTTTTTTTTTTTGCATAACTGCACCTCCTTTCGACCTGTTTAATATTTGTTTAGTCTTGTTGATGAAAGCTTCGATGAAACTTGAATAACCTAACCAACCTCAAGCGCCCACAACCAACCTCAAGTGCCCACAACGGTGTACCTTGACACATTTTGTATTTCCCCGTTTTTCTTCTTCCTAGCTCCTGTGAAACTTCTTTTAGTTAGTAAACGAGAATTAAAGATATACAAGGGAACGAGGAAATAAAAAAAGGGGAGGGGAAATATGAGTGATGGGAAAAGTAGTGTAAAGGAATCTAAGTCTGTGTAAACAGATCTCTCTCACTTTCCTTAACTCTACGATGCTCTGCCCGTTTTGCACGGCTATGAGGCAAGCATTAACAACCTTTGTATCAAGTCTACATCTTGATTTGTGCAGGGTTTTAGCAACCACTTTGAAATGGTGCTCTGTTGTGGCTTCAGAAGCTAAACTGGTGCCAAGGGCCAAGGCAAAGTTGCCAAGGTCTGTTTTTTTTTTCATGTACTCGCTTTTAACTCAAAATATACCGCGGTTTTTCCTGCAAGGTCGTGTAGCTCAGTCGGTAGAGCATTGGTCTAATAAGCCAACGGTCCCAGGTTCGAGCCCTGTCACGACCATTTTTTTCCCCACTCCTTCCACAGCTCTCTGGTTTGTTTGCAATGCACAGTGCAGGAGTGATGCACCGTGATCTGAAGCCATCAAACATCCTTATTGACGGTGACGGGACAGTAAAACTGGCGGATTTTGGTTTAGGACGAGACGTGCCTCAGTCAGTATCAGACGAGTTGACAAACTACGTTGTGACGAGGTGGTATCGGGCGCCGGAAGTGTTGCTTGGGGAGAGATATGGCATGGTGGTGGATGTGTGGTCGCTGGGGTGTATCATGGCAGAGATGCTGACAGCTGGGAACGGTGTAGTGAAACGGAACGAGCAAATATTGTTCCCGAGCAGATGGCAGCAGAGAGGGGCAGGGCAGGGCACGAAGGAGCAGATTAATATGCTATTGGACTTTGTTGGGCACACGCCGGGGACCACTGATGCCTGGGTTGTCGCAAAAGTTCCTCGCGAGTGGCTGCGAAAACAAACACCGCGTGAGCCCGCTCTCCTCCAAGAGAAATTCCCTGAAGCGGTTCCTGATGCTCTGAGTCTGCTTAAAGACATGCTGACTTGGAACCCGAACGAGCGCCCTTCGGTTCGACAATGCCTGCGCCACAACTACCTTGGGGACTACGCCTGGTCAGACGGCAATGAGGACGATGACTGGCCCATCTTCGACGGAAGCTTCGCCCAAAAGTGCAAGACAGAAGAAGACGCCAGCCTCCTAGCTAACCTCGAGATCACTCGCTTCCATCCTGAGTTCGCAGGCCTCCCTGGCATTGAAATCATGGACGACGTTCCCCTTAAAACTTCAGCAGAGAACGGGTCAATGGATGAGTTCTATGTCGACAGCGACCAGTCTGTCAGCGGACTCTACAATGCAGAAAAATGATTTAATAGGGATCTAGCCTCTTTTTTTTTTTTTTTTTTTTTTTTTTTTTTTTCTTAGAAAAAAAATGCCAAACAACCAGCAAAGCTTGTGGGTAGAGAACACCAGCACGGTCATGAGTACTCGGGCAACCGAGTGAGCGTCTCGAGACACTTCCAACCCACCTAGTGGGTACGGCCTTAGCAAGTCGAAAAGGAAGTGGAAAAAAAAAAAAAAAAAAAGAAGGTAACTTTAAGTTTGATTGGATTGGAGTTGGTTTTTTTTTTTCCTTTTTAGTATTTATTTATTGCTACCACCGTACGTGCATCGACATTCGCCAGTTACGCGGCTGCCCGGGACGTGTAGGGCACGGGTTGGCGGAGTCCACAGCTCCATCTGATTGCAGAAGAACTGGTCTTCGCCCTCCCTGTAATATTTCCATGCTTCCCTTCACCTTTCCCCTTCCCAGGTGTTGCTCCCCCATGGCACCTATTGGTATTTTGAAAAAAAAAAAAAAAAAAAAAAAAGCCCGGGTTAGCCTGGTTATGTTTTCCTTACATTTTTATTTTCCAAAGGCTCCACAGCCCAACAAAACCAGCTGAAGGGGATGCCTCCGTGCCGGTGTGCCTACGAGCACTGACGAGGTACCCCAGGCTACAGCCTCCTGGGAGAAGCGAATCACGCTGGTTCCTGAGCACTGGGACGGAGAAGTGGTCCACCCGTCGAAGACGGAGGGCAAAACCCGAGGCGTCATCCTCACGACGAATCCCGAGGTCTTCCTCAAATACCACACCGCCGCACACGGGTCTTGGACCGTGCTCTCCATGAAGGCCTTCGCCGGGTCGTCGTCCGCCACCTTGTTCACAAAGCAAGGTATCAAAACCCTGCACCTTGTCGAACTGACAGGCAACGGTTCCTCCCCCCCGAAGTATGCAGCCCCAAAGGCGGTACAAGCGACAGCAGCCACCGAGGCCGTCCTCTACATGAGGGTCAAGGCTGACTCAATGGACGAGGCGAGGAAGACGGCTCTCGCTCACGGGAGGAAGGTCGAAACAGGCCTGAAGGAAACAGCCGTGTTCCCCAGCCGAGACGCCCCTGTACCTCTGAGCAGAAGGGGCCCCAACACCCTCTCGCACAAGGTCGGCATGAGGGTGCGGACGACCAGCCTCCACGCACTCCTCCGCAAGTCTGGGGATGGCTACCTGATCGAGGTCCCAAGGCACACGCTTCCGACCGAGGCGGTACCTGTTCCGGCATCCACCATCGGCGAGGCGTTCCAGATGGCGCTCAAGGCTGGTGGACCCGCCCTAGGTGTCATGTCGGTCAAGGGAGGGTGGGCGATCAGGTGCGCCTCCGGTGACACAGCCGAACTCCAAGAGGCACTCGCTTCATGCGACATCGATGTGACGATGTCCCAGAAGTACGTCTTGGAGGGTGTCCCCGGCCACGTCTACCAGGAGGAAGCGGACGTGATCCCGAAGGACATGGGCTGGAATGCCAGGGTGGTGGGCAGGAGGTACGCCAGGGTTGATGGCAAAAAGGTCATGTTCCTGCAGGTTGTCGCCTCAGAGCCCCCGCCGTTCCCGATCTTCCAATACGGGGACAGGCTCCTGAGGTGCCACGCTAAAGGCAGCTTCCCGGAGGCCTTTGTCCGGACCCTCCCGAAGAAGGAGAAGGCACATCCCGAGAAGAAGAAGGAACAGCAGGAGGCCCACCAGACCACTCCCCCTACCAAAGGAAGGACAGCTGCCGAGGTGGTCAGGAACGCACCCTCCACACCCGACCCGAAGGGAAAGAAGAAGACCACGGGCAGCAAAGCAAAGGGCAGCGCCCCCTCCGGGACCAAGCGGGAGAACCCGACCTCCGAATTCAGTGCGGAGTTCGTGGAGGAGGTCGTGAGGCAGGTTCTCGCGATACTGCTGAAGGGGGGCCCGTCGGAGTCCAAACAGACAAGCGCTAAGCCCCCAGGCTCACCAAAGACGCCCTCGGGGAAGAAGAAACGGCGCCTGGTCGCTGTCCCCAAAAGGTGTTAGCCATGGGCCCTGTGGGGTCCCTTCGCCCCCTCCGAGTTGTCACGTGGAACTGTAACTCGATAAGGGGTGCCAAAACGACGACGCTGCTTCACCAAGCGAGAAAGAGGGAACTGGACGTCATCGCCATTCAGGAAACGAAGCTGGTGCAAGCTGACGAATTCCAGGCTCTGGGGTACCAAGTCTTCAGGAAGGACCGAACCGCCCAGGCTGGCAGTGGGAGGGGAGGTGGACTTGTCACCCTGGTCAAGAAGGACCTTCAGGCTCGCGAGGTGGTTTGTGTTGTCTCCGAAGACGTGGAAAGGCTCGATGTCGAAATCAGGTGTGACAGTTCCAAAGCGGTCATCTGCAACTTCTACCTGCCGCCCAGAGGCGGTCAGACCCTCCAGCTGGCCGACCTTCCCCAAGAAGACGACTACATCGCCTGCGGTGACTTCAACGCCCACCACTCAAGCTGGGACCATGCTGCGAAAGCTAACGACAGGGGCTGGACCGTATGGGAATGGATGGAGAACAAGAACTTCGTGCTATGGAACAGACCGGACCGCCACACGTGGACGAGAGGAGGGAGCAGGTCTGTCCTTGACCTGATCCTCAGCAAGGATAAATGGGAACCCAGGACGCCTTGCCACTTGGGTTCCTGGGGCTCTGACCACACACCCCTTCAATTCGAGGTCCCCCTACTGAGGCCGACTAGGAGAGCATACACGCCTGAGTTGTACAACTACCGGAAGGCAGACTGGGAAGCGTTCCAGAACTTTGTAGACGGGAGGCTTCGAGGGCTGGACGGATGCAAACAGGTCACGACCTTCGCCAAGAGGATCCAAGAAGCCCTGAGCGAAGCCGCAACAAGGCACATACCTCGGCACGGGTGTTTCACCGAGAGGAAGCCATGGTGGAACAGCGAACTGGACACGACCTTTGAAGAAAGGGACACCCTCAGAGACGCCATCCTCAGGGGGGAATCCGAAGATCACGCAGGGCTCGCTGGGCTCAACAATGCAGTCAACGAGACGGTGAAGGCATCCAAAGAGAAGTCATGGAGGAGCCTCTGCTCCAAGTTCAGCTCCTCCAAGAACTTGCCTGCGGCATTCAAGGCAGTCAAGGAGCTCGACGGCAGGTCATGGAGGCCACCGATGCCCCCCCCTTCAACACGGCGACGCTCTTCTCACAGGCAACAAGGCTAGGGCCGATCGTCTCGGACGCTACTACGAGACGATCTGCGGAGACGACACTGTCCCTGGTCTCGACACAACAGGACAGACGCAGGAACCCTACGAGGGCGGAACGGGCTACTTCACGATGGACGAACTGCTGAGACAATTGCTCAGGACGAGAACGAAGAGTGCTGCAGGCGACGATGGAATCTTCAACGTGATGCTGATGCGTCTGGGTAGGGAATCCCTGAGAATCGTTCTACAGCTGTTCAATCTCTCCTGGGCGAGCGGGCAAGTTCCGGACACGTGGAAACTGGCACTAGTCGTCCCGATCCCGAAGCCGGGCAAAGACCCCACGAAGATTGAGTCCTACCGCCCCATCAGCCTGACGAGCTGCCTCGGCAAGCTCATGGAAAGGATGGTCGAGGCCCGCGTGACGTATCTACTTGACTCCCCGACAACGATGGTAGAGGGACTTCACCCCGCCCAGGCTGGCTTCAGGAAAGGGAGGTCCACCGAGGAGCAGGTTGCCGCCATCGTGCAGCATGTGACGATAAAAAGGAACGCCGAAGTTAAGGAGGCATGCCTCACCATACTCTTTGACTTCTCAAAGGCGTTCGACAGGGTCAACCACGAGGCACTCATTCAGAAGATGTCTCAGAAGCGCTTCCCTACGGCCTACACCAGGTGGGTTTCCTCCTTCCTAACGTCCAGAACAGCGAGGGTAGTCGTGGAGGGTGTCAAGGGGACCCCTTACAAAATCAAGAGTGGCGTGCCTCAAGGTTCTGTACTCGGTCCAGTGCTGTTCACCATCTTCGTGGACGACCTAGCGAGGGAACTTGAGGGTCTGGCTGGGCTCTCCACGATCTACGCGGACGACGTCGCGGTAGTAGTCTCTGCCACAACAAGGACTGAGCTCGAGGCCAGGGCCACGGCGGTAGTGGGTGCAGTCGAAGACTGGTGTACACGATGGGGGATGCAGTTGAGCAGGGAGAAGACGCTGTACGTCCCCACCCCCAAATGCGAACCGTACGACTTCCACGTCTACTTCCCCTCGACCGGGGCGACGCATCCGGGCTTCGAATTCCAGCCGCTGGAGCTCAAGGGCCGACTCATCGCCGGGGGACCTACTCACCTGATCGGGAGGAGGCTCCTGTCCGTTAACCGCACGGCCACGACACGACGCGACGTCTCTGCACTCGTCTCCAAAGGGCTGGTGTATGAATTCTCCACGGCCGTCCCCGTCGCGAGGCGTGATAGGGCCAAGTATCTAGGGGTCATCCTTGACGCTGACTTGTCTTTCGGTGCCCATGCCCGCGACATCATCGAGAGATACGACAAACGAATTCGCATACTGCGGCTCCTCTCCGGCTCGTCCTGGGGCAGTTCCGCAGCATCACTCAGGTCCTTGTACCTGCTTCTGCCATTCTACTGCAGAGGGCACTGAGGTGGGTGGGAACCCCGGTGAACAGGGTGGTCAGGGGTGCAGCTACCGCAGGATGGGCCTTGGGAGCGCTGAAGGCGACGAGGAGTTCTGGGCTGAGTGCGGTTGCTTCCCTACCGCTAGGGCCTGATACGAGAGCCCCCCCCTGGGCGGAAGGCATCCACGTCGATCCCTACGCCACCGACACCAGGAGGACACTCCCCGACGATGTGAGGGCGGCAGCGGCTGCGGAAAAGCTGGACGAGATCCCAAGCGGCGCTCTGGTAGTGTACACGGACGGCTCGGTGATAAGGGGGAGAGGGGGGGCTGGGGTTGCCCTCAGAGTCCCCGACATGGACCTCACCCTTACCACCTCTCACGGGGCCGGCATGGTCTCCACACCCATGTGCGCCGAGGGCACCGCTATCCTGATGGGGTTGAAGGAGGCTGCGGAGGTGTACAAAACGGTCGTGAACCTGAGGGGCCGCCCTCTCTACCTGCTGACCGACTCACAGACGATGCTGCGGAGGCTCGCTGGAGGCCCCGGACAGCAGAGGGAGTCCACGGACAGACGGATCTGGGATGCCGCTTCCTGGCTCAGGGCCAAACGCTCTGGTGATGTGCACTTCTGGTACATCCCCTCCCACTGCGGTGTGACGGGGAACGAGCTCGCCGACGGAGCGGCCAGGGACGGGCTGTCGAAGTCGCCTTGCGGGGTTAGCTACCGCTCCAGCAAGGCGGCCATAAAAGCGTGGCTGAGAGGAAGGTCGCGTGCGAGATATAACAGCGACTCCCCCGGCCACCACCGCCTCGTCACCGGTGGCGAATGTCTCTCTCTCCCACCACTCAGTAGGAGGGATGAGGTCCTGATCATTCGGCTCCGGACCGGACACACGCCTTTGATGAGGGGGTACCTCCAGCTCAAGGGACCCCTGAGGGCTGAGGGGAGTCATCACCTCACCTGCCCCGCCTGCAACGTTCAATCACCGCTCGACGCTGATCACCTGCTGAGGGGCTGTCATTCTCTGGCTCCCACAGCTAAGTCCTTCTACGACACTGGGCTGCCGCTCCGCGCGCTGCTTTCCAAGCACTCCGCCGAGGTCTGCGCCTTCATCGAGGCCTCCGGGCTCTTATCATGGTCTGAGTGTGGGATCTTCCCCCCGGCCGACGCAGCACAAGGGTGATCGTGAGCCCATTATAGACCCCCCCCCCCCCTACCCCTTTGTCCCCCCCCCCCCCCCCCCCCCCCACACACACACACACACACACACACACACTCACACGCAAATGGGCCAAGAAACAACCTCCCGGGAGGCAGCCACAGGGAAGGCCGGGAGGGCGCAGGGCGCAGCAAGAGAACGCCCCTGCGTTCAGCCTCGAGGGGACCGCCCCGAATGTAATCAGCCAGGTCGGCTGTCCCAGGAAGGGGGAACGGAGCACCGAAGGGAAGGTTCAGCCCCGTGGTGGCCCTCTCGGTTACTCCAGACAAAAGACTGGCCCACCCCTCCCCCCACCCCCAGTTTCCCCCCAGTGGTTATTATTGCAAAAAAAAACGTGAAAGAAAAGAAAGGAAAGAAAAGAAAAGAAACGTGAAAGAAAAGAAAGGAAAGAAAAGAAAAGAAAAGAAAAATGGGCAAGAAGAAAGACAAGCACAAGGAGAAGGCAAAGCCGGAAGGGAACGGGGCCAGCACGCAGCTGGCGCAGTCCAAGGCCAGGGAGGAGCGGCGGGTGGAGAGGATGCTCCGCAGCGCGGGAGCAGCCGGGGAGCTGGGGCAGCTCCTGACGCCGGAGCACCGGGAGAAGATGACGGGGGTGGTCACCGTAATTGACCTCCTCACGCCCGACGCCGCCGCCGCTACAGCCGGCCCAGCGACACCTGTCGCCTCCACCCCGACCGGCTCCGTCAAAAGGCCGGTTTCGCCTGACGCCAGCGTCGCCACCCCGACCTCCAGCAAAAAAGCTAGGAGGAAGGCCGCCAGAGCCGCGCGCGCTGACGCTGCCGCCGAAGCCGCACACATAGCTGACGCCACACACCCCCTCGAAGCCGCACGCACTGCGGCCGACGTCGAACTCGCGGGAATCGCTGCTGATTTGGAAGCTGCACGCGAGTCGGCCGACGTGGTAGCTGCAGAAATAGCTGCTAAGATGAAGGCTGCGCAGGAGGTGGCTGATGCTGCGGTTGTCAAAATGGCAGCCGAGACGGAAGCTGCTCGCGTGGCTGGTGTGGAGGCTGCTCGCAGAGCAGTCGAGGCTGAGGAGAAGGCTCTGCGCGAGCGGTCTACTGCACGACTTGCGGCAGAGGAGAAGGAGGCTGCGCGTGCTGCGGCCGAGATGAAAGCAGCCGAGGAGAAGAAGGCTACAGCCGCAGCCGCTGCAGCCGAGAAGAAGAAAGCCGCAGCCGCCGCCGCCGCCGAGGAGAAGGCCGCCGCCGCCGAGGAGAAGGCCGCCGCCGAGAAGAAAGCCGCTGCCGCCGCCGCCGCCGAGAGGAAGGCCGCAGCCGACGCCGCCAGGAAGCAAGCTGCAGCCGCCGCCGCCGAGAAGGAGACCGCAGCCGCAGCCGCCGCCGCCGAGGAGAAGAAGAAGGTCGCAGCCACCGCCGCCGCCGAAAAGGAAGCCGCCGCAGCCGCTGCCAAAAAGGAGGAAGCTTTGAGGTTGGCGGCCGCCAAGAAGGCAGATGCCCAGAAGGTCGAGGACGAAGCAGTCGCGAACGCTTCCGCCAACGCGTCAACAGACCAAGGCACGCTCCTCCTCAGCTCAGACTCTGACACCAGCTCTGGCCCTGAGGAGATGGAGGACGACCCTGCCCCTGCCCCTTCCACAACCCCGCGATGGGACCTGGTGCCAGACACATGGGACGCCCCGATCTACACCAACGTGTCCCCCCCGACGGAAACATCCCGCGCTGTCATTGCGCTCGACGATCCCTCCGGAATGGGGGTCGTGTGCTCCGCGTTACCTACGGCATCCATCACCTTTGTCCTTATGACAGAGGTCCCCGGTGTCACCACCCCCAGCGAGATTGTCATGGTCTCTGGGTCGCGCGCAGTGAACAGGAGGGTCCACGTCTCCACGTTCGGGCTGGACCCCCCCACCTACACCCCGCCTTCCACCTTCAACAGCGGATCGGAGGTCGTCTACGTCTGTGTCAGTGCAGACAGCCTGAAGGAGGCGAAGGCCAGGGTCCTGGAGCTCGCCAAGGCTCAGGGCGCGGTGGTGGAGGATCGTGCGGTCTTCCGCCCAAGGAAGTTCGGTGAGGAGGAACCGCGGGCGAGGCACTGGACCCACGAGGTGGGACTGCGCCTGCAAGCAGCACACGTCCACGCCGTCCTGCGCCGGTCCGGGGACGGGTGCTTAATGCGGACGACGGAGAGACGCGGGGGGTACGCTTATGTACCCATCGTGGCGGAAGGGAGGGCGGATGCCTATCGGATTGCGGGGACGCTGGGTGGGTTGTCTCTCGGGGTGGCGCACCGTAAGGGATGGACTGTGCGGTGCCTACCGGAGACGGAACAGCGGCTCCGGGAAACCCTCGCAAAACTGCGTACGAAGCGCAAGTTTTTGCTCACCGGAGCCCCGCCGTCCATCACCAGGGCGGCCTTCGACGAAGTGATGGACCACATCGGTTGGAAACCATCCTCCGTCCTGCGACGCACGCAGACGATGTTCCAGGGCACGAGGCAACTCGTGTTCTTCATCGTCGTCGACAGCCCGCCCCCGAAGTCCAGGACGTGGCTCCTTGGGGGGCGCCTTGTCTGCCTCCGTGATGCGGACGACCACCCGACCGTCAAGCCGCCCCCTCTCATCAACAGGACGACACCTGCATCTGCACCTGCGCTTGCAACGTCCTCGACCCCGGCACCCACATCTTCTCATGTGCCTGCACCTGCGCCTACTACACCTGTACCTGACCCGGCACCTGTATCGGCGTCGACACCCTCGGAGACTGGCCCTGCGGTGAAAGCAACTGGGCTTCCTCCCACCAGCCCGTGGGCGTCCATACCGAGCTCGGTGGCTCCCCCCCAGCTCGACACTGTGACGTCCCCTACACCGCCCCGCAACGTGTCTGCGGGAAACAAGGAGGGAGTCCCTTCCGGGTCGCCTGAGGTCGCCGCTCTCACTGAGCTCGTCGCCACGCTGAAGGAGTCGATCGTCGGGCTGCAGAGGACGATCGACTCTCAGCAGGAGATGATCTCCGATCTGCGGACGACGCTCCGCCTCCTCCTGCCGCAGGCGGCCACGCTGACGACGGGAACGGCAGTGCCGCGGGACCCTACACCGGGGGCGACGACGACACACGACAGTGTCTGGAAAGGGAAGGGGAAGGGGAAGAAGGGGGCTCCTCCTCTCGCTACGACCTCTGAGGCTGCGGTGACGAACCTGGGTACGAGGGGGCGGGCCAGGTCGTTCGCGGAGACCAAAGATCTCTTCACCAATGGGGTCAAGGGGCGCTCTGCCTCCATGGGTCCATCCAATTGAAGGGGCCCCGCAGAACAGGGGGAGCAGCAGATCTACGACCATGCTCCCTCTCCTAGTCTCCCTCGCATCCTCCCCAGGAGACTCCTACCTCTCTGTTTCTTCACCGACTTTTCTGCACTGATCCCCACCCTACTCGGGAGGATGTCCGTCAGGGACCTGTTGGGGCTGCTTGGGCTGGTCGAAACAAACCCTGGCCCACCCAAGAAGCTGCCGCCCCCGTCGCCTAAGGGTCTCAAGGTTGTCTCGTGGAACTGCAACGGCCTCGTTGCAAAATGGACCGTCGTATCTCGCCATGCTGACTTCTTGTCGCTGGACATCATCATGATACAGGAGACGCACCTGAGGGAAGGGCACGACACGCCACACCTGCCTGGGTACAGGTCATACAGGAGGGATCGGTTGACACCGGTGACTGACGGCACTGCGACGAGGGGTGGTGGTATTGTCACGTATGTCCGCGACGATCTTGCCTCGGAGGAGGTTCCGCACGTACTCCCGGCTGGGGACTGTGTCACTGAGAGACTGGATGTGAGGATCTCCTGCGAGAAGCGTGAGCCGATCACTCTCTCCAACGTTTACCTTACACCGGTAAGCGCGAGCAGAGGCACGAGGGACCCTGAGTACCTGCGGCCTGGCAGCCTTCCCATGGGGAAGAACACAGTCATAGCGGGTGACTTCAATGCTCACCACAGCTCCTGGGACGCCACGGTGACGACGCCGAACGAGAGGGGGAACGTGGTCAGGGACTGGCTGGACACCCACGGGTACACCGTCTACAACGACCGCAACGAACCGACGAGGGACTCGTCACGACACGTTCTGGACCTGGTTGTGGGGCGCTGCGCGAAGCTTGAGCCGAAGACGCTGGGCACGTGGGGCTCCGATCATAGTCCCGTATCCTTTCACCTGCCTCTTGAGGACGTCTACCGTTCGGAGCGCCCCTTCCCCACCTGGAATTTCAAAAAAGCCAGATGGGATGACTACACTGCTGCTGTTGCCCGCCTGCTTGCTGGTGTTGACACGGCGGCTCCGATTGACTCTGTCACGAAGGGGTTTACACAAGCCCTTTTGACTGCGGCGAACGACCACATTCCCCTCTGTGGGATGCGACGTGGCCCGACCCCCTGGTGGACTGCTGAGCTCGAGGACGCCTTCGAAGAGCGGAACACCCTGCGCGAACTCCTGCTTCAAGAGGCGGACGTGGTGGTGGAGGAGTACAGGGCGAAGGTGAAGGAAGTCAACCGACTCCTTGACGAGACGAAGCGTGAGGCATGGGGAAGGATGGCGGCCGACCTCAGCCGGAGCAAGGACCTCGGGGCTGCGTTCAGAGCGGTGAAGAAGCTGGACGGCAGGCACCGAAAGACACACCTTCCTGTACTCGAGGGAAGATTTGTGTCGGACAAGGCGAAGGCCGACCGGCTGGGGGCGCACTTCGCTAAGCTCTACGGCAGGCGTGGTGACGGGAACTCGAAGGACGCCGCTCCTTCTGCAAGCAGACTCGGGTGTCAAGCGTTCACCGTGGACGACCTCACCCGCGGCCTGAGAAGGATGAAGACGCGCAGCGCGGCCGGGGAAGACGGAATCTTCTCGGAGATGCTCCTACACCTGAACTCGGACTCCCTCGGTGTCCTCCTTCTACTCCTCAATCGCTCCTGGCTGATGGGTGTCGTCCCCGGTGCCTGGAAGAAGGGAGTGATCGTCCCGGTACCGAAACCTGGAAAAGATGCGACTCTCTTGGCTTCCTACCGGCCGATCTGCCTGACCAGCTGCCTCTGCAAGCTGCTGGAGAGGATGATCGAGGAGAGGCTCACGTTTCTTCTTGACGCGGACGGGACGGGAGTCGAGGGACTCCACGACAGCCAGGCTGGTTTCAGACGCGGCCGCTCCACGGAGGAGCAGGTGGCAACCCTCACTGAGTGCATGTCGAGGAACAAAGACGATCGACGTCTCTCGGCCGCTCTGCTGTTCGACTTCTCTTCTGCCTTCGACCTGGTGCCCCATGGTGCCCTGCTGGACAAGATGCGAGGGAAGGGTCTCCCCGAACCCTTCGTGGAGTGGACGCGGTCCTTTCTATGCGGCCGTACTGCTGCGGTCACGATTGGACGGTCGAGGGGGTCGACGACGAAGGTGCGACGGGGTGTCCCCCAGGGCTCTGTCTTGGGTCCCATCCTGTACACCATCTACGTCGACGAACTCGCCAGGAGACTGGAGGGACTGGCGGATGTCTCGGTGCTCTACGCCGACGACGTGGCGGTTGTGATCTCCTCTGGACAAGGGGACGTGGCTGGGCTGGAGCGGAAGGCGCAGGCAGTGGTGGATGCGGTTGAGGACTGGTGCAGGGAGCGTGACATGCTGCTGAGCACGTCCAAGACGCAGGCAGTCTGCGTCCCCCCCCAGAAACGTCTCGGGGTCTACTTCACTTCGTCACGAGTCCCCCTTCAGCCAGGTGCCTTCCAGAACCCACTCTTCGGCCTGGGGGTGAACGCCGATGGCACGATCTCCGGGGACCAGGAGCTGGCGGGCCTTCAGGTTGTGGAGGCGGGTGGTGTGCGGATCCGCTGCGTGCGGGACATGCATGCAGCCGTGCGACGGCCCGACGTGGATTACGTTGCGGCCCGTCCCCTGCCTCTATCTGAACACGCGAGGTACCTTGGGGTTACGGTGGACTCTGGGCTCACGTTCGGTGAACACGCACAGGACATCCTACGGCGGGCCAGCAAAAGGCTGAGGGTGCTGAAGCTCTTGTCCGGCACGTCCTGGGGCAGCAAGAGGGACACTCTGCGGTCTCTCTACGTTACGTACATCCTCCCGCTGCTGCGCTACTGCATGGGGGTCTACTACAGCAGGCTCGATGATGTCGGGAGGAAGGACCTGGCTGGGCTTCACCAGGAGGCGGCGGTGCTGATCACGGGCTGCTGGAGTGGCTCCGGAGGGTACAAGCTCCTAGCTGAGGCAGGACTGCTTCCCCTCGAAAGAATGGCGGAGGGTGCTGCGGCGACGATGACGGCGAAGGCCTTCTGCTGGCAGTCTTCCCCGGTTCACAGGGAGACGGTCAAGCTGAAGCAGGCGAACAGGCTGGGGTGTGGGTGGCTGCGCTCTGGCTACCAAGCACTGCGTCGATGCGGGTTGGAACCAAAGGTGCACTTCGAGTACCTGTCGGCTACGCCCCTGGCGGCCCCGTGGCAGACAGGCATGGTCGACTTCAGGACTGACCTCCCCGGCGGGGTCACGCGATCGTCGCCAGACGCGGACAGGCGGAAGGCGGCCGAGGCTGCTCTTGCGGCTCTCCCCCCGGGCATCCATGCCTACACGGATGGCTCGGTTGTACAGGTCGGACAGAAGGCGAAAGGTGGCTCTGGGGTTTATCTGCAGCTGCCTCCCCCCCTGACCCCTGTGTCTGTGTGCCATGGCGTCAACGACTTCTGTTCATCCTTTCGGGCAGAGGGCATGGCTGTGAAAACGGCACTGGATATGGTGGCCACCCTCCGAAAAACACACCCTTCGCTGGCGAAGTCCCCGCTGTCGATCTGCACCGACTCCCTCTCCCTCGTCGAGCAGCTGCGAGCTGGCCCAACGCGACAGAGGGAGAAGCTCGACCACCAGACGTGGAGCCGGCTGGTGTCCGCGGCGCGCACGCAGGGGACACCGGTGGTCCTCCAGTTTGTGCCCTCCCACTGTGGGGTGGACGGGAACGAGAAGGCTGACGCTCTGGCCGGGGAGGGAACGAAGCGGAAGCAGGACAGGCCCTCCCTTGACTACCGATCAGTGAGGGCCCTGGTGCGACGGTGGGTGGTGCGGAGGTCCGCGGAGCTCATAACATCCCTCGCCCACAACCACGCGGTGGCGACCGAGCTTCGGTCTGCGCACTTCCCCCTTGGCTTCCCCAGACAAGCTGAAACGGTCATCTCGCGGCTGCGGATTGGTCACTCGGCTCTCTTCTTCGGCTTCCTGCAGACTGCTGGCCCGAACAGGAAGCACAAGGGTGTGCTCCGGTGCCCAGCCTGCCACGCAGCACCGATGTCCAGGGAGCATGTTGTCGGTGGGTGCCCTGTGATCGGGAGGGGGGCGATCGACACTCCTGCTGGTACTCCCTCCCTAGCGTTCTCCCTGTCGAGACGCGTGACCCAGATCTACGACCTCATTGTTGAGTCTGGCCTGCTCGCCTGGTCACGCTCCGGACTGTTCACCTCGCCATCATCCCTGGCGTCTACAGACGTCACTGCACCTTCGAACGTGCCGCCCCCTCCTCCGGTCTCTCTTGACGCCGGTCCCGCGGCCCCCGTGCTGCGCTAAGGGATCGCCCGCGTGTGTGTAAAGTGAAATGTTGTGTTTTCCACTTTCCTTTCCCTTCCTTTCCCTTCCTTCACCTTCCTCTCACTGTTTCCCATTTCCCCTTTTTATTTTATTTTCACACTCACCAATGATTCGCTCAATAGGAGCAATACCTCCCTGGGGGGCTTTCCGCCGGAGGTTCCAGCCAAAGAAGGACATCCAGCTGGAAGGTAGGCCCCCGTTTTTCTCTCACTTGACTGAGGGAATAATGTAATTCAGCCCTCTTCGGCTGTCCCAAAGCAGAGCACGGGTTGGTGGGGGACCAGGGCTCCTCCTGCTTGCAGAAGCCTGGTCCATTGCCCTCCCTATTTCCCCATGGTTTCCCTTCACCTTTTTTTCCCCTTTTCTCAGGTGTTGCTCTCCATGGCGGCCCTGCATTGGTATTTTGAAAAAAAAAAAAAAAAAAAAAAAAAAAACGTGAGTTCCCATGGTCTAGTTGGTTATGACGTCGCCTTAACACGGCGAAGGTCTCCGGTTCGAACCCGGATGGGAATATTTTTGTACATGTGCATCACGTGGTTATTTTGTTGCTCAGTGTGAGTTATTAGCAATCTTCTTACAATCGCAATATTCACACAATGATCCGCCATTTACCCGGCTGCCCGGGGCGTGGAACCAAAGGTGCACTTCGAGTACCTGTCGGCTACGCCCCTGGCGGCCCCGTGGCAGACAGGCATGGTCGACTTCAGGACTGACCTCCCCGGCGGGGTCACGCGATCGTCGCCAGACGCGGACAGGCGGAAGGCGGCCGAGGCTGCTCTTGCGGCTCTCCCCCCGGGCATCCATGCCTACACGGATGGCTCGGTTGTACAGGTCGGACAGAAGGCGAAAGGTGGCTCTGGGGTTTATCTGCAGCTGCCTCCCCCCCTGACCCCTGTGTCTGTGTGCCATGGCGTCAACGACTTCTGTTCATCTTTTCGGGCAGAGGGCATGGCTGTGAAAACGGCGCTGGATATGGTGGCTACCCTCCGAAAAACACACCCTTCGCTGGCGAAGTCCCCGCTGTCGATCTGCACCGACTCCCTCTCCCTCGTCGAGCAGCTGCGAGCTGGCCCAACGCGACAGAGGGAGAAGCTCGACCACCAGACGTGGAGCCGGCTGGTGTCCGCGGCGCGCACGCAGGGGACACCGGTGGTCCTCCAGTTTGTGCCCTCCCACTGTGGGGTGGACGGGAACGAGAAGGCTGACGCTCTGGCCGGGGAGGGAACGAAGCGGAAGCAGGACAGGCCCTCCCTTGACTACCGATCAGTGAGGGCCCTGGTGCGACGGTGGGTGGTGCGGAGGTCCGCGGAGCTCATAACATCCCTCGCCCACAACTACGCGGTGGCGACCGAGCTTCGGTCTGCGCACTTCCCCCTTGGCTTCCCCAGACAAGCTGAAACGGTCATCTCGCGGCTGCGGATTGGTCACTCGGCTCTCTTCTTCGGCTTCCTGCAGACTGCTGGCCCGAACAGGAAGCACAAGGGTGTGCTCCGGTGCCCAGCCTGCCACGCAGCACCGATGTCCAGGGAGCATGTTGTCGGTGGGTGCCCTGTGATCGGGAGGGGGGCGATCGACACTCCTGCTGGTACTCCCTCCCTAGCCTTCTCCCTGTCGAGACGCGTGACCCAGATCTACGACCTCATTGTTGAGTCTGGCCTGCTCGCCTGGTCACGCTCCGGACTGTTCACCTCGCCATCATCCCTGGCGTCTACAGACGTCACTGCACCTTCAAACGTGCCGCCTCCTCCTCCGGTCTCTCTTGACGCCGGTCCCGCGGCCCCCGTGCTGCGCTAAGGGATCGCCCCGTGTGTGTGTGTTAAATGGAATGTTGTGTTTCCCACTTTCCTTTCCCTTCCTTCACCTTCCTCTCACTGTTTCCCATTTCCCCTTTTTTTTATTTTCACACTCACCAATGATTCGCTCAATAGGAGCAATACCTCCCTGGGGGGCTTTCCGCCGGAGGTTCCAGCCAAAGAAGGACATCCAGCTGGAAGGTAGGCCCCCGTTTTTCTCTCACTTGACTGAGGGAATAATGTAATTCAGCCCTCTTCGGCTGTCCCAAAGCAGAGCACGGGTTGGTGGGGGACCAGGGCTCCTCCTGCTTGCAGAAGCCTGGTCCATTGCCCTCCCTATTTCCCCATGGTTTCCCTTCACCTTTTTTTCCCTTTTCTCAGGTGTTGCTCTCCATGGCGGCCCTGCATTGGTATTTTGAAAAAAAAAAAAAAAAACCCGGGGCGTGAGTTCCCATGGTCTAGTTGGTTATGACGTCGCCTTAACACGGCGAAGGTCTCCGGTTCGAACCCGGATGGGAATATTTTTTTCCAGGGTCAGACAATGTTGAAAGGCACCCAAATTGTGTATCGGGTTGGAAGTCGTCCTTCTTATTACAAAGAAAAAACAAAAGAAGCAGAGAGAAGCCAAGAAACGCAGGTTGGGAAGATCGACAGGGGCAATACGTGGAAAGGGAGAGGGTGGACGTCTGGAACGTCGGTTTTGGGAGCTGTGGGGAACAAAGTGAAACCGCATGAGTATTACGGTGGGATGGGGGAAGGGGTCACAGATCGGCACGAGATTGACAAAGCAAAAGCATGGAGAAAGTTGAAAAACAGGGAGATTGAGATAATAAACAATGACGATGCGCACAGGTACGCTTCGTCGGAGCCGTTGGTTCGAAAGGGTAAAACGCAGTCCGCCGTAAACTGGGAAAACCTTACAGATTCCATGCCCGTTGCATCCACGATGATCACGAACCGAAAGGCAAAAGTGATCGACCACTTTCTAAAGCTTCGACAAAACCCAAAGTACAGATCGAAGAACGAACGCTTCGTTCTCCGAGACGGGTCCGCCATATCGAATCTAGCCAGCAACGGATACTTCCCTGAAATGCTTCTACTTGAACCGAACGTGAACGCTCCCCCCGGGATCGATCTCGAGAAAACCCCGACGGTTTTCGCTGACAAAATGTGTCTGTCAGTTGCAGCGGGGAAGGATCACAGCGGAATGGCAGCCGAGTACTTCATCCCTGATGAACAAGCTAAATCAAACCTATGGGTAGAAGAAGCACCACCTATCAAGCGGGCCGCCGTTCTCCTCGGCATCCACGAACCACAACATCTTGGAAACCTCATCAGAACTGCAACCGTTCTAGGGTGCGACGCGATCATTCTCAGCGACTGCATAGACCCTTACTCCGACCAGGTTCTAAGTGCATCGATGGCCGCACATGTAACAGCTGGTGGGTACCCTGCTTTTCACACCCTCAGGGAAGAGGAAGGAGACGATCCTTGGGGCATCGTCAACAGGATGATAAGGCGGCATAACATGCTTCCCTTGACCTCTGCAACCCTCACAGAGGACATCGAGGACTCGTCTCCATCACACGAAATCTGGCATGAACTAAGAGAGGAAGACAACTTAGACACCTCTATGTGCTTCTTCTTCGGGTCTGAAAGGTACGGGCTTGATGTCGACTACGTGAAACACAACGTAGAAAGAACATGCAAGCAAGCATGCGTGCACGCGACTCAGCTACAAGGACTTTCTGCGGTGTGTGCAAATGTTTTTCTTTCTTTCATTCGTTAACAGGCGAACCAAGCTGCCGTCCTTCTCCACGCCTTCTCCGAACCCACCTTCCAGCACCCACTCCCGCCCGCTGAGCAGTACAAGGAAGATCTTGCAAAGGTATGACAGGAAAAGGGAATGACAATGAAACAAACACAGATACGTCTCGTCACCCCGATCACGCGTGAGATACGCACCGAGCGCGAAGCCTCCGAGGAGCTCGAGCTGGCCCCCGTGCGCAAACCCACGATGGAGGTGTCGAAATTTTACAAGCAGGGCTCCTTCGGGACACCGGCGTACAAAACTAGGGTCCGGTTGTCGTGAGCAACACGTTCATCCTTTTTCTTTTTTTTTATTTCTTCTTCCATCACCTCTTACTTGCTTTACGCGATAAAAGTTCCTACACAAACCCAAATCCTCACAGGCCCGAGGGGGGCGTCAGAACAAAAAGAAAAAAGAAAAATGGACGAATACACATTGGCTGACCTGCATAGATTAGCGCAGGAGTACGGAGTAAGATTGGGAAACAGCACCAGAGAAGAGGCGGTGGCGTTACTGTCGTCGGTGCACGATGCAGCGGGTGCGAGGGGTGCAGCAGGAGAGGCGGTGGTGGTGGGATCGCTGGCGGTTGCTGTTGCGGTATGCAAGGCGTACTCGCTTAACGACCCGGAGGGGTACTACGCGGCACTGCAGCTTCCGTTGAACGCAACCGAAAGCGAGATAAAAACAGCCCACAAGCAAAGGTCGATGATACTCCATGAAGACCGCCATGCAACAGCTCCAAAGGAACTTCACGACATGGCTAAAGAGATGCAGCAACGCGTTAACACCGCAAAGGAAGTTCTCCTTGACTCTGCGACAAGGCGAGCGTACCACCACCAAGGATCCGCTGGGGTCGCACGCGCGTCTCTTGTCCCAGCGCACCTCGGCGCGAAGGATTTCATTTCCAACCTTGACATCCTAGCTCAGAAGGAGAAACTTGTCCGATTACAACAAGAACTTGATTCGTCAGGGTCTGCGGTGGTTCGATTTGACTGTAGCGATAATTTTCAACGGATCACGGAAGGGATCCATGCGGGGTTAGACAGTATCGGGTACGACTGGGACAAGCAACCAGAACAGTATGAAGAAGAGTATGAAGAAGATGAAGAAGAGGAAGAGATAGACCTTGGCGAAGAAAGAGAGGAAGACAGCGAAGAAGGCGGCGAGGACAGCAACGTGATGATCGAGAAGAGCAAATCGCTGCGCGTTGCGAGGGTCGACATCAACGGGCGGCAGATGTTCGTTATTATCCCGGACGATGACGTTCAGCAAAAGCTCGAGGCGAACCTCCAGCAGCAGATGGAGAAGCGCCAAACCGACGGCGACGAGGGCGTAGAACACGATCACCCAACACCCCCGATGTCGAAAACGAAGAAAATGATACAAACAGTGATGAACTGGCCCCGCATGCTACCCCACGCGTCCCAGGTTTTCATGGCCCAGTCCTTCAGCTACCCGATCCTCCCGAAGCATCTGTTGGAGTTCAGCGCGGGCGGTCCGCAGTCTTGGTTCAAAACAGTGTACACCTACAGCAAATGTGCCATGTCGGAGTACAAAGCAAAGGCAAAGATGCAAGCATCAGCATTAACCGTCCACGTGCAAATGTTACGGAAAATGACGGCGAACTTTGACTGGACCCTGCGGTACAAAGTGGTCAGCAGCCTGAGATCGTCTTCATGGGGTTCTGCACTAACAAGCATATTCAGAAGAACGATCGGTGAAGGAAGAGACCTCACCGCGAAACTTCATATCTCCCCTGATGAAGACGACAGGAAGCTCACATGGATCTACTCAAAATGGGATGAAATGAGCTCCACAAGCTATTCCCTCGACCTGGGGTACCTCACCCTCGGGGGGACTGTTATCAACCGTCTCATGCTGCCCAGGAAGGATCCCGTCCTTGTCGAGACTCTTGAAGATGAAGATGAAGAAGAAGCGGTCAGAACAGCGGGCAACCTCACCACCATGTACTCTCAAGACATATTTGAGGGGACAACGAGGATCTCCTGGAAAGCCATGTTCAACCTCTCTAAGAAGTCCACAGCGAACCAGCTTGGCTTTGGCATCTCGACCTCCCTTCCCTACTGCTTCCTTGGGTTTGCCTGGGCAACGTCACCAGAGTACCAGTATGTGCTAAAAGTGGAGGGGGGAGATAAAATAAAATAAAAAAATAAAGTGCGCGTACCGAACTCCAACTCGTCTTCAAACGCAACAAGTTCAGCATAGCAGCACCCATTCTCATCACCACTGCGACAGACGGCCCCACAACGGCTACGTATCTGTTGGCACCCATATTGCTCTTCAAGGTTTCTTTTTCCAGGGAAAAAAAAAAAAAAAAAAACAGCTCGCGCAAGAATTGCTTATCAAACCTTGGAGTGGGATGAGGAAGAGGAAGGAGATCATGCAGAGAAGGGTCATGCACAGGGATAAACAATGGGGAGAACACAGGAGGGCCTTGGAGTATGCATCTATCAAAGGGAAAAAAAAAAAAAAAAAAAAAAAAAAAAAAAAAAAAACAGCGAGCAAAAACTTTTGGAAATCGAAGCGAAACGAAGACTGAACGAAGAGCTGGCCACGGAGGGCGGTCTGGTCATTCAAAATGCGAAATACGGATGTTTGCACCCGAACTTTACTTATGACGAGGAGGACCTGCCGCCAAATGTGCTGGATGTCTCGGTCTGTCTGCAGGCAAAGGTGGCCAACCATGGCTTGATCCTGCCTGCGGGGCCTAAGCACCAGTATGACGGATTCTGCAATGTGGATCCTCATGGAGAGGAAGAGAAGTACATCAAGGTGAGGTATCTGTTCCACGACCAACCGCACGAAGTAGAAGTCCTCGAGAACATGGAGCTTGCGCTCCCTTTGCTTGAGCACAAAATCGACCTGAAGAGCGCTGCACATGAAGCTGTTTCACCAAAGAACACCTCTAGGTAGCGATCGTGGGATATTTTTTCTTCTTCTTCAGATTAGATTTTTTTTTTTTTGTTTCTCTTTTTTCCCCCTCCAATCACCCCCGTTGTTGCCTGAGGGTATAAAAAAAAAAAAAAAAAAAAAAAAAAAAGTGTGATGAAAAAAAAAAGTGTTTTCTCGTCCCTCATGTCTTCTTTCCCATTTCCCCCCTTTTGTTTTCTTATTTCTTTTTCTTTCTGGGCCTCATTTCCCCCCCCCCCTTTTTTTCTTCAAAAAGAATCGTTCATCACTCTGAAAGGGAGAGTGGGGGGAAGAAGAGAAAAAAAAAAGAGAAAAAAATGTTAGAAGACCCGACTATATCGCGTCGAAGAGGGTTCTCAGTGAACCAGGAGGAGAACATTTTGTTCGACGACGACCTTGACGCCAACGATGAGCTCACACCTTTGGATGTCAACAGGAGGACGATGAGCTTGATGGGCTCATTGAAAGACGGGAGCGCACCTATCAGTCAAAAATGGGCAAGCGGTGCTAAATACTACTATGAAAGCCTTGATTTCATGGAGGTAGAAAACGACCTCCTACAAGAAGACAGAACACAGAAATCAAAGCTCCCACGAAAAAGGTTCGACTACAAGAGATGGTGCCTGCTCTTTCTCATCGGGATGCTCACAGGCACCACGGCCTTCCTCATCGACAAAGGAATCGAGCAAATCTCGAAGTACAAATGGAAATGGGTTGGTGAACAGATGGAAACATCTTCGGGTGGCGGAACGGTTCCGTTCCTCTCCCCTTTTTTGACCTTTTCAGCTATGAACCTGGTACTTTCTGTGGCGGCAGCATCGCTTGTTGTTTACGTCGAACCACTGGCTGCGGGAAGCGGTATCCCAGAAGTGAAATGCTACCTCAACGGGATAAGAATATACAGAGTAGTCAGGCTGCGAACGCTATTGGCCAAAGCAACAGGAATTTTATTCTCAGTAGCAAGCGGGCTGCCGTGTGGAAAGGAAGGCCCCATGATCCACTCCGGTGCCATCATCGGCGGCGGGGTTGCCACGGGGAAATCATCGAAACTACACTTCGACACAGGGTTCCTCAAAGAATACAGAGGCGACGCTGATAAACGGCTTTTCGTGACGGCAGGTGCGGCGGCAGGTGTTGCAGCGGCCTTTGGCGCCCCTGTCGGCGGGGTTCTGTTCGCAGTCGAGGAGGTTGGATCCTTTTGGAACCTCGACATGTCGATCCAGGTGTTCTTCTGTGCCACGTTCTCATCATTAGCCATTAACATGTACTCAAAGTTCCAGGATCCGTTAGCACCTGCTTCCGGGCAAACAAATTTCGGTGTTGTCAATGGGGATTACAAAATTTGGGAGCTTCCCTTTCACATCCTGCTGGGTGCCATCGGAGGTATTGTCGGTGCGGTGTTCAACCAGCTCAACATCGAGATTACTCAAGTCCGTAGGAAGTACATCAAGCAGAACAAAACAAAACGGATCCTGGAGGTGATCCTCATCAACCTGGCGGTCTCCACCATCCTCTTCGTCCTCACGTCTCGACTTTACGACTGCGAGTCCATGACGGAGCTGTACAACAACGGAACCGACAGTGTGACGGGTGATTTGTACGTAAGGGTGTACGGGTGCAACGAGACGACGGAGTACAACAACATGGCGACGCTGTTCTTCTCGCAAACAGAAGCGAACATCAGGCACATGTTCCACCAGGAAAGCCACCTAGACTACGTCACGATGATCATGCATTTCGTGCCGTATTTTTTCCTCACGGTTTTGACATACGGGATCGCGGTCCCCTCTGGGTTGTTCTTGCCGTGCCTCGCTCTCGGTGCCTCTGTAGGACGTATCTACGGGCAAGGCCTGCACGACCTGTTCGATTTCGACGTCAGCTACGGTTCCTACGCTTGCTTCGGCGCCGCGGCAGTTCTGTCTGGCGTGGTGCGCATGACGGTGTCGTTGTCTGTTATATTAATGGAGGCAACAGGGAACAACACATATGTGATACCCTTGATGTTAATTACCTGTACAGCTAAATTAGTCGGGGACCTGTTCAACCATGGGATATATGATATGCACATTGACCTGCAAAAGATACCCCTTCTTGAAAACCACCTTCAACCCGGGCTCGAGACCGCAACTGCCGCGGACGTTATGAACGCTTTGGACGCACCTTGCCTGCCTTACGAACCGACCGTGCGGTCGATCCTGCAGTTGCTGCACGATAAACCGCATCATCAAGCTTTTATCGTCACAACGGAAGGGAAGAAATCCGAGGCGTTGCAAGGCTTGATCCTACGCCGATACCTGTTAATCCTGTTGAGAAAAGGTGCATGGGGGGTCATGGCTCGATCCCTAAACTACGAAGATTTCGTCAAGTCCGCACACGAGCGGGTCATCATGAAACCGCAAAAATACGCGTTGTCCCTGACCTCAACCGACCTCTCGCAAAAAATGGACCTTTCACGGTATATGGACAAGTACCCTGTTACAGTGACAAAGGAAACCCCTCTCCCTAGGGTCTTCAAGCTGGTGCGTGACTTGGGGTTGCGCCACCTTGTGGTTGTGACGCCGAACCATCAGCCTTGCGGTATCATAGGCAGGAAGTGTCTTTCTCATTTGTATCCGCTTGATCCTGCGGCTGCTGAGTGCTCACCTTCACACTTCCTTGCAGAGAGGCACCCATCTGTTGAAAGGCTCCCCACATCTCTCTTCATCACAACAGAGAGGGCCGGTAGCGCGGGTAGTGGGTTCGGTGAGTTGGAGAACTCATCTTTCAATCTTACGCAGCAGTAAACGAGGAGGGGGGGAGGTACGCATTCCATTCGCTTGCAATGCATGGGTTCTTGGTAGGCCAGCGTTTTTTTTTTTTTTTTTTTTTTTTTTTTTTTTTTTTTTTTTGCTAACCGTGAACGGTGTTGTGTCTCTTCCTTGGAGCCAGTTCTTACTTTCCGCTGCCTATGTCTATGGACCGGGGGAGGGGGGGAGGCGATGATTCTTCAGGTGAGGGTTTTGCATTTTTATCATGGAAAATGAGATTAAATAAAACTCTTGTTTCCTTTTTTTTTTTGTTTGTTTGTTTTTTTTTTTAAACGAAGTGGATAGTGGGGGGGGGGATCAAAGAACGAAGGGAAAACCCAGAAAGAAAAAAAAGAATAAGAAAAAAAAAGAATAATAAACAAATAAACTAATAATAAACCCGCCCGCCCCTGGATCAATGGAAGGCTGGAAAGTAGAAAATTTGAACAATAGTTTGAGGAAAGAAAAAAAAAAGGGGGGGGAGGGGAAGGTAAACCTGCCACTGCTTAGCAGGAATCTTCCTCCATTCTTTGAAATCCCGGCACTCTTACCTACAGCCATTTTTTTTAGGTCCTTTTTTTCAGCGAAAACAATTCTTCAGATATCAGGATTTTTATTTGCTTTTTTTTTTTTTTTTTTTTTTTTTTTTTTAATTTTTTATTCTTACTATTCCACATACTTGTTTTTCTTCCCTCCAATGAGCTCATATTCCCCACTTTTTATCGGTACCTTGTTTCGTTGTCTCTTTTTTTTTTTGTCCTTTTCTTTCCTACACAACCACTAATGACACAACAGGAGGGGTCCTTTCACTACGTTGTTCATTTTTTTATATTATTTTGTACAAAATAACACGAAGTAAAAGGGGAAAAAAGCCTTTGAGCTCCCCCCTCTTTTTTTTTTACTTACGCCTCATACCTCTTCATGTGCCCCCCTCCAAAAAAAAAAGGTCTACTAAAATATCGTCCTTTGACAACATCAAGAGATAAATCGAGTCGTTTTTTTTTTTTTTTTTTTTTTTTTTTTTTTTTTTTTTTCTTCTTCTTCTTTCTCTCTCTCTCTTCTTTTGTCCGATGTGGTGTGGCTATTTTCCCCTCTTCTCCCCCCCTCCCCCATATTTTTTTTATATATTGTAGAGCAAAACAAAGCAAAAAAAAAAAAAGAAAATAAAAAAAAAAAAAGAAAAAAAAAAAACCGGCGGTAACAGACGAAATGGCGAACGAGACAAATATGGCGAAACCAGACAAAACCCGTGGACAGGGGGGGGGGGGGGGGGGGGAGTTTCTTGCACTGATGCGAATGCCATTAAGGCCTTCCCTCCAATGTGTGGCTTTCATCGGCTTACGGGAGTCCCCAATCTGACTTTGAGCGTTTTCAAAATCTGGATCAATTTTTAGCGCCATTCCCTCACGTTTAAGTTTGCTCATTCATTGCATCACAGGTTGGTGATCTCAAACGCCAAAAAAAAGAAAAAGAAAAAAAAAAGAAGAAGAAAAAAAAAAAGGAAAAATGAACTATTGTGAAGCGTACGGCCAACCGATGCACCCAGTGATGTGGCCTGGTGCCATGCCGCAGATGGTGCCCCAGTACCCTGTCCCACCGCCGCAAATGCAGGCATTTACAGGGGGTCTTGACGATGGGTACATGCTCTGGATGAGTGCGGTGAACGGAGGAAATGAGGTGGTGGAGGAGAAGGAACCGGAAATCACCTTTGGAATCATCGACGAAGCAGGGAAGAAGAAGAAGAAGAAGAAGAACAAGAAGAACAAAAAGAGAAAGGCCAGAGGCAGGCAGCCACAAGAACAAGACGAAGACGCAGCACCGGCCACAAGATCGGTTTCTTGTCCCCTCACCTTCTTCCAAGGGGCAGAACTCAAGAGACGCTCTTCCAGCGTGCCTCCTGTGTTCTCGTCTTCTGAAGAGCATGTCCCTGAAGAGGCTGAAACGCCTGTGGTAGTTTCGGTTCCTGTTAAAATCCCTGCACCCTTGCCTGAAGACGATGCCTTTGACGCCTTGGCTGCAAGGAAGCCTCAGCCATCTTTGAATGAACCCACAGCTTCCGGTTCATTGAGAATGGGCGGCAACCAACTCCACCCTATGAGACACATCCTTTCGTCGTGCTTTGAGAAATGATAGTTGTTTTTGTTTCCTCCCCCCCCCCTTTTTTTATTTTTTATTCTTCTTCCACTTCACATTCCTGTGGTAGCGGGGGGTGGTTGGGTTTCTGGTGTTTCTGTTTCTTTTTCTTTCCCCCCCTTCCCCCTCACCCCTTCGTTGCAAGAAAAAAAAAAAATGCTTTGGGTTTTCCCTCTCTTCCTTGATATTCTTCTCCCCCCTTTCACTGCCCCATTCAAAAAAAAAAAAAAAAATGTCGTTCTATTTCACATTTCTCTTTTCATTCTTCTATTTCCTTTTTTTTTTTTTTTTTTTTTTTTTTTTTTTGTTTATTATTGCCTACTCTGGACTCTCAAGGGAAGTAAAATTAAGAGCGGGCGGAGATGGTTTGGACCAATAGAGTGGTGTTGGTAAGGAAAAAAAAAAAAAAAAAAAAGAGGGGAAAAAAGGAGAAAAGAAAAAAAAAGGGGGAAATTACAAAAGAGAGGGATGAAAGAAAAAAAATGGGAGGCACCAGTTGTGATCCTACAACTAAGGTGCATCTTTCTGTTTCTTTCCCCCTCCTTCTCTTTTCCTGACTATTCGTCGCTTGCACCTACGAGAAAAAGAAGTAGAAAAAAAAAAGAAAAAAAAAGAGTGCACAGCATGTCGAAATAGCTTTTTTCTTTTTTTTCTTTGAACACCTTTTCTTCTTCTTCTTTTTTTTTCTTCTTCTTTTTCTTGTGTATTCCAACCATTTTTGTCAGCTTTTCTTTTTTTTGTTCTTCTCAAAAGGGTGCTACCTTGGTATCAGGGGGGTGTCGGACCTTTATTTATTTTTCTTTCTTTTTTTTTTTTATTATTATTATTATACCATATGACCGTTGTTTCAAAAAAAGGCATAAACCATTTTGGAGCTTTTCGATTTTTTTTTCCTTCCCTCCATTCCTCCACTGCATCTTGATGCAGGGACAAGCCCAATCTGAAATGAAAAATCAATCCCCGGTTTCATGGTTTATGACCTTTGGACAACCCAGTCTATTTTATTCCCTTCGTTCTTTTGAGGGGGGAAGAGTTCGCCTAGTGGACGAACAGGTTGTACTCACGGAGCCTTTTTCCTTTCTTACCCCCAAGAAAGACACAATCTACTCAATAAAAAATTATTTATAACATTATAACTTGACCAAAAAAAAAAAATATCATATCCCCGAACTTAGGGTCAAGTTAGCAGTTTTCTTACAAAAAAGTATAAAGGGGAGGAAAGGGGTGAAGGGGGTTGTGGTGTAGATTTCCCCTTTTTTTTTTAAATTTCAGGGTTATCAGGGGTTTTTTTCTTCTTTTTTTTTTTTCTTTTTTTTTTTTCCTTCCTGAAAAAAAAAAAGAAAAAAAAAAAAAAAAGCTGCTACCTCTTTCCCAACCTTTCCCCCTCCCTTGATGATATCTAGAACTATGGTTAGCAGCTCGGTTTGCAGTTTGGTTGGCGCTCATGCACAATCACAAGTCTTTTCTGACACCCCTTTTTACTTTTCTGTGCAAAAAAAAAAGTGCAGTTGCAGGGGTCTGTCAGTGCGGGTTTGTGGAAAAAAATTCTCCTACGCGGATTCGAACCGCGGTCGCGGGATTCAGAGTCCCGAGTGCTAACCACTACACCATAGGAGATATGCATTTTTCTTGCTCTTGTGGACTTTTCTTACTAACATACTAATGCTTTATTATTGCCTCAAAAGAAGTTTTTCGCTGGAAGGTGATAGAAAGGTCCCCCCCCCCCCCTCTACGCAGTTTTACATACACAAACTGATGGTGTCGTGGCTGGTTGCTGGGGGGGGGGGGGGGTCCGGTTCTTTATTTTAGCCCCCCTCATCTTCCCCTTGTTTCATTTTGCCCTCCCTCAAGCCCGCCCAATTTATTTGCTTTATAAGCCCCATCTCGTTGTACAATTTCAGAAAAAGGTCAAATACCAGAGCAGGGCTTTTTTCCTCCTTTTTTTTTTTTTTTTTTAGCAATTGGGCGAGGCAAGTCTGTCTTCTTCTTTTCTTTTTTTTTCTCTTCCAAATAACCTTCAGTCCAGGTTTGTTGCAAGTTGTAAGCTGAAGGCGACGTTGGAAAAAGGCTTTTTCTTTTTTTCTTTCACTTCGGTGGTAGTGGGGGGTGGTAGGGTTTTTTGGGCCCAAAGTTTTAAAAAAAAATTAAAAAAAATTCCCGTTCGTCAGGGACTAGGTACTCCCCCCCCCCCCCCCCCCCCCATTCCCTTCTTCTTTCATTATCCCTCTTCTTTTTTCTTTTTCCTCTGCTTCTTTCAAAGTGATAAAAATTGTGTCCCATGTGGTTGTCCTTCTTCTTTTTTTTTTTTTATTTTCTTGATTTTTTTTTCCCTTTCCTTCACCCCCCTTTTTTTTCTCTTATTTTTTTCCCTTTTTTTTCTCTTAACTGGAGGGGTAAAAACCAAAAAAAAAAAGAGAAAAAATGCACCCTTTTCTTTTTTTATAAAACGAGAAGGGAAGGGAGGAATGCGTTAAGGGGAAAAAAAGAAGGGGGGGGGGGGGGGGGATCTGGCGCTTTTGTTGTTGTATGCACATAACAGACAGAAAAGAAGAAAGGGAGCGATGGGTAACAAATTCGATATTTTTTTAAAATTTTGAAGACTTCTCTTTTTTTTTTTTTCTCCTTCTTTTTCTCTCCTCCCCCCTGCTGTTCCATTTCCTTTTTTTTTTTTTTTTTTTTTTTTTTTTTTTAATTTCTCTTTTTTTTTCTTCTTTCCCCTTCTTTTTTTTTTTTTTTCCTATTGAATCCGCGATGCACAGATATATGGATATTTTAACAACAACCACAACCACAAAAAATAAGAGGGGAGAGGGGAGGAAAAAAAAAAAAAAAAAAAAAAAAAAAAAAAAAAAAATGTCGGAACCAGTAGACCAGAAGAGCTTGCTCATCGCAGCCCTCTTCATTGTGGTGGGCTGTGTTTTACACATACTCGCTTGCACGTATGTAGAAATGAAAAAAAAAAAAAAAAAAAGAAAAAAAAAAAAAAAAAAAAAAAAAAAAAAGTGTGATCGACGACACATTCTACCCACTGCTGATAATGGCTATGTACCTAATTGCACCTCTGCCTCTTTTTTTGTGTGCGCCGTCAGATTCCTCGTTCTTGGAGGACAACTCAGGGTTTGAAACTCTAGGGAATTTTATAATTGGGATGTTTGGTGTTTCGGGACCGTGCTTGACCTTTGTCCTGCTGCATAACAGTATGAACAGAAGAGGGGAGGGGTAGTCCACCACACACGCAGGTTTAATTAACGATGGGGCCGCTGTTGTTTCCTTCCTAGGAGGCTTCTTTGTTGTGGGTGCTGTGTACATCATAAAGCGCAAGCAGTCGTCTGACGATATGGGATTTTAAAAAAAAAAAATAATAATAATAAAAAAATAAATAACTGTAAAACGGGAAAAAAAAAAAAAAAAAAAAAATCCTTCATCAGGCCCTACAGAAAGCGAGGAATTCTTGTACTTCTTGTATCCTTATGCAAGAAGCGAGAGGTGGCCCCAGAAAGATCCTCCAGCCCCAAAGGACCCCAAGCCGAAAATGCCAGTGGAGAAAAATATCCGGGCTTTTTTCGCTTTTTCCGGGAGTTTGTCACTCCGGCAATTTTCTCTTCCGGGCTTTTTTCGCTTTACAGTACTAATTATAAAAGGGGGGGGGGGGGGGGGGACAATATCCCTTGTCTTATACACAACACACACACACCCTCCCTTTTTTTTTTCGTTTCCCTTTCTTTCTTAAGCCGCCTTGCCTAACCCCCCCTTTTTTTTTCTCATTCTTTCTTTTTTTTTTTTCTTCCTTTTTGTGGCCAACATAGGGATAGGGGAGGGGATACAGTTTAGTTTTCGTATTTTTTAAAAATTTTTGCTTTCCACTGCAAGAAAAAAAAAAAGTGGGAGCGAGGGGGGGGGGAAAAATGAAAAAAATTCTATATGGGTTAACGCTGAAGGGGAATATGGTTGAGGCGGTGTCATTGGACAATTCAAAGCTGAACAAAGGTGACAGTATTATAGGTCTTGCAGGCGATCTTGTGGGAGAGGGTGAGAACGTGGACAGCCTCCTGCAGACAAAGAACAACGGAGAGCTGGTTGAAGTCGTGGCAAGGACCACAGCGAAAAAAATAGTCACAGCCACAGTCATGGTGGTGGTGGGGATGGAGGAGAAGAAGGAAGAGAAGGTTGCCCCCCCCGCGGCACAACCTTCATCGTCATCATCTTCATCTTCATCTTCATCATCCGACTCTTCTTCCTCTGACTCTGACTCCTCTTCCTCTTCCTCTTCTTCAGCTGCTAAACAACAGCAACCCACCGACCCCACTCCTGCTGAAGATTCGGACTCTACTCTATACTGCAGCCCTGCAAGTAACGATCCTTCTGACCGCAACCTGAAGCGAAAGCTTCGGCGCAAGCGAAAGGCAGCGAAGCCGATCGTCCTCCAGCTCCCCACGAAGCTGAAAAGAATTGCGATCAAAGCTGGCTACGTAAAACCGTGGTATAGTAGCACCGAAAAATCAACTGCAAGACACGAGGTCATACTGCTGCCTCCTGTAGTAGGGCCAACTTGGTAGGGGGAAAAAAAAAAAAAAATTAAAAAAAGGAAGCGGGGAACATAAAAAGTGTCGAGTGTCCTTAAATACATTCTGTTTTCTCTCTCTCTTTTTTTTTTTTTTTTTAACCCATAAAAGGACCGCTATTTTTCGTCTAAAAAGTCGATTTTGAACTTTTCGTTCAAATACCAAAATAAAATGGCGAGGGTGGAGTTAGAGGGTGTGTACCTATATTATTTTCACTACCCCATTTCTGGAGCGCGAAGCGGCCTGCATTTCAGCCCCAGACGCGCCCAAACTTTGGTAGTAGAGCAGCATTTGAGAGAAACGTCTTGCAAAGGGCACATGCTATCCGGAGGTTCCATGGTTTCGGCAAGCAGCGCTTATTCAGCGTGCAGGGTGGGCTGGTTATTTTTTTTTCACCACTTATGGCCGTTCTTTGAACACAAGGTCCGAGGTGCCGCAGATATGCGACTTGTCTAATTTAAACGTATTTCTATTTTCAAGTGGTTTTCAAGAGGTTTTCAGGTGGTTTTTTAAGGTGTCGTTAATGTGAAAAAATTCGAAACAGGGCACAGGGCACAGGGCACATTGCTACGTTGCAATCTCTGCACGAGAACATGGTCTGGGTGCGTTTTTTCTCTAATTTGTTGCACACAGTGCAATTCCGTGCCTTTTGCATCTTTTCAGGACACATTGAAGGTGCACCCTTGGTACGTGAAGGTGCACCCTGAGGGGTAGGTATCTTCGGCTGCGGCGGGGAACACTTGATGTGGGTGCCACCCTTTTGCGATGATGTTGTTTGACAAGATTTCTTTGCCACACACTTGCTGACACTGAATGGGTATTCTGGGAGCAATTTCCGGGTTTTCCTGATGGTCACCATGCAGTGGAAATCCGCATTGTAAATCCGTATCAACAATGGGACAAGCGAAAGCAGTTGTCAAAGACAATCCAGTAATTCTGGTGCTGATATTCGGTGAGTAGCTCTGCCTCTTTCCCCCGGGTGCCCGCGCCGGTACAAACAATCGTGACACGGCTTCTACAGCGTATGATGGTTCATCCACAGCAAGGTTTCGCCTGGGTACATACAGGGATGACCAAGAAGGAACCACAAGATTTATAAGATTGCGCCCTTTAGCCATTCTGTCTCCTTCTCCTCCACCAGCGGGCAACCCAAACCCCATTTGGCGCATTATTCTTAGGAGCCTGTTTCTTTCCATTACCGTTCTGAAATATTGTGAATATGGGGTATCTGTGAGTTCATCCTGTGCCCAGTAGACCTTGATATCTGTCTTGATTATGAGCCCTGTAAGTATCCAAAGGCCTCTATACCACTCGAATGGCTTGCTGCCCACCCCACGATAGCCTTTTAGAGCCGCAGGAGTGAAAAACAACTCAAAGTACAGGACAAACCCCCTGCTGGAGGGGCGTCCTATCAAAAACAAAAGAAAAACCTCCAGCCCGTTGAGACCCAACTACTGGCACACTTGGACCTGGTACCTTGCGAAATATTTTCCTCCCCACCTTCCATATCCGGGATATCCCCATCATCCGGTGACACTGACCCTTCTTCAGAAGTGCTTTCGGCACAACTCCTTATGGGGTGTAAAAAAAAACAATGTCTGTGCCACTATTTTTTTTCTCCCCTTGCAGTTTGGATGCAAAAATTTACGGGCGATTTAGCGTTCAGTATAAAAAAAGTCGCGCAATAAGGCCCCTCTTTAAAGAGTGGGCATGCAGAGCACTAAAAATGCCTTAGCAGAATTAAAAAAAAAATTTTTTTTAGCTGAATATTCAGCTCCGTTCCTTTATGGGTTAAAAAAAAATTTTTTTTTTTTTTTTACGCACATCAGAAAAAAAGAAAAAAAAAAAAAAAAAAAAAATGAGCGCACACACGGAAACAAACCTCGCGACGGAGACCGGGCTTCCCTCGAACTACAGGCCCACGAACTGCCCGAACTACACCCCGCCGGTGCAGAGCAAAGGGAGGACAGGGTACAACCTTTTCGTGGGGACCCTTCCCAACCAGATCGTGAAGGAGGACCTGGAGATCCTTTTCTCGCCGTTTGGAGCACTTGCCGACACGTACCTCTTGAAGCAAGAGGGAAAGGGTAGGTGGAGGTGTGGGTTTGTGAGCTTTGTTGAGTACTCTTCCGCAGCACACGCCATCGCGAGGCTGAACGGGTTCAAAGTCAATCCTGAAACTCCTCCTATGTGTGTTAGGTTCGCAAACCCCTTGAAGCCATCTGACATTGCCTCTCCAGCAGTCTCTAGTACAACTGCGGCTGCTCCTCGTTTGCCTCCTGCTCCGGAATGTGATGACGCATCCTCTCTTTCCTCGTCGCTTGGCCATGACACCGCTACGCCAGAAAATACCACCAGACCCTTTGCAGGACCCTCCCACGTGGCAGGGGCATTTAGTCTGCATGGGCTTATCCTCCCTATGACTATGAACTGAAGAACGAGAAGAAGAAGAAGAAGAAGAAAAAAAAAAAAAAAAAAACCTCTTTTAAAAAACTCTCTCTGTTTTTCTTTTTTAAAAAAAAAAATGGACAAAGGGGCAGAAAATCGGGGTTTTTGAAAAAAAAAGATGAACAAAGGGGGGGGGGGGGGGGGTGTAGGTGGGTGGTGTTTATGAAGAACGAGAAGAAAAAGAAAAAAAAAAAAAAGGAAACCAAAAGAAAAAAGAAAGAAGAAAAAAAAAAAAAAAAACCTCCAATTCATTCTCTATCTTTCTTATTTTCTAATGATTTCAAGGGGGGGGGGGGGGGGGGAAGTAAGGGAGGTAGGGCTCCAACCCAAGTTCACTCCTTCCACATTCATACTTTTCCTTTCACTTTCTCCCTCCCCCCTTTTTTGTTAATGCCCAGTTTTAAGAAGAAAAAAAAAGAAACCGAAATGCAAAAGAGTACTTTCTGCTATTTTTATTTTTACTTTATTTTTTTTAATCCCATTTCTATTTGTTTTTTTTTTCTTTCTTTTTTTTTTTTTGAAGTAAAAAAAAAAAAAAAATAATAAAACAAGAATATACTCTCTCTCTCTCCCTTTCCTGGTTTACTAGTTATAGTCCATGATTTATTGTTCTTACATCCTCCCCCACTTCCCTAGATGTGGGCCTTCTCACCTTCATTGAATTAATGCATTTTTTTTGGCATAAACTGCGCACACCTGGAAAATCGATTCGAAGGTTCAACAGCCACAATTTAAACTTTAAAACCTTCCTTTTTTTTTTTTTTTTTCCCTCGTTTCTCGATCAACTGTCTAGGAAAACATGGCCGTTGAGAAATTTTAAATTGATTCCGACTCTGATTCATAGGTAACTCCCCCATCTTTTTTTTTTTCCTTTCCACCCCCTTTTTTTTTCCAGAACAGCATGATTGCATACAAAAATAACAAGAGGAGAATGGATTTTTTTTTTTTTTTTATATTGTGTGTTTTAATTGTCGCCCTCTCTCCCTCATATTCTCCCCAACAAAAAAAAAGAAAGAAAAAAAGAAAAAAAAAAAAAAAAAAAAAAGAAAAAAAAAACATTGCACACTAATATATTAAAAAAAAAGTACATAAAAAAAAGAAAAGAAAAACAAAATGTCTCTTTCTTTATATCATACCATTTCCCCTCCACCCCTATTCGCTTTACCTTCTCTCTCAGGTGTTTTTTTTTTTATTTATTTATTTCACGCATAAAAAAAAATTGGTTGTAGTGAGAGGGACACAAGCAGACGGAGAAGAGAAAAAGGAAAGAAAAAAAAAGAAAAAAAAAAAAGAGAAAGCAAAACCAACAACAATTCTTTTTTTTTTTTACTCTCGCTTGCTTAAAGGAGTCCCCTAGTGACGCTTGTCAATTTCTCACTCCAAGTTGCCCCCCCTTTTTTTTATTTATTATTTTTTTTTTTTTTTCCTCTTCTTCTTCTTTTCCTTTCACCTCTTCCCAACTGTTCATTAACCCTTTTTAGGGAGAAAAAAAAACAGAGGGGGGGAAAAAAAGAGAAAAAAAAAAGAATCTTGGGAGGCCGCATGATGGGGCAGAATAGGTTCTGATCGCAAAAAAAAAAAAAAAAAAAAAAAAAAAAAGAAAAGAAAAGAAAAAGAAAAACCTCGAACAAGTAAGAATGGAAGGTGTTTTTCTTCTTCCTTTGTTTTCTTTCTTTCGCCTATTCCCTACCCTGTCTTTCCCCTTCTCCGTTTTCTTTTTTTTCCCCCCCTCTTTTTTCTCTCTCTTTTTTTTTTCTTCTTCTTTTTTTTTTTCTTCTTTTCTTCGAAAAAAAAAAAAAAAAACGAGAAGAGGAAAAAAAAAAAAAAAAGAGGGAAAATGTCAGACCGGGAACAGGAAGGGGGGAAAAAAAAACTTATAAAAAAAAACAAATATACGTGTTTCTTTGATAACCCCCCCCCCCCCCCCCCCCAGAAGAAGTTAGAGGGGCAAACTTCAGTTTATAATAATAGCCCAGGCACGCTGCCCCCTTTTTTTTTCAAAATCCTTTTGGTTATCAAAAAAACGGTATTCAGCCTCTTTCTGTACTTTTTTTTTTTTCTTTTTTTTTCTTTTTTTTTTTTTTTTTATATTGCTTTACACAAATATCCTTCCCCTCTTTAAACCCCCTTGTTCGTGTGCTTTGAGGAAGAAGTTTGGAAAAATAAAAACAAAAAAAAAAAAATTAAAAATAAAAAAAAAATAAAAAGAGCAGAGGAAATGGGTGGTTTCTTTAATTATTTATTTTTTTTTCCCCCTCCCTGTGTTGTTGGGGGGGGGTCAAAAAAAAAGAACGGAGAAAAGTAGGAAATTTAAGAAAATTGGTGGCTTGGACAATGTAACAGATTTTTTTTTTTCCCTTTTTTTTTTAAATTGCTTTTTTCTTTCCTTTCCTACTTTCTCTTGAGGCAAGTAATTTACTCGTGGCCTTCCTCGCACCCTTTTCCTTTCTCGTGTCCTCTTTATTATTTATTATTCCTCCCTTTTCTTCTTCCTTTGTGTTCATCCAGCCTCCTCCCCTCCCCCTCCTCCCTACATATGTTTTGTTTAATTTTTTTTTTCTTCCTACCTTCCTTCCATTCGTGAATCTATTTCCCCCCCATTTTTTCTTGTTGCATAGAGAAGGGAAAATAGCTTTAAAAAAAAACCCATCCCCCTCTCTCTCCTCAGCTGAGATGTGGCCCCTTCCCTTTCATCTTCCTTTTTTCCCCCTTCATATTTTCTGCTTCCCTTGCAGAGAGAGTGGGTGTAAAAACTGCAAGAAAGAAAAAAAAAAGGGGGGGTGGGCAAGAATAGGTGGGAGCAATTCAAAAAACAAAAAAAAAAAAAAAAAAAAAATGCAAACACACCAAATCAGAAATGAGAAAGAAAAAAAAAAAAAAAAAAAGGAAAAAAAAAAAAACCTTTTGGGAAAAAGTCAAAAAAAAAATACTTTTCCTTTTTTTTTTTTTTTTTTTTTTTGGTAACCCTCAAGACATCTCAGCCTAGTCCAAAGTCGATTTTTTTCACTTTTGTATGGTATGAGTCACTCGCACAGACAGAGCTGGGTGGGGGGAGAGAGGGGGGGGGGGGGGGGGGGGGTTGATAAGGGTTAAATTTGTATTATTAAAGAATCTTTTTAAAAAAAAAAAACTCCCAAAGTTTGTGCGAAAGGAAAAAACCTTTTTTTAGGAACGAGAAAAAAAAAAGATCCCTCTAAGAAATGCCGTGTTTTAAGTTTAAATCGCAAACGGATGAAAAATTTTTGGGGGAAAAAAAAAAGAAAAAGAAAAGTACCTTCATTATTTTAACAACCGAGAAGGAGGGGGATCTCCCTAAGGAGGCTCTTTAGAAGTATTTGGACCCTATTGATTTAAAACACGGTACTTTCTAAAACTACTTTTTTTTTTTCTCTCCTGTTTTTTATTATTATTATTATTTCTCCCCCCCCCCCTTTCTTTTTTCATTTTCCTCTTTTATTTTTTTGTGTAAAAAAAAAAAAAAAATGAAATATTTTTTTGCTCTTTTTTGTTTTTATCTTTTGTTTAACTATCGAGTTGCGATTATTATGTATCACTCAAAGTATAATTTTATATAAAAAGTGTCCCCCCAAGAAACCACTGCTTGTGGAGAGGAGAGAACTTAGCCCGCATATTGTTGACACCTTTGTCTTTACCTTCCAAAACTTTCTCTCAGGCCAAAAGTCCGGGGGGGAAGGTACAAAAGGTTTAATTTTCACAGTACATAATAATCTCAAACCCGGCAGCCGCATTTGGACTGATATATGGAACGGATTTTTTTTTCTTTTTCTTTTTTTTTTTTTTTTTTTGTTCTGGCTCATTTAGGTTTAAAAAAAAAAAAATTACGGAATCAATGGAACAAAGTGGCGGAAAATTAATTTCGGAATATGGAAATTTTCCGTTTCGTTAGAAGTGCAACTACACGGCTTTTTTGTAAACCTCTTAATTATTTCCCGGAAAAAAGAAGGAAAAAAAAAAAGAAAAAAAGAGGACATCCTCAAGGTAAAATCTCAATTTTTCTTTTTTTACCCCTCTCCGTTTCGCTCTGAAGAAATAAATGTGTTCCTTTTTTTTTTTCCTCTTTTTTTTTTTTTTTTTTTTTTTTTTTTCCTTTCTCACAGAAACACCCCCCTCATTCCGAGATAAAAAAAAAAAGATTAAAAGGTTTACATTATGCATACTTATATTTTTACTTTTCTTCTTCTCTTTTTTCCAATAGTAACTCCCCCCCCCCCCCAAATTTTGTATTAACAATACTGGCTGTCAAAAAAAAAAAAAAAAAAAAAAAAAGAAAAAAGAAAAAAAACCTGTGGATAGTGCAAAATTTGAGCTATAATTTATAAGGGAAAACGTAAGAATAAAAAAAGGGGGGTAGAGGGGAAGCGTTCTGTTGCTTGTTAGCCAAACAGAAATTTTCAGAAGTGCAAAAAGTCGAATTCCCCCTCCCCCCTTTTTTTTTCTTTTCTTTTCTTTTTAATGATGAAATATTTATTGTAAGTACCAATGAAAGGGGGGGAAAAAAAAAGAAAAACTGCAAAGGATACCATTCTTTTTTTCTTTTTCTTTTTTTTTCTTCTTTCCTACCTACCGCAAGAAATAGGGACACTGAACAAAAACTCACTCCAAGTTTATTGAGCCATAAATTAATGGCGCCTTTACGAGACCGTTGTTGACTTGGTGCACCTTATTTTACGCCCCACGCCCCCGCCCCCCCTTCTCCTTTTTGATTTTGAAATCACTGGAAGAAAAAGAGAGTGAGAGAAAAAAAAGAAATTCTTTTTTAATGTATGTGGTCCTTTGTTTGTGATGTGTTTTTTCGTTTTTTTTTTTTTCTTTTTTTTTTTTTAAAGTGCTCAAATATTTGAGATAAAGAAAGTAAAAAAAGAAAATAAATAAATAAAAAGCTATGTCTTGATTATTTCTCCCTCCCAGAGGTAAAAAAAAAATTTTTTTTTTCTCTCCTCCTGGTTTCTGGAGCAAGGAAAATGGTTAATATGGTCAGTTACTTGTTCTCTCTGACCTCTGATTGCCAAAGGGGGGTTTTTTTGGAAATAAAAGCTTTTTTTAAGAAGAAAAATATCAAAATCAGGAAAAAAAAGGGGGATAGAAAAAAACCCAACAGATGTTCAGTTAGTTATTTTTATTTTTTGTTTTTGTTTTTATTATTTATTTTTTTTAATGTTACTCCCTATTCCCCCTCCCAGCCCTCAAAAGAAATGCTCCCTTCCCCTCCCTTTTAAATGTGTCCCTTTTTTTTTTTTAAATATTTTTTTTAGAAATAACGAAAAAGGAGAAAAAGAAGAGAACAAAAACAAAAAGGAAGGAAAAAAAGAAGAAAAAAAAACTTATAAAGATTTTAGGATTTAATTCAAAGAAGAAAAATTATAAACGAAAGAAAAAGGGGAAAGAAAAACTGGGAGGGGGGGGAACTCCCATGGGTGCCTGATGGCTTGAAGTCCCCTTCTCCCACTCAAAAAAAAAAAAAAATTGTTGAGAATTCTCACCCTTGCTGGTGTACTTAGCTCCATTTTTTAAAAAAAAGGAAAAAAGAGGGGCACAGGAGGGAATAAACAATGAAAAGAGGAGGAAAGGAAGAAGAAAAAAAAAAAGAAAAGAGAAAAAAAAAAGGAAAAAAAAAAAAAATGGAATCATTTTTTTTTTTTTTTCTTTTTGAGAAAAGAAGAAGAAAACACTTTCTTTTTCTATTCTTTATCCTTTTTTTTCTTTTTTTTTTTTTTTTTTTTTTTTTTTGTTTCTTTATTCCCCACTGCCCCACCCCTTGGTCCCTCCCCACACTTATGTTAAAGGGGGGTTAAAAGGGGTTTTTTTTTGACTTCTATTAGCAAAAAAAAAAAAAAAAAAAAAAAAAAATCTTTAAGAAAGTGGAAAAAAGAAAAGAAAAGAAAACCAGGAGCATGGCCCACCCTAATGCTTTCTCTTCTTTCTAGGAATCAGTTTTTTAATATATAAAAAAAAAAAAAAAAGCAAAAATCAAAAAGAAAAATCAAATAAAACTACATTCCAAACCAGTTTGCAAAGTAGAAGGGAAGTTTACTAATTGTTCCCTCTTCCCCATCATTGGCCGGGTGAATATGCCAGTGATTTAAAAAAAAAAAAAAAAAAAAAGGAAGGTCAAAAACACAATCTTCACACTCACTTGCCTGCACCAACCGCAGTTCTTTTCCATGCCTACCGTTATTTATCCCTTTTTGTTTCTTATTTTTTTTTCTACTTCTGTTTCTTTCCTTTCCTGCTCATGTCTTAGAGGAAAGAAGAGGAAGAGAAGGGAGAGGGGAAGACGGAAAGGATGGAAAAGAAGGGAAAACCAACATGGTAAAAAAAAAAAAAAAAAAAGAATAATAATAAGTAGAGCCCGGAAGAAGAAAAAAAGAAAAATTTAACTCCCCCATTTTTTCTTTTTTCTTTTATATCTTCCTTTTTCTTTTCCCTGTGGCCCTCACAAAACACCATGCATGCCCTCTTGTTCTTTCTTCTTTTTTTTTTTTTCCCCCCTTGATGTTTTCAACTTATGCCAGAAAACACTTTTGGCTTTATGGCTTGCACACACAAGAAAAAAAAAAAAAAAAAAAAAAAAAAACTTTCTTTACAACACGGGATAGCAGTATTCCGTGTGATGCTGTGAGTATAGTTTAAAAGGGGAAAAAAAAAAAAAAAAGAAGAAAAAAAGAACGCAAAAAAAAAAAAAAAAAAAAAAAAAAAAGAGGGGGAAGAAAAAAAGAGGTAGTTATTCAATAATGTTTGGCTGTGTTTTTTTTTTTTTTTTTTTTTTACCCTCTTTATTCGCCCCCCCCCCCCCCCCATTTCATAAGAGAGTTGGTGTCATTGGATATTTTTTTTTAAGAAGGGGGAAAGGGAAGAGTCGGGGGAGGTACCACTTTCCTTTCACTTCCCTTTTTTTTTCATCCCCTTGCTTACACCAACTTACCCCCCTTTTTTTTTCGTTTCCTTTTTTTTAATTAAATGTACCGCGGAGACGTCATGATAAAAAAAAAAGAAAGAAAAAAAAAAAAAAAAAACAAGAGAGGGGAGAGAAGTATTTTAGAAAGAAGAAAGAAAAAAAAGAATACAAAGAGAGGGGCACCCCCCCCTCCAATCCTTGCGAAAACCGAAAAACACCCCCCCCCTTTTTTTAAATGTGATCTTTTTTTTTTGTTTCGCCAGAAAGGGTACTCCTCCCGGAGTGGGTTGTTTTCATACCTATTATTTTCTTTTAATTATTTTTTTTTTATTCCTCCCTCCCTCTTTTTTTTTATTTCTATCTTTCCCCCTTTGTCTCACTCATCTTTGTTACCCACACCTGTGGCTCCTTAGAAGAAAAGAAAAAAAAAAGAGGGGAGAGGGGAAGGAAATTCTGCCATTAGAGGTGCACCAAGTGCGCCTAGTTCTCTTTGTGTGCCTCATTGCCTACAATACTGCCCCATGGCAAGAAAGAAGAAGAAGAAAAGAAAAAAAAAATACCCCTCTTTTTTTCCTTTTTCCATTTTCTTCCCTTCTCCCCACTTTATTTTTTTTTTTTATCTTCCTCTCTTCCAAACAAAAAAAAAAACACAAAAAAAAAAATGGTTTCCTCTCATCTTTCTTTCTTTTTTATATTGTTCTTCCCCCCCCTTTTTTTTCCATTCATTCTTTCTCTCGCCTTTTTTTTTTTTTCTACTTTCCTAACTTTCCTTCTCCCTCCCACCCACCTCCCTTTTTTCTTTTCCTTTCCCCCCCCCCGTATATTTTTTTTTTAGGTGTCCTGCCACATACCGCAGGTACCCTTAAATGTCTCCTTTTTTTTTTTTTTTTTTTTTTTTTTTTTAAATTTTATTTTACTTAATTTTGTAAAGTTACATGAGGAAATTTCTAAAGAGCCATAAAAATCAGAAATCACTTTACCGTTCGCGTGTAAAAATATAGTGGACCATAAATGTAAAGTAATAGGCCGAATTTGGCTTTAAAAAGTGCCATAAATACGTCACTCGACATATAAATTAACTGGTTCGCAAAATATGAGACGTAACCCAACCTGCCCAAAACACAGCCAGGTATCTGAGGCATAAACACACTTTACCAGGTTTCCGAGCCACCAAGCATCACACCTGAGGCCGGCAAATGCCGAAAATTACACTGGCCATGCATACAGGCGTTCTTTTCTGCTTAGTTTTGACATCAGTGTGAACATTTCGCAGAAGTGAACATGTAGGGTTCACAAGTGTCCGAAATTCCCTCATTTAACTTTACAAAAATTAAATAAAATATCATATTAAATAAAAATCAGCCAAATTTTTACTCGGAATTTTTTTTTTTTTTTTTTTCACTCGTTTTTTTTTTTTTGAATTTCACTCGCTTCGCTCGTGAAATTCAACTACTCGTGAAAAAAAAAAAAAAAAAAATTCCTCGTAAAATCGGTAATCTGATTTTTATTTAATAAATAGTCATTTTTTTTCTTGTTCTAAACATCAGAGAGGGAAAAAAAAAAGGGAGGGGGAAAATGCACCTGCGGAATTTTCGACCCCTCTCCCTGAAGTTTGAAAAGAAGGGCGCAATATGGCCTGATAGTGACACTTGCTGGTACCTCAAAAACAGGTATTTAACCCAGCTGAGAGGCGATCCCAGGGCGTCGTCGCAGGTGTTCAAAGGCTTTCAACATGACTGGGCGATAATCCAAAAAGATGAAAGCTATATAAAACACCAGAAAACCTTCCTTTGCGGTCTCGTGATCGCGATAAAAACAGGCCACGGTTCGAGCCCGACCGCAACAGCCATTTGGAACAAAATGATAGAAAAGCACTGGGACACCCCACCGGCCCTGGTGGAAAAAATCATGGACCTCAGCAGGAAGGGGAGGAAACCCAACGGCCCCGTAAGGGAAGAAATCGCAAAAATCCTGCGGGAAACCCAATGCGGGCCCACAACCCGTGTCTATGAAGCCGTTTTAAAGGCCTTGTTGGCCCACAGCGACATGGATACCGCGGACAAGGTTTTTCAAAAAATGACGAGTTCTGGATGCAGGGGGCTGTCGGAAATCACAGGGGAATACCTTGCGGCAAAAAGCCAAAACCTGCAAAAAACCGTGGAAAAACTACGGGAAATGAAGATTCCCATCTCATTGCAGCTTGCGATCACGTTGATCCACAAGCACCCGCCTCCATATACGGAATTAACCCCATATGTTGGAACCGAACTCGTGCGGTTTTTCAGCGCAAAAACGGGCAGGGAACAGGTTTCAACAGTGCGCAGGGTGTACAATGGGAACCCATCTTTGGAGTATGCGCCGCCCCCGTGGGTTTGCCTCCAGCTCTTGTTGAAGCACGCCCCGACCTCTCCACACTGTGCCTCGACCGCGCAGCTCCTCTTCCCTTCCCTCCGGTTGACGCCGTCTGTCTTCCTGACTTACGCGCGGATCGCATCTTTCTCTCGCCACCCCGGTCGTGCCTCATGGGTGTTTAATATTGCACTTGCCGAAGGGTATCTTGCCTTCACCTGCAAGGAGTTCATGGAGACAACAGCGAGAACGCTCAAATCAGGTGGGATGGACGAGAAAGCACGGCAGGTGGAAAAAATGTGGAAAACAGCAAAACGGAACGAGTGGGGGAAGAGGGGAAAAAAAAAAGGGAAGCGGAGGGAAAGAACAAGTTAAAGGGAGAAAAAAAAAATTTTTTTTTTACGAAGAACAAAAAGGGAGACCCGCCCCGACTTTTTTTTTTCAAAATCGACAACAAAAAAAAAAGAAAAAGGAGGGGGTGGAAATGGAGCCCAGTGACGCTGCTGTCATTAAGAAGCTCACCCTTCACATAAAGAAGCTCACGGAAGGGTATAAACACAACTTGGAAATACTTGCTGAGCGAGATGCGCGTATCCACGAGCTGGAGAAAGACAATGAGGAGCTCCGAAAAAGCAGCAATATGGAAGCGATCAAGCTGGTGTCAAAGTACAAGGCGAGGGCAAAGGTGTACAGCAGCAAGTATAAGGAAAGTGAAAAAATGGTCTCGGCGCTGAAGAAAGAGGTTTTGCGAGTATACGAGGCGCATACAGGCGCGCTGAAGGAACGAGACGTGCTGCTTGACATTTCAAACAAACAGCACAGGCCGACAGAGACGGTGACAAAACCACCCCCTGTCCTGTTCACGGCTTCATCCGTGCTTTCCCGCCCCGTAGCGGTGGAGCCTGTTGCCGAGATGAACCCGCACCTTATCTTCGATATCAAGAAAGAACTTCAAAAACGAAAGATGCCTCCAACGGGGAGGGCGCGGAGCACCAGCGCGCCTAAGAAAACAACTACCCGCAGCACGAGCGAGCCGAGAGTCCTGTCGACGAAAGGGAAAACGGTTATACGGAATTATAATTACAAAAAGTAACCCACACCTCGCCTATCCTATATAGAGTTTTTTTTTTTTTTTTTTTTTTTTTTTTTTTTTTTTTTAGAAAACTTCTAACTTGACCCTAAGTTTGGAGAAATGTGGCTTGAGTTGTGGCTTGCTTCTGCTCTAGTGTGGCATCTTCTCCCACGTTCATTAAAATCACCCCAAAATAAATCAGCAGCCCCGTTGGCGCAATGGATAGCGCGTTGGACTTCGAATCCAAAGGTTGCGGGTTCAAGTCCCGCACGGGGTTCTTTTTTTATAATTACCACTACACCAGATTTCCTCTACACATACAAAAACTAAAAAATGGGAAATTGTTGCAGCCAAGACACCGCCCCACCCCCAACAAGAAAGGAGCAGCCCAGAAAAACAGAGTTGAGACAGGAGGAAGAGGAAACAAAGAAGGAAGAACCTGAACCGGTTGAGACGAAAGATGTGGACGTAAAGATCAAGGAGGAGAAGAAACCTGTCGATAATGGGGAAAAGCAGTCATCACCACCGCCGTCAAAAAAACCGGCGGGGAAAGAGAAGAGAAAGACGAGCGTCTCGAGAGAGATAAAGATAAAGGAGAAAGAACGCCCTGTTTCGGAAGAGTACGAGCACAGACCGCAAAAACGTGCCGCCGGATGGGATCCGGAAAACGCGGAAGATTCATGCAAGGAAAAAGACATCACAGACGGGAAAAAAGTTTGCTTTCTCATGTGGAAGAAGGATAACAGCAAGCTAGCGTTTTTCAACAACACCGACAACCTCCAGATCACGATGAACATCAAGCTCCCAGAATGCGTCATGCGCCCTTCAGTTGAAGCCGCCGAGGCTCTCGGGGTGACACCGCCGACGTACAGCGAGGAAACAGAATTTTATTCCGCTACATTGTTCCCCGGTGAAACGGTACCCGTCGCAGAAGGCATCGATGACCACACATGGACGGGAGCATACTCGCTGTCATACTGCACAGGTGCAGTCACGGATGAAGAGTACATGAAGAAGGTTGCTGCAAAGGTTGCCACGAAACTCGAAGACGACTATCAACTGATGAGAGCCATCGCTGAAGAAAAGAACATCAACGTGAGTTCGATCCCACCCGCTTATGCTCTTGACTACGACTATAAGATCAACCACGCCCTGGCCGATTCAGTGCTCGACCACCCCAGCAGAGACAACGACACACAATTCGTTGACATGTCGTTCCCCCCGACAGACTCTTCTGTCAATGTTCAAGGCCGCCCGAAATGTTGGGTAAAACCGTCGAACTACCTCCCGCCTGGGCTTGAACCCGCATTGTTCGTGAAGGGAACCGACTCGTCCGCTATTTCACCAGGAGACATCGATCAAGGTGTGCTTGGCGACTGTTGGTTCATGGCTGCCCTGGCGGCATGTGCGGAGTTCCCAGCAGACCTCATCATCCCTTTGTTCAAGGAAAACGCGGAAGTCGTGAAATATTCCGAAGCGAATGTATACCACATCAGGCTTGCCAAGAACGGATGGGTTAACTGGTATGTGGTCGACGGCTACCTTCCTTGCCATGCTGTCCCACAGCCGACAGGGCCGTGTTTCGCCCACAACAAAGAACAGCCGAATGAACTTTGGGTCTCTCTGATCGAGAAGGCCTACGCAAAAATCCATGGGAACTATGACAATATTTCCAGCGGCGATCCGGCAGTTGGGTTGTCCGACCTGACGGGGTACCCCTCCCGTGCTATTGACCTCTCCGCGGACACTGCCAGTGTCTTTAACCTCCTCCAGTACCACGATGAACAGAAACACTGCATCTTCATCACATCTCCGGGAGTCGACACCACTCTAAACGGTGCTACAAACGGAGAAGACGAAGCCAAGGCCAAGGCCTACGCAGAGCAAGGCCTCGTATCCGGTCACGCCTACACGATCCTCCAGGTCTATGCTTGGGAGAAGTCCCCTGGTGAAGTATACCAAATCGCCAAGGTGAGGAACCCTTGGGGAACCGGGAAGGAATGGACAGGGTCCTTCAGAGACGACGACCCAGTTTGGTATGGATAAAGAGGGAGGGGATATGAAAAAAAATGAAAAGGACTGGAACCGATGAAGCCACCAAAACGCTTTTGGACGCCACAGGGAAAGACGGCGAGGGCACGGCACAAAACGATGGAACATGGTGGATGGAGATCAAGGTAAGAAGACAAAGTAACAAAAAGAAATAAAAAAAACAGGATGCCCAAAGAATGTTTGGGCATTGCGGGGCATGCTTCGTGAACCTTGATTGGTGGGACGTGAGGGTCAAGGTATCCCCCCCCCATTTTTTTTCTTAACACAAACACAGACCGGTTTGACACAAAACATGCCAAGACACATAATCGAACTGTCCCCTGACAGGGACATGGATGCGTTGGCATGGGTAGTACAGCCTCACAAGAGAGGTCTGCCCGAAGGCGATCCCAGGCTAAATTACAGCGCCTTAAGGGTGGAGGTGGTGAAAATGGACGAGGACGGTTCAAAGACAGTGCCTGTGGCCTTGAGCAACAATGGGGTGTTCATGTATGCTCACAGTGTGGAGGCGTTCGAGGTTGGTGTGGAATGTGATTTTGACGGGTACTTCCAGCTGATGGGAGGTGAGAAGTATTTTGTCATCCTGAGGGGCCATCCGGGTGAAGAATGTGAGTATTCCTCGAACAGAGCCGACCTTGTGCTGGCTTACATGACTTCGCAACCTTGCAACACCCGTATTCTGACCCCCACCTCTGCCACCATCGAGTCCTTCAGCTACGCCAGCAACCATGGCTTCACCGTGGAAGGTTGTGAAGATGTTTCTGCAACCTGTGAGACGCAAGTAAACAAATCCTCAGGAGGTGCCTCCGTCCCCTGGACCAACATGAGTAGGCACGCTGTCAAGCCGCAGACCTGGGTTCAGTCCCCTTCGAGGACACCCACTCACCGCAAGTCCGTGGTTTGAAGATTTTTTTTTTTCCCCCGAGATATTCGTGTAGATATATAATCATTGATTTCACAATCTCAGTCGAGGCCTCACGACTAGTTTCCCCTCCCCCCTTTTTTTTTCTTTTGCTTTTTTTTTCCCCCCCCTTTCTTCCCCCTCTTTATTTCCTCTCAAAAAAAAAAGAAAACTATAAAAAATAAAATCATAACCATCGCTGTACAATATTTAATTAACAACTCTCTCTGTTTTTTATCCCCCCCCCACTTTTTTTTTTCCTCCAGTGACACCAATAGCGGGTGTCTCTTTCCATTTACACCCTTTTTTTTTTTTTTTTTTTTTTTCTTTTTATCTTTTTTTTTTATTTGCATCTCTTTCAACCCCCCCCCCCCCCCCCCCACCACCATTCACCGCCCAGTTTCTTAATTATTCTACAAATCCAGGGAATCTGGGGTGGGGTTGAAAAAGAAAAGAAAAAAAGGAAATGCCCTGCGAAATCTCGTTCCTAGGGCACCAAGGCAACAGGCTTGCCTCATCGGATGTGGCCTCATTAGAGAGATCGTTGCCCCTGCTGTCTTATGAGTACAAGGACGAGGTTCAGTTTTGGGGAAAGGTGATTGGTATACAAGGGGATTACCTGATATGTCAAGGAAGCGACGGTGGCACAGGGCTCTACAGCACAGATGGCGGCAACAGGTGGTACCTTGTACCGGTTGTGGATGAGAGCGTTTCGGAGGTGTGCAGGAAGATCCGAGGAAACTTTGTAGGGGACCCTGCCTATGGATACACTATCGGTGGTGTCGCTGTCCGAGAGGTACAGAGGCTTGGTGTGTTCATACGAGACTGTGACAGGAACGTTGCAGTAGCCCCACGGGGTGCCTTCTCAAAGAATGAAGTCGGTAGTATAGAACAGAACCTTGCCTTCACAGGTTTACCCCCTTCCGCAGCTGGTAGGCTCAGTTCCTACCTCCACCGACCTTTTAAAGATACCGTCTATGAACCGTCGCTTCTCAAGTCGGAGTCTTCCGTTCCTTCTATCGACATCAATGAAAGCATCGCACAAGACACCCCGCAGGGCATCTGGTCCCTCAAGCTCGATCCCGCGTTGGGCACCATTTTCGGTTCTTCTCTGTTGTACCCTGGTGCGGTTTGGTACCACAAACCATCGACGCCGATTTATGGGTACTACTACTTCGGAGACGGGCAAACGAACACAGACTTGGCCTTCATGCTCTGAATGATTTTGGGAAAGTGGAAAAGTGGGAAAATGTTGGAAAACATGGAGGAGAGGGGAAGAAAAGAACGAAAAGAAGAAAGAAAGAAAAAAAGTGTAAATATACTTTGAACGAGTTTTTTTTTCTTTTTTTTTTTTTTTTTTTTTTTTTTTTTTTTTTCTCTATTTTTTTTTTTTTTCCGTCCCGAAAACTCTTCTCCCAGAAACGGGGGAACAAAAAAAAAATAGAAAATGAAAAATGTTCGCTCTCTTGCACAGCTCGTCCGCAAGTCAGCAAAACAAACTGCGGTGAGCAGCTTGGAGGCCAGAAACGATGCTCTTGAAGCGGTGGCAAGGGGGTTGGAAAGCGACAGGGCGGTGATAGAAGAGGCCAACAAACATGACATGGACAAGGCAGCAGGTGACTCAGAAGTCTCCAACGCCATGAGGGGCCGGTTGGGATTCAACGGGGGGAAGTTTGAAGGATCGGTAGCTGGTGTGAGGGACCTGAAACGGCTGGCAGACCCGCTGGGCCACGTTCAGATCCACAGAGAGCTTTCTGAAGGATTGGTTCTGAAAAGAAAGACTGTTCCCTTAGGTGTGCTCGGGATAATTTTTGAAGCCCGTCCGGATGCCGCAGTGCAGATTGCATCGTTGGCGGTCAAGTCCGGGAACGGGGTGATTTTAAAATGCGGGCGAGAAGCTGTTGAAACGTGCACCGCCATCGTTTCAACGCTCCAAAGAGCTCTGGCAAAAACATCGATTCCTCCGGATGCGATCGCACTCCTCACTTCAAGAGAGGAAACCCACGCCATGCTCGGATGCAGCAGCGAGATCGATTTGATCATCCCCAGAGGCAGCAATCAGTTCGTACAATTCGTCCAGCAAAACACAACCATCCCTGTCCTCGGCCACGCGGACGGTATCTGCCACATCTACATAGATGAGAACGCTGATCTTGCAAAGGCACACGACATCTGCATGGATTCCAAAACCCAATACCCTTCCGCTTGCAATTCAGTGGAAACTATTCTCGTTCACGAGAATGTAGAGGCAAGATTTGTCGCGGAGTTTCTCGAAAAATGCAGGTTGTCCGGTGTGGCAGTCAACGGGTGTGAGAAAATAGCGGGGAAGTACGGAGTCGAACCGGTGTCCAACTGGGCAGTTGAATATTGTGACAAGGAGGTGTCCATCAAGATAGTTCCTTCAGTGGACTCGGCCGTCGATCATATCATTGAATACGGGTCAAAACACACGGATTGTATTGTTACTGAAGATCTCGCCACCGCGGAAGCGTTCCAGAGCGTGGTTCCCTCTGCCGGTGTTTTTCACAACTGCTCCACCCGTTTCGCTGACGGGTTTCGGTACGGTTTCGGTGCGGAGGTAGGTGTCTCCACCTCCAACATGCCCCCACGCGGGCCGGTTGGGCTCGAAGGCATCACCACGCACAAGTATTATGTTTCTTCTTCTTCGTGTCATGTGGTCGCGCCCTTTGCCTCTGGCGAGCTCGCATTTACACACAAGGATCTTTAAGAAAGATTTTCAGTTCGTTCTTCCATTCCATCCCCCCGTTTTCCCCTCTATGCAAGCTGCCTCTTTTTTTATTCCCTTGGGATTAGAAATAACGGCGCTGCATGGATAACAGAAAGAAAATATTAAAAAAAAAAAAAAAAAAAAAAAAAAAAAAAAAAAAAAAGAGAAGGAGCGAATGAGTGAAAAGGAAAACCCTTAGAAAGGAGAAAGGAGGGGGGGGAGAAGAAAAAGAAGGTAGTCGATGGATACATTATATTATTTTTTTCTCTCTTTTTTTTCCCCTTCTAATTTGCTACGCGTCGTTGGAAAAAAAAAATGTGTCCTTTCGTATTTTTTTCTTCTTCTCTTTTTTATTATTTTTTTATTTTCCTTTTTTTTTCCTTTCTCCTCACCCCCCCTCTTTTTTTTTCACTGAATACCGCCTTTCATTTTTTTTTTTTTTTTTTTTTTTTTTTTTTTTTTTTATTTCACTCTTCGTCATTTTCTTCACTCACTAGGGGCCTCATTATTTAACGCGAAATGGCCATTATTTAACGCGAAACGGCCATTATTTAACGCGAAATCGCCATTATTTAACTAGTTAAATAATGAGATTTTGCAGTTAAATAATGGCCCTTCAGAGTGGAAAAATGAGTCTCGCCGTGGAAAAAAATGCACCCAACCCCTTGAAAAAATTTTTTTGGGGTGGGGGTATTTTGACTATTTTTGGCCATCTGAGGCCATTCCAGCCCTTAAAAGTGGGAATAAGTGCCTTACTTCCCCTTTAAATGCCACGGCGAAATAGCAACCCCATATTACCTTAGGAAACTCCCCAAAAAGGCTGACCTGCGTGAAAAAAAACAGCAGTGAAAGCAGTGAAGAGTGAGTGACTCAAATGACGAAGAGTGAAATAAAACGACTTACTTGCCGCCAAATGAGCCATTATTTAACTCTCGTTACCCGTTTTTTTGCACTCGTGCAAAAAATTCGGGAACTCGAGTTAAATAATGACTCATTATTTGTTGGCAATAAATAGTTATTTTTTTCTTTTGTAAGAAGGAGCTTATATTGTTTGTTTGTTTTTCTTCTTCTTTTTTTTTTCTTACCAAGTAACACTATTCACCGAATGCCCCATTTTTTTAAAAAAAAGGGGCCCTTTTTTGAGTTCCTTTTTTGAAACACAAGTGTGATATGTTCGACCCCCGTTGAGCATATTACTGGAAAGCCCAAAGCCCTCCTACTGGAACCGGCTCTCCAAGCAACAAGACCGAAGGTCCTCATTTGTCGTTTTATCGCCTCTACGCATCACTTCAGCCTCACCAGCTTCTTTTGACGGTCGCACGCACTGCATGCAAAGATTTCCGCCCGATTCTGGGCACTTTTTTGGGCATTATTTATTTATTTATTTCACTCTTCGTCATTTTCTTCACTCACTAGGGGCCTCATTATTTAACGCGAAATGGCCATTATTTAACGCGAAACGGCCATTATTTAACGCGAAATCGCCATTATTTAACTAGTTAAATAATGAGATTTTGCAGTTAAATAATGGCCCTTCAGAGTGAAATAATGGCCCTTCAGAGTGAAAAAATGGGTCTTGTCGTGGAAAAAAATGCACCCAACCCCTTGAAAAATATTTTTGGGGTGGGGGTATTTTGACTATTTTTGGCCATCTGAGGCCATTCCAGCCCTTAAAAGTGGGAATAAGTGCTTTACTTCCCCTTTAAATACCACGGCGAAATAGCTACCCTGTATTACCTTAGGAAAATCCCCAAAAAGCTGACCTGCGTGAAAAAAAACAGCAGTGAAAGCAGTGAAGAGTGAGTGACTCAAATGACGAAAAGTGAAATAAAACGACTTACTTGCCGCCAAATGAGCCATTATTTAACACTCGTTACCGTTTTTTTGCACTCGGGCCCTGCGGGCCCTCGTGCAAAAAATTCGGGAACTCGAGTTAAATAATGACTCATTATTTGTTGGCAATAAATAGCTATTATTTTTTTTTTTTTAAAAAAGGTGACATCCATTCCAACAGTTCTACCCAACCGTACTCACTTCAAAAAAAAAAAAAAAAAAAAAAAAAAACAAAAAAAAAATGCGACCGAGACAATGCCGAAAGGGTCTGCTCATACAAGGCGCCAGCTACGACTTGACAGTCATGAAGCTGCGGCTAGCAGGCTTTGCCACGCATCAAGTGCACCTTGTGTCGCCTACGTGTTACGGGCGGCAGGACTTACTGGTGTACCCGGTGCAGGGGAACACGGAAGAGGCAGACGGACCCTTGCGATGGGTGTTGAAAACGTTGCATGTTGAATACGAAGGTGTGAAGGTTGTGACATTGAACCAGGACCCGCGACAGGACACGAAGGTGGTGATGCTGCAAGTACGGGGTGTGGCAGATCTGGGTGAGAAGGACGCCATGCGGCTAGTACAGCACTTCAATACCACCTGCAAGTCAGAAGTAGCACCAGGAGATTACGAGGTTGGTGTGCAAAAGAACCCTTCGCCTGGAACACCTGGGATCACCACTATTTATTTACAACTCCCCACCGTAGCTGAGGCTACGGCCATCGCTAGCTATCGGCTGCCGGCCTTTGACGGGACCCCCTACGTGTTGACGTCGGGGCAGGAGATCACCCTCCACACACTGCAAACCTCTCCGAAGTCGCACGTTTTCCGCCACGTGCAGGACCGGAGGGAATATGATATTCCTTACCATACTAACCCTTATACATACAACTGGTGAATCCAAACGGTTTTATGTTACTTTAGCTTTTATCTCACGAGTCCCAGCGCAAGACATTACTATAAAGGTGAGGTGTGTTGTTGATGGTACCCATTTTGCCCTTTTCCAAATCTAGCTTTTTTTTTCTTGTTTTTTTTTTTCTCCCCTTTGTACCCTGCTCGGATTCTCTTTTTCTTTTCTTTTTCTTTTTTTTTGTCGGCGCGGCTTCTAACTTTGTATGCCGATTTTTTTTTTTTTTTTTTTTTTTTTTTTTTTTTTTTTTTTTTTTTTTCCTTTATGGGAGGGAGAGGGGAAGAAGAAGAGGCAACTCCAAATGATAAAAATTCAAAAATAAAAATTTCAAAAAAGCCTTAAATAAAAAGTTGTGACACAACGAGTCCACCGATGAAAAATCAAACCCGAGAGGAAGGAGTGGACTTTTCTTGAAAGGCCACAGGTTATTTAAATCGTGATTGCGACTTTCTTTCAACATATTTTAATCAATCGCAATATTCATACAATGATCCGACATTTACCCAGCTACCCGGGGCGTATTTACCCAGCTACCCGGGGCGTATTTACCCAGCTACCCGGGGCGTATTTACCCAGCTACCCGGGGCGTATTTACCCAGCTACCCGGGGCGTATTTACCCAGCTACCCGGGGCGTATTTACCCAGCTACCCGGGGAAGAAAAGAAAAGAAAAGAAAAGAAACATGTCGACCTCCAGCAAGAAGAAGAGGCCCCCACACCACAAGTCCAGGACAGAGGAAATCCTGGAGAAAGCCCGCGGGGAGCGGGTAAAGGACAACGCCGCCGCCAGGGCGAAGCGCACGCGCGAGGAGGTGGAGAGGAAGCGCGCAGAGGGGGTCACGCCGGTGGTGACACCCTCCCCCGGGCAAGGGAAGAAGGCGGCCAGAAGGGCCAGACAGAAGGCAGCAGCTGCTGACGCTGCCACCGCCGCCGCCGCCGCTGCTTCGGGCTCCGACGACTCTGTCGTCTTGATTAGCGAGTCGCCGGGCGTTTTCACCTCGTTCACGGTCGACACGCCAGAGGTCAGGAGGGCGAGGATGAGGACTGCTGCTGCCGACACCACTGCTCCTGCACCTGCTGCTGCCGACACCACTGCTCCTGCGCCTGCTCCAGCCTCTACTGCTGACACCACTGCTCCTACTCCGGCTCCAGCCCCTACTGCTGCCGTGTGGTCTACTGCCGTCCTCACTGCCGCTGCCTGCGACACCGCCCTCCCCATGTCGGACTCTGACACCGACGAGAACACGGCCCCCGCTCCCGCACCGGCCCCAGAGCCTCGCTGGGATCTGGTCCCCGACACGTGGGACGCCCCCATCTACACCAACACTGCTCCCCCTGAGGAGGTGCCCCGCGCCGTCGTCGCTCTCGACGACCTCCAGCAGGTGGACGCGATTCGCACTGCGAGGCCCACGGCCTCCCTGACCTTCGTCCTCTTGACGGAGGTTGCCGGTTCGACCACCCCATGCACCGTCATCGTGCTCGCCGGCCAGCGTGTCGTGCACAAGGCCGTGCACACCTTCTCGGTCGGGTCGAACCCCCCCTCCTACACCCCACTCGCTTCTTTCGATGGCGGCTCTGAGGTAGTGTACGTCAGCGTGAAAGCTGACAGCGTGAACGCGGCGAAGGCCAGGGTTCGGGACCTCGTCGCGACCCAGGGCGTGGCGGTGGAGGAGCAGGCGATCTTCCGCCCGAAGAAGATCGACGGGAACGAGCCGCGGGCGCGTCACTGGAGCCACGAGGTGGGCCTGCGGCTCCCGGCGGCATCCGTCCATGCGGTACTCCGGGCCTCGGGCGACGGCTGCATGGTCAGGACGACCGAGCGGCGCGGGGGGTACACCTACGTGCCCATCGTAGCGGAGGGGAGGGCGGAGGCCTTCCAGCTGGCGAAGGCACTGGGCGGGTTGTCCCTGGGGGTGGCCCATCGCAAGGGTTGGACCGTGAGGTGCCTGCCGGAGACGGAGCAGCGTCTGAGGGAGGCCCTCGCCAAGCAGAGGACAAAGCGACGGTACCTGCTCACCGGAGCCCCGCTGTCTGTTACCAGGGCAGCCTTCGACGGGATGATGGACCACATCGGTTGGAAGCCGTCGTCCATCATCCGACGCTCTGACACGGCGTTCCAGGGCACGAGGCAACTCGTGTTCTTCATCGTCGCCGACGCCCCGCCCCCCAAGGCCAGGACATGGCTCTTCGGCTCTCGTCTCGTTCGACTGCACGACGCGGAAGACCACCCGAGCGTCACGCTCCCGCCCCGCACCAACAAGAAGGCTCCACCCGCGGCTCGGACGCCGGTTGCGGCAACCACGGCCCAGACGCCGACGCCGGCCCCTGGCCCCACGGTGCAGTCCACAGGGCTGCCGAGCACCAATCCGTGGTCATCTCCACCGAGCTCTGTTGCCCCTCCGCCACTTGGCACTGTGACTCCGGTCTCCTCTGCGGCTTCCCCGACCACGACACCTCCCCGTGACTCCCAGAAGAAGAATCCCGCACCGGAACCTGAGGTCCCGGCGCTCCTCGCGCTGATCCAGTCGATGCAGGCGACCATCGACGGTCTGCAGGCGACGGTCCGCGACCTCCAGGAGAAGATGGCAGCGTCACTTGGCGCGCCGGCGTCATCTGCAGACGGTGCTGGGCGGACGGCAGTTGCTGGGAAGGGCAAGGGCGGCAAGGCTGGGTCCAAGGCAGGGACGAAGGGGCACCAGGCGCAGGGCGTAAGCACTCCAGGCCCCTACCCGACATCGACGGAGCAAGGGGGCGGAAGGGGACGCGCCCAGTCGCTGGCTGGCGACTCTGCTTCCCCCAACGGGGCCGGCCGTGGACGGGCAGCCTCTGTGGGCCCGGCCCCCGCCCCTGCCAATTGAAGGGGTCCCGCTGAGCAGGGGGGGCGTCAGATCGACGACCACGCCCCCTCTCCTGGTCTCCCGCGCATACAGCCGAGGAGACACCTTCCACATCACTTGTACGACGTCCTCCCTTCCTTGATCCCTTCCTTACTTGAACGGATGTCGGCCAGGGACCTGCTGGGGCTGCTTGGGCTGGTTGAGACGAACCCCGGTCCACCTAAGAAGCTCCCACCCCCGAAGCCGAAGGGACTCAGGGTCCTGTCCTGGAACTGCAACGGTCTTGCCGCCAAGTGGTCAACCGTGTCCTACCACGCTGTCCTACTGACGCTGGATATCATTATGATCCAGGAGACACACCTTAGGGAGGGGCATGAGACACCATACCTGCCTGGATACACGTCCTACAGGAGGGACCGCACAACACCGGTGACGGACGGCTCTGCGACGAGAGGCGGTGGTGTCATCACGTATGTCCGTGACTGCCTTGCCTCGGAGGAAGCTCCTTTCGTACTCCCTGAAGGTGACAGTGTCACCGAGCGATTAGACGTGAGGATCTCCTGTGTGAAGCGCGTCCCGGTCACCCTCTCCAACGTGTACCTCACGCCTGTGAGTATAAGCAGAGGGACAAGGGACCCCGAGTACCTACGGCCGGGCAGCCTACCTGTGGGGAAGAACACGATCGTTGCTGGCGACTTCAACGCACACCACAGCTCTTGGGATGCCAAGGTGACAACGCCCAACGAAAGGGGGAACGTGGTCAGGGACTGGCTTGACACCCACGGCTACACGGTCTACAACAACCGTGACGAGCCGACGCGGGACTCACCGCCATGCGTTCTGGACCTGGTGGTGGGACGTTGTGCGGAACTGGAGCCGAGGACGTTGGGGACGTGGGGCTCTGATCACAGCCCGGTTTCCTTCCGCCTGCCGCTTGAGGACGCCTACTGCTCGGAGCGACCCTGCCCTACCTGGAACTTCAAAAAGGCCAGGTGGGACGACTTCACCGCGGCCGCCGCTGCCCTTCTGACCAAGATCGACACGAAGGCCCACATTGACTCCTTCACGAAGGAGGTAACAGAGGCTCTTCTGCATGCAGCTGACGACCACATTCCGCTTTGCGGAGTGCGACGAGGCCCGACCCCCTGGTGGACGGCCGAACTCGAAGACGCCTTCGAAGAACGGAACGCCCTGCGGGATCGCTTCCTCAAGTCGGCTGAGACTGAGGACGACAGCGTGGCGGCGGTCTACAAGGCGAAGGTCAAGGAGGTAAACCAACTCATGACCGAGTCGAAGCGCGCGGCCTGGGGTGAGATGGCGGCTGACCTCAGTCGGAGCAAGGACCTCGGGTCTGCGTTTAGGGCGGTGAAGAAGCTGGACGGCAGACACCGCAGACCGCACCTTCCCATTCTCGAGGGGAGGTTCGTGACGGACAAGGCGAAAGCCGACCGCCTGGGGGCTCACTTCGGCAAGCTCTACGGCCAGGGTGGTGATGGGGACGCGGTGGACGTAGCTCCTTCGACGAACGTGCTTGGGTGCCACGCCTTTACGGTGTATGATCTCACCCGCGGTCTGGGAAGGATGAAGACACGCAGTGCAGCGGGTGATGATGGCATCTTCGCGGAGATGCTTCTCCACCTCGACCAACCCTCGCTCGGGGTTCTACTTCTGCTCCTCAATCGCTCATGGCAGGCGGGGATCGTGCCGGGTGCCTGGAAGAAGGGGGTGATTGTTCCAGTGGCGAAGGCAGGGAAGGACGCCACGTTGCTTGCATCGTACCGTCCCATATGTCTCACTAGCTGTCTTTGTAAGCTGCTTGAGAGGATGATAGAGGAGAGGCTTACCTTTCTCCTAGACTCTAGCGCGTCGGGCGTTGAGGGTCTCCACGACAGCCAGGCTGGCTTCAGGAGGGGCCGCTCCACGGAGGAGCAGGTGGCGTCCCTGACCGGGTGTCTGTCGAGGAACAAAGACAGTCGGCGTCTGTCGGCTGCCCTGCTGTTTGACTTCTCATCTGCGTTTGACCTGGTTCAGCACGAAGCTCTCTTGGGCATGATGCGGAGGAAAGGGATCCCTGAGCCCTTCGTCGAATGGACGCGCTCCTTCCTCTGCGGTCGTACGGCGGCGGTCACGGTGGGTCGTTCGCGAGGGTCGACGACGAAGGTGAGGAGAGGGGTGCCCCAAGGGTCTGTGCTGGGACCCGTCCTTTACACCATCTACGTCGACGAGCTAGCCAGGTTGCTGGTTGGGATGGCGGACCTGTCGGTTCTTTATGCCGACGATGTTGCGGTGGTGGTCTCAGCCGGGCAGGGCGACCTGGCTGGTCTTGAGCGAGGGGCCCAGGCTGTGATGGACGCGGTTGAGGGCTGGTGTGGGAGACGGGGCATGCTGCTGAGCTCCAGCAAGTCGCAGGCAGTGTGCGTTCCCTATCAGAAGCGGCTTAATGTCTACTTCTCTTCGTCGCGTGTCCCGCTTTGCCCGGGGGCCTTCCAGGACCCTGTCCTTAATCTTGGGGTTGGGGCCTGTGGGACCTTGTCTGGCGTCCGTGAGCTGTCTGGCTTTCGGGTCGTGGAGGCGGGTGGCAAACGGTCCTTCGACATTCCCGCCGCCATCCGGAGGTCCGACATTGGTTACATGGCGGCTCGCCCCTTGCCTCTGTGTGGGTCGGCGAAGTATCTTGGGGTCACTGTAGACTCTGGGCTCACGTTTGACGAGCATGCGGGGGATGTCCTGAGGCGCGCTGACAAGAGGCTGAGGGTACTAAGGCTCCTGTCGGGCACGACCTGGGGGTGCAAGAAGGCCACGCTCCGATCTCTGTACCTCACGTACGTTCTCCCGCTACTCCGGTACTGCATGGGTGTTTACTTTGCCAGGCTCAGGGACAGCAGGGTGGAGGAGCTCGTTGGGCTCCACCAGAGAGCGGCGGTGCTGATCTCGGGTTGTTGGCACGGCTCGGGCACGGCGAAGGTTGTTGCTGAGGCAGGTCTGCTACCCCTCCGACAGATGGCTGAGGGAGCTGCGGCGGTGTTGACGGCGAAGTCGTTCTGCTGGAGGACCTCCCCGGTTCACCGCGAGGTCCTTGAGCAGAAGCGGATGACCGGTATGGGCAATGGGTGACTGCGTGCGGGTATCCTTGCGCTACGACGCTGCGGACTGCAGGGGTGGACGACGCAGGAAGGCTTCAGGAAGTACGACACCTTCGAGCTACTGACTGCCTCGCCCAAAGTAGCACCGTGGCACGCGTTCCTGGTGGAGTTCAGAACTGCCCTTCCCGGCAGGGTCACGCGTTCGTCGCCGGACGTGGATAAGCGGAAGGCGGCCGTGGAGGCTCTGGCTGCCCTTCCACCGGGTATCCATGCCTATACGGATGGTTCTGTCGTACGGGACCGCCAGAGGTGGAGGGGCGGCGCCGGGGTCTACTTGCAGCTCCCCCGCCCCCACGAACCCGTGTCCGAGAGCTTCGGCGTCAGCAATTTCTGCTCTTCCTTTCGGGCGGAGGGTCTGGCTGTCAAGGTGGCTCTGGACATGGTGGCCGCGCTCCGGAGCGAGCACCCCACGTTGGCAGACAGCCGGCTGTCGATCTGTACCGACTCGCTCTCTCTCCTTGATCAGCTGAGGGCAGGTCCTTCGCGGCAGAGGGAGAGGCTCGACCACGAGACCTGGGAACTGCTGGTGGCCGCGGCACGTGCACAAGGTGCACCAGTCATTCTCCAGTTTGTGCCGTCCCACTGCGGGGTTCCTGGCAACGAGGCGGCAGACAGGCTGGCCGGGGAGGGCACGAAGCGCGAGCTGACTCGCCCCTCTCTCGACTACAGGTCGGTCAGGGCCCTGGTCCGTCGCCAGATTCAGCAGAGGTCTGCGGTCATTGTCGGGGAGGTGGCCCCGAGATACGCGAGGGCCACGGGGCTCCGAGCGGCGTGCTTCCCCCAGTCCCTCCCCAGGCTAGCGGAGACGGTCATCTCGCGGCTGAGGGTAGGGCACTCCGCTCTCTTCTTCGGCTTCCTGCAGGCGGCTGGACCGAACAGGAAGAAGGCTGAGCTCAGCTGCCCAGCGTGTGGAGCAAAGATGTCCAGGGAGCACGTTGTTGGGGGGTGCGCTGTGGTTGGACGGGGTTCGCTCGACGCTCCCAATGGACGCCCCTCGCTGGTGGAGTGCCTGTCAAAACGCGTGACGCAGGTATTCACCCTCATCGCCGACTCTGGCTTGCTTGACTGGGCCAGATCCGGGGTCTTCACGTCGCCGTCTGCGGCAACGGCAGGTACCGCTGCCCCTTCGTTCATCCCGCCGGCTGTCTCCCTTGACGCCGGCCCTGCGGCCCCCGTGTTGCGCTGAAGTGAGTAGGGTGAGATCAACATTTCAATTCTTTTAGTGCTTACGTTCCCTTCCCCTCTCTTCCACTCCCTCTCATCCTTTTCTTTATCATCATCCGGCGTCTGGCCTTTCTCTTACCAGTATGCCCGTCCCCTTTTAAACTTTTAAATTTTTAAAATTAACATCCTCTTGTTATCGTGTGCCCTGACATTGTAGTCAAAAACGGATGGCCCGGCCTACTCTGAAGTTGCCCAGATGAGTCCTCTCATCTTCGCACGAACGAGTGTGGTACGGCCATCCCCTCCCCCCGCCAGCCGGAGTGCAGCGGGGAGAGCAAATGCTTCCCCTAACATCCCCATGCGCACACGCACACTCGCTTCCCCTTTTGATTTTGAGAGATTTTACTCTCACCCTTTCATGTTTCGCTCAATGGAGCAAATCCCTCTCGAGGGGGCGACCGGGGCCAGTTCCGGTCACCAGAGGTCCCAGTTGAGAAAAACGACGAACTGGGGTCAAGGTCCCCGTCCGAGTCACGTAGGTCTACGCGGCTTGGAATTAAAGTAATTCAGCCCTCTTCGGCTGTTCCAAACAGGTGCACGGGTTGGCGGAGTCCACAGCTCCATCTGATTGCAGAAGAACTGGTCTTCGCCCTCCCTGTAATATTTCCATGCTTCCCTTCACCTTTCCCCTTCCCAGGTGTTGCTCCCCCATGGTGGCACCTATTGGTATTTTGAAAAAAAAAAAAAAAAAAAAAAAAAACGGGCGGACGCCTCCACGAGCGCGAAAAAAAAAAAAAAAAACGGGCGGACGCCTCCACGAGCGCGAAAAAAAAAAAAAAAACGGGCGGACGCCTCCACGAGCGCGGACGCCTCCACGAGGCCCCCACTGGACAGCCTGCAGATGCAGGTGGACGAAGACGCCGCGGCGATGCCAGAGTTAAATCTGGTATTCGAAGAAGAAGAAGAGAAGAAGAAGGAGAAAAAGGACGAGGTGCGGAAGGGCAACTGGATCATCGGTCCGCTGCCGAAGGGAGTGGAGGAGAAGGGCGCAGCTGCGATTCTCGCAGCAACGGTCTCAGAGCAGACCGAGAAGGTCGTCATCCTGACGACGGAAGGCGCGTCCTTCCTCCTCTACACCGCACGCACCCCCCCCCACCACACCTGCATCAAGGTGAACGGCGCCACGGCAGAAGTCCTGCCGGCGATAAAGGTGGCCGACCCCCTGGAGTCCAGGGCTGCAGGAGGGAAGAAGTGGTCGAGGAAGGGGGAAGAAAAAAAAAAAAGAACAAAAGTCCACCAAGACAGGTACAGCCCAGAAGAATTTCTGGAATTCTACGGCCGGTCGGTAGGGTGGCAGCTCTACTGCAAGGCAGTAGAAGAGTGGAGGAAGAGGACCGCCACACCCCAAAAAAACACACAGGAGCCCCCCCAACAACAGCAACAATCTCGCCAGATATGGTAGCCCAGATGCAGAATCTGCATCAAGAAGTTGCGGCGCAGAGGGCCGAACTCTCGGCGCAGAGACAGGAGATCACCGCGCAGAGAGAGGAACTGCAGAGACAGAGGACGTCTCTGGCAGAAGCACAGTCCAGTTACCCGGCCCTGCAGAAACAGGTCAGTGCGCAAGGGGAGGCGGTGCTGAAGCAGGGGGAAGGACTGGCAGCCGTCCAGACCAGCATCCAACCCCTGCAGAAACAGGTAAGTGTGCAGGGGGAGGAGCTGCGGAAGCAGGGAGAGGGTCTGGCAGAGATCAGGACCAGCCTCCCGGCTCTGATGGAGCAGCTGAGGAGTCAACAGGAGGCTCTGGAGAAAGGGGTGCGTGCCATGATGGCCAAGCAGGAGGAGCGGGACGCGAGGGACACCGCCAGAAGAACGGCCCTAAAGGCCAAAAAGGCCCAAACCACCGCCACACCCACAGCCCCGACACCGTCCAAATTCATCGGACCGGAGCTGGAACCGAACACCCCACAGCAACACCAGCCATCCTCGGGCTCGGAAACGGAGTTGGAAGACTCCCGCCGGAGCAAAACCAGGAAGGCGCAGGGGCCAGGAATGGGCCTCTGCAAAGGTGTCGCTGAAGGCAGCGCCCTACGCACCAGGGGGCTCGAAGGGTTCGAAGGGGACAACCTCCTCCTCCACCTCGACATCGCCGACACCGAGCACACCGGACACAGCGAAGAAGTCCGGGAAAGGCGGAAAATCAAAGAAGAGGTGAAAAAGGTGATAAGTTTTTTCCATTTTACCATAATAGATAAGAAAGAAAAAAAAAAGAAAAAAGAAAGTGTTTCCCTATTAAGCCCCCAATTCGTCTACAAAAAAAAAAATAATAAAAAAAAAAAAAAAAAAAAAAAACCATAAAAAAAAAAACAAAAACAAAAAAAAAAACATAAAGAAAATAAAAGAACAAGAGAAAAAAAAAAAACAACAAAAAAAAAATATAAAAATAAAAAAAAAATAATACACGACGACGACGACGACGACGACAACGGGTCACAGCAATGTCATCTCTCTGCGCGAAGGAAGCTCGTACGACTTGGCTACAACTCGCGGCTAAATCCTGGCCGGCCCCGCACGTATAGGGGTGTCCAAACGGGACAAGGCGTTAGTGGTGGCGACGTAAGGTCTGTTAGGGCCGGCCCCCCCCAAGTCGTACAACCCTATCTTCGAAGACCTGAAGGTAGGGGTGACCACAAAGGCAGAGTGACATACATGCTGAAACGACCCTCGACCACACCGAGAAAGATGCGCAAAGGTTGCGGACCACATGATATGGACATCTTGGCGTGCGGTGACGTCGAGCAGAACCCGGGGCCAGCCGCGAAAGACGGATGGCTGAAGATAGTCTCGCTGAACGTGAGGTCCCTCAGAGCTAGGAAGGCCGAAATCGAGAAGGCTATCGAAGAAACAGCGCCGGACATCCTGTGTCTCCAAGAGACACACCTAACATCAGACGATGCGATCCACGGCTGGTTCGAAGGGTACAGAGCTTTCCGAAGAGACAGGACGCGACCGAGAAGGAGGAATTTCCCCATAAAAGGGGGCGGCTTACTGACTCTCGTGAAAGAAGGCATCAACGCTAGCGGTGTCGAAAGGAAGGAGAAGAAAAATGACGTGACGGAAAGACTGGACGTCAAAATATACCCGCCAGGTCAAAAGGAGATCCTCCTGGTGAACATCTACCTTCCACCAACATCGCCGTCAGATCCGAGCGATGACAGACCGAGCATCGACACCTACTTCAACCCGAACACACTCCCGACAGGGGACAGAACCTTAATCATGGGGGATTTCAACGCCCACCACCCTCTGTGGGACGGGAGAAGAAAGAAAGAGGACCTCATAGGTGACAAAGTCGCAAAGTGGATGATCGAGAAAGGGATGCGACCCTGGAATGACAAAGCCACACCGACACTATTGAACACAAGAGGTTCCTTATCATCACCGGACCTGGTGATAAGCGGGCCAGACATGGACTCTAGATCCTGGACAACCCTCGATTCATGGGGGTCTGACCACATACCCATGTCCATCCGGATAAGAACGAAATACGAAACCGGACCAACCATTAAGAAATTCAGCTTCAAAAAAGCTGACTGGGAGGGGTACAGAAATCATCTGGAGTACACCCTGAGGCACCTGCAGAGAACAGGAGACCCGGTCAGGCTAAACAAGCAGTTCACTGAAGCAGTCAAGGAGGCCGCCAGGCTCTTCATCCCAAGAGGGGGAGCGAGAGGCGGGAAAGCGTGGTGGACTGAAGAGCTGACGCAACTGGTTGGAAGAAGAAACGCTCTGAAGAAGGAGATTATGTCGGACATCGGCATCCCATCGATAGAACAATGCGAGAGGCTTGGTGAAATCAGCAGGCAAGTGCAGAAACAGATCGATGAAGGGAAGAAAAGAGCGTGGGCCGACTACATGAAGGAGCTGTCTCAGAAAAAGGACTTGGGACACGCTTTCAGGACGATAAAAACGCTCGATGGCAGGAAGGACAAAGATCCAGTAGCACCACTAATGGCAGGCGGCAAGCTACACACATCGGCGAAGCAAAAAGCAGACGTCCTTGTGGAGCACTACGCAAAGGCTTTTGCACCCCACCTTAACAAGGACACAAAGAAGATGCTGGACGGTGAAAACAGGAAGTCCAAAGTGATCAAGGACTTGAGGGACAGGGTCACTTGCCCAGGGATAAGCATGGAGGAACTGAAGCACGCGCTGAGGCAGTTGAAGAAGGGGAAATCCCCGGGCCCAGACGGTGTCTACAACGAGATGCTGAAACACCTGGGGGGGACGGCCATGGACACATTACTCCATCTGTTCAATATGTCATGGGAGAAGGGAGTGGTACCATCAGACTGGAGGTTCACGCACATAATCCCACTTTACAAAGGAAAGGGCAAGTCAAGAAGTGATCCGGCATCGTACAGACCGATATCGCTAACCTCCAACATTTCAAAGACAATGGAGAGGATAGTAAAGATAAGGGTCGACTACCACCAAGACGTGGGAGATGTGAAGAGGGTGCACAAAATGCAGTCAGGTTTCAGGAAAGGGCGCTCCACAGAAGAGAACGTCCTGCAAGTGACCACGAAACTGAACCGCATCAGAGACGATGAGTTCTGCGGCGGACTTTTGCTCTTCGACCTGAAAGGAGCCTTCGACACAGTGTGGCACAAGGGTCTAAATGCGAAAATGAGGAGTAATGGCTACCCGCAAAGAATTACGGACTGGGTGGCCGCTTTCCTAGACCAGAGGATCGCTGCCGTCAAGGTGAGTGGCGAAACAGGGAAGCACGAACACATAACGGGTGGGGTTCCACAGGGAACCATCCTTGCCCCAACCCTCTTCTCGATCTACATGGACGACCTCTCAGAGACGTTCGAAAAGGAGGGCATTGATGCCGTGATGTACGCAGACGACATTGCGGTGGTGCTGCACGAAAAAGACCTGGACAGCTTGAATGGAAAACTGATGAAGATCCTGAGGGTTGTGGAGAGCTGGTGCTCGAGAAACTCGATGGTGATCTCCAAGGGAAAGACAGAGTTCCTTCCCGTTGCTGGCATCTCCTATCCGCAGAGAACACTGAAGGGGAAGATCAGAGCAACTTTCAAGACCGGCGAAGAACTCGAGGTGGTCGAAAAAACAAAGCTGCTCGGAGTCACCTTCGAGGAGGACATGCTTTTCTCCGAACACTCCAGAGACGTCTTGGAAAGAGGTGAAAGCAGGGTCAGGCTGCTGAGCTGCCTTGCGGGAACGAGATGGGGTTGCAAGAAGGTGGTGTTGAGGGCTCTATACCTCACATATGTGCAACCAGTCTTCAGATACTGCTTGGGCGTGTACGGGTCATTTCTCCCGAGCGGGAGGAACACGCCCCACGAAGGCATCAAGAAGCTTCAATACAGGGCAGCGGTGAAGATCACAGGCTGCATCGCGTCATCAGAGACATTCGCGACACTGAACGAAGCGGGGCTGTGGACCCTGGATGCGCTGATCGAACACGACAGCCTGTTGCTCTACGAGTCACTGATGAGAAAAGTGGACACCGCCGCATACCAGGCGACTCAGCCTCTGGAGGATCTGACCAGGTACGAGAAGCTCCTACCAAGGAGGACTTGGTCTGACAAACAGAGAGAGGCATCGAAAGCCTACAAACTCCCAGAGAGGACGGGCACACCTCACTCGGGCGCCGTCTTCATGAGGAGACTCGCGGTTGCACCCTGGCAAAGATTCGAGGGGCAACTCGTGCTCTCCCCCTTCCTAGACACGCAGGTGAAAAGGACGGACCCAAAAGAGGTCAGGAAAGAGGCAACAACGAACACCCTGAACAGGTTATGCGAGAAACACGGCCGGGCATTCTGCATGGTGTTCACAGACGGGTCCGTAAAGGATGGGAAAAACGGAGGCTCGGCCGCCATCCTGCTGCACAACGGGTCCGATGCTGCCTACGGGATCAGCGGTGGACTGTATTCGACATCCTACAAATGCGAACTCAGGGCCCTGAGGCTAGGGATCCGACTGGCGACAAGACTCTCAGAGAGGAAGCTTGCAAGCCAAGGGATGGTTCTGATATGCACAGATTCGCAGTCGGTGATACGGAAGATGTGCCAGGGACACATGTCGGCAGCCTCCAAAGATGACTTCGAACTCTGGCAGGAGGTCGCGAGCTTGACAGGCAGAGGCCACAAGCTAATCGTTCAATACGTCCCGAGTCACTGCGGGTACAAGTGGAACGAGAAGGCGGACCAGAAGGCAAAAGAGGCGAGCGAAAGACTGGCCCACACCCGTGAGACAGACATTGAGGTGGTTAAAACTCTGGTGAGGAAGCATGTCATCAGAAGCCACCTCCGCCTATGGAAGGATACTGGCGTCACAAAGACGTACAGGGAGCAGTTTGCCGGAAGTTACGAGAAGTTCGAGGAGCTGGACAGAAAGAAAGAAGTGGCGATCATGAGGCTGAGGGTGGGGAAGAGCCCACTCACTTGCGGATACCTACTCATACCCCCAGTCGAGGAGGTCCCGTGCCATCTATGTTCGCAACCCCAGACTCTAAGCCACCTCCTACGGGAATGCCAAGACGGAAAGAGGACCGACCAAAGGAGTCAGATCTTCGGTAGCTCCCTTCCTTCCCTCAAAGTCCTCCTGTCCACCGACGCCTGTAAGACCGCCCAGCTCTTGGAGCGGCAGGGAACATTGTGAAAAAACTTATAAATTATAATATGTTATACTCTCCAAACATTGAGGTCTGAAGTTGTTAAACGACTTCAGACAGCAATTGTTTCTAACTCAATCTCTCGACTCTGGCTTCACTCCTATCCTTTCTTTTCACCTCCCTCCCCAGTGTCTTCCCTTATTTTCCATTACCAGGCCCCTGTCCCCCGCCCCCAGTGTTATTCAAATTTTTCACTCACCTTTCATATAGAAAGAAAAAAGAAAAAAAAAAAAAAAAGAAAAAAAAGAAGGACAGATGATTCAAGCTTCGGTGTACACAATCGAGCTTGATTTGAATTCCTTTATTTTGAGAAAAAAAAAAAAAAAAAAAAAAAAAAAAGAAGAAAAAAAAAAAAAAAAAAAAAAAAAAAACTGAAGAACGAAACTTAATTGAATTGAATTTATTGGCTCCCGAAAGCCCAACAAGTCCAGCAGACGGTGGAGTTTCACAGTCAGCTGGTTAATTTTTCACAATTGAAACTCCTCCAAAGTTCTTAAAATCTGGGAGGTCGTCTCTTGTTACTAGAGGCGGCTAATGCCTCGAGACCCAGGTGCTGCCTGGTGGGTGGGATCGGTTTTATTTTATTATGAAAAGAGCGTGGTGAGGGGGTCCAAGTAATTTACTACAGGGAGCAGCGGACCAGGACCCCTCGACCAATGGCTCAGTAACAGAGACTGCTTTTCACGAATCACTTTCAAACACCTCTCTTGGTTTGAAGTGATGTCCCTTTCCCTTTCCCTTGAATGGTTTTCTCTACTCCCCTTCGATCCTCCCGCCTGGTAGTGGAATATTTATTTTTATTATTATTAAAAAAAAACAAATAAAAAAAAAAAAAAAAAAAAAAAAAAATGTCAAGTGACAAAATGACGAAGCCGAGCAAGGCGGGCGCCTCCAAGGGGCCCCTACCGGACGGGAGCGAGCCCGACCAAGACCCGCCGCAGCTAGTGCTGCAAACCACCGAGGTGGTGATCAGAAAGACCCCCCCCGAGACGACCCCCAAGACGAAGCCCACCCGGAAGCACTACGACGCAGTCGTAGCCCCGCTTGCCCCCAAGCCCACGTGGGCGGCCTTCATTGCGCAGGCTGGACTGGGGAAGTCGATGAGGTTCGACGGTGTCCTAGGCACCATCGTAACCACAGGGACTCCCCCTCTTCAGTCCTACTCAGTGAGGGACGGAGACACTACCCATAAGGTGGTGTTCGAGGAGCAGAAGGGATCCTTTAAAAGGAAACTACCGGGTGGGTCTCGTAGAGGGACCAAAATAGACTTCCGCAGGGAGTTCGGGGGGGCGAGCTGGTCGCAGGTGTGGGAGCTGGCCGACGAGAAGGAGGGGAGGAAGAAGAAGGCGAGAGAGGAGAAGGGGGCCAAAGCCGCAAAAAGGAAGGCCGAGGCCAGGGAAAGAGAGGAGAAGCTGGAGGCGAGGATCCAGGCGCTGGAGAGCGCCGAGAAGGAAGAGGGAGGCGGGATGGAGGACGACTGGGGCTGGAGGGAAGCCATGGACAGGCGGATTGCCGAGTTGGAGCAGGCGAGGGAACAGGCCGGGCTGTGGGAGAAGGCGTGCGAGAGGAAGGTGGAAGAGGTGGAGATGAGAGGGGTGCGTACGGACGAGAGGACTGAGGAGCTGAACAGGAGGGTGGGCCTGGTGGAGGGCGAGCTTGGTGGCCTGAGGGGGGAGATTTCTTCCTTGAAGGCGTCATCGGAGAGGACGGAGCGGTCGGTGGAGGAGCTGAAGCAAGGGATGAACAGATTACTCATCCACTTGACTACAGGAGCCCCCCCACCAGGAACCTCCGAGGAGGCAGACGGGTCCCCAGAACAGAGGGGACACGTGCCGTCCACCGATGGCGCTGACGAGGGGACTGACACCCCAGACTGCCCCAGGCACGCTGCGACACCGGAGAGAAAGGGTACCGTAGCACCTTTATGCTACGACACCCCCCCACCAGCCGAAAGGCTCGTAGGAGTTGCCACAACAAGGCAGACAACCCTACACACCACCCCCTCGCAGACAACGCCCCTGCACAAGGTGAACCCTCCCGTAAAAAGGAAGGTTGAAGGCCAGTACTAAGGGCCGTGCAATCTCATTCAACACCCCTTTCACCCCCTTTCCCACACCGTCTCTCACTCCCTGTCCCTACTCCCAAACCCCCAACACTACACCCCATCTAAACGAAGATGAAGTACTACCCAGCCTCTCAAGCCCTGGAAGCTGGGGTGACCGCAAAGGCAGCACATCATCACCACATCACCATCCCTCATCTTTCCCTCTCTCCACGCACAATTCCTCCCCAAACAAGCACTCACAAACTCCCGTCACCGGTGACGAAGTATTACCCAGTATCCAAAGGCCTGGACCTAGGGGTGACCACACAGGCAATCTTCACATTCGCAGAAATCCCGCAGCCAGAGGTCCGCACGGAAAACACTTACTGAGCTGCGGGGACATAGAAGCGAACCCCGGTCCAACCACCGAAAAGACAACAAGAGTTGAACACTCTCTCCCTCCCGTCCCCTCTACTTCCTCTCTCTCACAGGCACACTCCAACACAACACCACCACCCAACAACATCAACGTACTGTCTCTCAATGTCAGATCCCTAACGGTGAGCACCACAGCGCAGCTGCTGAAGGGCATTGAGACACACAACATCGACGTGCTCCTACTCCAAGAGACTTTCCTGAGGCCGTCGAAAGATATAACCGGAGTCTTCACTGGGTTCAAGGCATACCGCCGAGACCGAACACGACCGGTGAAAAGAGGAAAGCAAATCAGCGGAGGGGGTCTCGTCACACTGGTCAGAGAATCGATACCGTCGAAACAGATCGAAGTTCTTCAGAAACCCAGCGACGTGACGGAAAGACTCGACGTAGAGATCTCGCTGCCCAACCGGAAGCCGTACAGACTCGTCAACCTGTACCTGCCTCCGACAACGGGTAGAGACGGCGACGACAGACCACCCCCCGAGAAATATTTCCGCCCGGCAGAGCTGCCTCATGACAGTTACACCATCATCGCCGGTGACATGAACGCCCACCACACGATGTGGGACAAAAGGGGCACTCCGAATAAGCTGGGAGAAATACTGCACAGCTGGATGCTGCGATGGGGCTACAGCACATGGAACAAGAGCAGCGAAGCCACGATCCTGAACCCGTCAGGAAACCCAACCTCTCCGGACATGGTAATGAGCGGCGCAGAGTTCGACAAATCTTCTTGGAGGACGTTGCCAGCAATGGGCTCAGACCACGTTCCGATGTTCTTCAGTCTGAGAGGGGGAGTCAGCCAACCGACCAGAAGAGTACTCTACTCTTGGGGGAAGGAGGCAAGGAGCGCGTACAGGGAGACGATGGAAGAAAAGTGCAGCAGGCTGCTCAGGGCCAGAGACCCGATAAGGCTAAACGCTGAGTTTCGCACACTTCTTCTTCTATCGGCAACCGAATCGTGCGTCCCCAGGAAAGGACAGAAGAAAGGGAAGGTTTGGTGGAACGACGAGATTGACGCACTCGCAAGGCGACGAAGCACACTGAAGGCGAAGCTGTTGTCCGAGGATCACGACGGGAACGACGAAGACCTGGCACGTCTAGCGGCGATGGAGGCTGAGCTGGACAGGGCGATAACGAGCGGGAAGCAGGCTGCCTGGGGCGACTACACCAAGAAGTTGTCCAAGGACGGAAACCTGACGCAAGCCTTCTCGGTCATCCGCAGATTCGACGGTCGCAGCGAGAAGCCACCAATAGCCCCGCTCCGACGAGGAAACGGTATCGCCACCACCGACAGGGAGAAGGCCAGTGTACTCGTCGAACACTACGCGAGGGCCTGCTCCCCAAGGACGACTGCCAAGTCGGAGGAAGTGATCACCACCATCAAGAAGGACGCGAAGCCCGGGACAGACAACGACTTCCCCCTGGTAACGAAGGACGAGCTGGACTCGGTGCTGCGAAGGCTGAAGAAGGGCAAGGCTCCGGGCCCAGACGGCATCTACAACGAAATGCTGAAGTACCTGGGACCGGTGGCCAGGGAAGTTCAACTCCTCCTCTACAACTCATCCCTCCAGACCGGTGTCGTCCCTGCCGAATGGAGGCGGTCTTCCATCATCCCCCTCATGAAAAAGGGCAAAGACCAATCCGAACCCGCCTCGTACAGGCCGATCGCGCTGACGTCAAACATCGTGAAGACGTTGGAGCGAATAGTCAAGGACAGGATGTGCTTCCTGCAGGACACAGGACGGGTAAGGCAATTGCACACATCGCAGGCGGGTTTCCGGAAAGGGAGGTCCACGGAGGAAAACGTGCTGTACGCCGCCTCAAAGCTCAAAAGTGTCAGACTGAGCCAAGGTCTGGGGGGTCTCCTGCTGTTCGACTTCAAAGGAGCCTTCGACACAGTCTGGCACAAGGGAGTGATCGCAAAGCTGATAGGCGACGGATACCCTCCCAAGCTCGTGAAATGGATCACCTCTTTCCTCGACCAACGTAAAGCCTCCGTCTGTGTGAACGGGGAACACGGCTGCGTGAAGACAATGACAGGGGGCGTACCCCAAGGCACCATCCTGGCCCCGCAGCTCTTTTCCATCTACGTCAACGACCTGGCCAGGTTGTACAGGAAGGCTGGAATCGACGCGGTAGTGTACGCAGACGACATAGCGATAGTGCTGGAGGCGGGGAGTCCTGCCGAGCTGAACAAGAAGGTGCAACGCGCGGTGAGCCTCACGGAGCGATGGTGCGAGACGTTCTCGATGAAACTGTCCCAGGAAAAGACAGAGTTCATGCCGGTAGAGGGACAGTTCTGGAACTCGCACGACAGTCTCGCAAACCTCATCAACGCCCGCTTCCCCTCGAGTGGGGCGAAAGTCAAGGTGGTACGCGAGGCTAAATATCTTGGCGTCACCTTCGACGAAAGCATGAACTTCCACGAGCATGTGCAGAAGGTGAAGGGAAAGATCAACAGCCGTCTTCGCCTGCTGCGCAAACTCGCCGGAACAAGGTGGGGCTGCCGCAAGCACACCCTAAGGACGCTGTACCTGACGTACGTCCAACCGGTTCTGCGCTACTGTCTCGGTGCTTACGGCAACTTCGTGGGACATGCTGCTCTGGCCGAGTTCGACTCGCTACAATACACAGCAGCGAGGTTGATAACGGGATGCTTCGACAAGACTTCCGCGACGGTGACCAGGTCAGAGGCGGGCATCTGGGAGATTGAATCCTTGCTGGAACACGACACCCTGGTGCTCTACGAGAAGGCACAGCGTCAACCGGGGACGACAGCGGAGAAGGCAACAAAGATATCCGGGGGTCAGATGTGGTACGGGAAAAGCTGGCGAAACACCGCGCTCGACTTGGCGAAGAGTCACGGGATGCCGGAACGCGAAGACCTACCACACCACTCAGTCACTCAGAGCGCAGACCTGCAGCTCCCTCCATGGGTCCAACCCAAAGTCCTGTTCCACCCCGACCTAGTCCGCAAGGTACACAAGAAGGACGAAAAAAGTCTCAAACTCCGAGCGGCCTTCGAATCGATCAGGAGGCACGGCATCCCAGATGTGATCGTCTACACCGACGGGTCAGTCACCGGACACAGGAACGGCGGTTCGGCAGCTGTGATAAGGATCGGGTCTGACACACCGAAGCAGGCTCGCAAGAGCGGAGGAGCAGTGACTTCGGCCTACCGATGCGAACTGAAAGCGCTGAACCTGGGGCTGCAATTGACACTGTACCATACCCGGAGACAAGGTGTGACGACCGGAGTAGTGCTGCTGTGCTCGGACTCCCAGTCGGTGATCAGAAGACTGATGCAGGGCCACAGAGAGATGAGGCAGAAGGAGGAACTGCTGGCTTGGAAATGGCTGGACGCGCTTGACCGCCAAGGCCTCTCCACCATCATCCAGTACGTTCCCGGACACTGCGGCCTACCAGGTAACGAGCAAGCCGACCGACACGCCAAACGCGCCGCAAAGGAGTCGACACCGGACGGACCGACGGACCTGATGACCACAAAGAGCCTCATCAAGAGGTCGGTGAACCGCGACTGGGCAGCCTCGTGGGAGAAGACGGGTCGGGACAAGAAGTACCGAGAGGAGATCGGCGCGAGGTACCTCCCCTTGAAGGAACTGTCCTGCAGACACGATGAGGTACAGATAACGAGACTGCGAACGGGCAGGAGCCACCTGACTTGCGGTTTCCTGTCGAAACCCGTCCAGAATGACATACGTTGCCTCTCGTGCCATTCGATCCAGGACAGACACCATCTGCTGATCGGGTGCCCAGCTGGAGACAAGGTCCGCGAAGAGATCTTCGGGGATGACATCCCCACGACCACGAAGGAGATGCTCACAATGAGGGTGAGTGAAACCGCCTCCTACCTGAAGAGGATGGACCTCATCTGAGACTCTCACGACCGCCGAGCCGCTGACCGCAATCGCAGGACGTAGAAAAAAAAAAAAAAAAAAAAAAAAAAAAAAAAAAGGAACAGAAAAAAGTGAACCAAAAAGTACTAGTGAACCCTCTCCCCCTCCCCCTGTGTTTCCCATTATTACCCTGTCGTGCACCCCAACTTCTGTCTTCACCTTTCCCCGCCCCTTCACACATCCCCCCGTATCATTTCCCTTTGTTTTGAATTTTCTAAGGCTCCGCCGCCCAACAAAGCTGGCTGAAGGGGATGCCTCCGTGCCAGTGTGCCGCTCGTGAGGGCGAGCACGGACGAGGTACCCCACTCCTCAAAAACCCGGAGGTTCGCCCGAAGGGTGCTGGCTTGGGAAGCGGGCTGGAGAGCTGCCGGGGTCACGGAGGTGGGCGAAGTCGCGAACACTGGAGCCCACGAACCGGCCCCACCTCCGTCCTCGGTACGTATGGATAGTTTAGCGGAAGTTTCAAGGTTATCACATTCCTTTCCTTTCCCCCTTTCGTTAGATACAGGGAGACCCTTGGTCCACCTGTTCTGTCCCCCCCCCCCCAGCCTTTGCTTCGCACGTCAGTGGTTCATTTATTATTATTATTAAAAAAAACGTATTTTCTTCGGCTGTCCCAAAGCAGAGCACGGGTTGGTGGGGGACCAGGGCTCCTCCTGCTTGCAGAAGCCTGGTCCATTGCCCTCCCTATTTCCCCATGGTTTCCCTTCACCTTTTTTTCCCCTTTTCTCAGGTGTTGCTCTCCATGGCGGCCCTGCATTGGTATTTTGAAAAAAAAAAAAAAAAAAAAAAAAAAAACCCAAGGCCGGTGGGTTATCTGCCAACGTGCCCCCCTCCTCTACTTCGCCTCTCACAACCTCTTCCTCCCCGCTGACGATTGACTCCACAGCACTCGCCGGCCTACCTGGTGCGCCCGCGTCATTACGCGATAGGGAGTCTCGTTGGAAAAACATCTTTCGCAGCTGAGAAGGGGGTTTTTTTTTTTTAGAAATAGTAACCAGTAATTCTTTTTCCCCCTCCCCCATTGGTTTCCCTTTCTTTTTATTTTCCCTACCAGGCTCCTTTTCTAGTTATGCATTCCTCCCTTCTTTGTGGAAGTTGAGTTCTGAACTTGACTTTTCCTTTTACATTTCCTTTTCAAATTTATATTTTAGGCTCCCACAGCCCAACAAAACCAGCAGATGGTGGGGTCCCTGTGGCTGGATAAATCAAAATTAGGGATCTCATCGCCGTCCTTTAATATTTGGGGTTGTCTTTATTTGGTGACAGCCGAAGCCTTCGAGGCCCAAGAGCTGCGTGGCGGGGGAATGGGGAAAAAATAAGAAAGGTGGATGTCGGGGGCCCCAGGAAAATATACAAGAGGTCGAGCAAACGAGCAAGAGGTCCCCCCCGATATGGCTCAGTAAGAGAGACTGTTTTTAACCTTCCCTTCCCAATTTTTATGGTTTCAACTTTCTCCGCCCCCCATCCCCCCCGCCTGGTAGTGGAATAATTATTATTATTATTAAAAAAAAAACGTGAGTTCCCATGGTCTAGTTGGTTATGACGTCGCCTTAACACGGCGAAGGTCTCCGGTTCGAACCCGGATGGGAATATTCTTTTATATTTTTCAAATAAAAGGCACTCTGAGAACAACACTTTGGAAAAAAAAATTTTAAGAAAATGATGATCAAAGTGAAAACGCTGACTGGGAAGGAGATTGAGTTTGACATCGAGGCGGACAGCAAGATTGAGAGGATTAAGGTGTGTGTACATCTTTTTATGCATTTTACCCCGTCTTCTGCAGGAAAGAGTTGAGGAGCAGGAAGGGATCCCGCCTGCACAGCAGAGACTGATTTTCGGTGGTAGACAGATGGCCGATGAGAAGGTTTGTGGAAATGGATGAAAAGAAAAAGAGGAACACTATAACAGACTGCAGTCGAATACAATATCGCCGCAGGATCCGTACTTCACTTGGTGTTGGCACTGAGAGGTGGACTTTGAGGAAGAGAAAAGAAAAAAAAGGAAATTTAAACAATGCCCTTGCCATTCTCGCTTCGTTTCCTTTTTTCTCCTTTCTTTTTGCATTTTTTTTTTTTTTCCAGAAAAGAAGATCTTTTTTTAGCTAGCCTTTTTTTCCTTTTTCTGCTTTTTTTGTTACATTGACCCCCCCACTTAAAAAAAAGTTGAGTGTTACCTACCCACACCTGTTTCCCCCTTCCTTTATATGATTCTCTTGTATATAATTTTGTCTAAAAAAAAAAAAAAAAAAAAAAAAAGAAAAGAAAAAACAGAAAATGAAATAAGACACAGGTACCAAATGTTGTACCCATTGGTCATCTTGGTGATGATCTCAGTGCAGGGAACGGCACCACCGCAACAAGGCACGCTGACCTTGACGCTGCCGTTGAACTATCAATTCGATGTAATTAATGAGGCTTCGCTGCTCGCGTTGGATCCCAGGATCGAAAGATCGGTGCAATGTCTCAAACAAGAAGCAGAAAACGCTGCCAATCGCGAAATGGGGCTCACAAAATGCTGGGAAGACCAATGCATCTGCCGAGGAGGTGTCTGGCTCGGTTCTAACGACGGTTGCTCTCACAAATGTTACCGCAAAAAATGCCCTTCTAAAACCTGCAAAGCCCCACCTTCATGCAACCCAAAAACAGGCGACTGTGAGTACACCGACCAACCCGACGGGACCCCATGCGGAGACGACGGTTCAAAAAAATGCTATTTTGGAAGTTGCGTACCGGAGCCGAAGTTATGCGGAACAACAACGTGTCCGTTCGACCGAGAATGCGTGAGCTTCTCATGCAAGAACACCACGTGCATTGAACATAAACACAACAGCATAAGATGCTTGGGTGGAACCTGTGCATCAGGTCTATGCAACAAAAGCACCGATTCAGAATCACTGTGCAAAAACATGAAATGCCCCCCAGTGATACACGCCTGTAGAAAATCAGGCGGTTGTGAAAACGGAGAGTGCTTGGAAGCGAACCAACCGGACGGGTTGGAGTGTTCCGACTTCAGCGACTTAACATTCAACGATACTTGTCTGGATGGGTCGTGTGTGGGGAAGGTTACGTGTACCGAACCAAGAACTAACATAGAAAGAACATGCACGGCAGAAACCCCAGAATGTTCAACAGTGAGCTGTCGACCGGATGGGTCATGTGTAATGCTGAATAAACCCGACGGAACCCCATGTTCAGATTCGTCTTTACACACTGAGTCTGACGCCTGTCTCGCAGGGGTGTGCGTAGGTGCTATGCCTTACTACAACTGCCCAAACCACCAGGCATGCATTCCTTCTCTTCTGATCTGCTTGAGAACATTCCTTCCGGCGTGTATCCCCACATTTGAACAGCAGTGCCTTGTGCTCGGTCGGCTGCAGAAGTGCGATCCTGCACAGACGGAGGTGTTTTGTTCGAAATCGTCGCTCGACACGGATCCGAACCTTTTAACGGTCATTGTGGGGTTAGTCCTTATGTTGCTGTTTACATAGCGATCTCTTAATAGGCCCAGTTTTTTCTTTCTTTTTTTTCCTTTTCTTCTCCTTTTTTTCCTTTCGAACAAGCAAGGGCTGAGTACCTATGGTAACCAAGCGTCTCGAGCTATCCTTCACAAGAGGGAGAGTTACAAGAGACGTGCTGGCTCAAATGGAACTTGAAGACGCTGAGGGGAAGGCCTTTACTTCTCGGCCAAGAGTGTTTACCGTGAGGCAAAAAGGTAGAGAATGTGCAGACGTGAGTAAGCAAACACGGGAGGAGTACATTGCGAACCAAAGCAAGCTGCGGGACCGCATCGCCGTGATCCAGAAGGAGAGGAACGGGATACAGAACGACATAGAGAGCGTCTCGGCGAGGCTGCAGTTCGTCAACTTCTTGATGAAACTCAATTGAAAAAAAAAAAAAAAAAAAAAAAAAAAAAAAAAAGACCCTTACGGGTATTACGCTTTTCTTCCATGTTTTTTATTATTTTATTTCACTCTTCGTCATTTTCTTCACTCACTAGGGGCCTCATTATTTAACGCGAAATGGCCATTATTTAACGCGAAATCGCCATTATTTAACTAGTTAAATAATGAGATTTTGCAGTTAAATAATGGCCCTTCAGAGTGAAAAAATGGGTCTTGTCGTGGAAAAAAATGCACCCAACCCCTTGAAAATTTTTTTTGGGGTGGGGGTATTTTGACTATTTTTGGCCATCTGAGGCCATTCCAGCCCTTAAAAGTGGGAATAAGTGCCTTACTTCCCCTTTAAATGCCACGGCGAAATAGCTACCCTGTATTACCTTAGGAAAATCCCCAAAAAGCTGACCTGCGTGAAAAAAAACAGCAGTGAAAGCAGTGAAGAGTGAGTGACTCAAATGACGAAGAGTGAAATAAAACGACTTACTTGCCGCCAAATGAGCCATTATTTAACACTCGTTACCCGTTTTTTTGCACTCGGGCCCTGCGGGCCCTCGTGCAAAAAATTCGGGAACTCGAGTTAAATAATGACTCATTATTTGTTGGCAATAAATAGTTAATTCTGCTTCAAAGACACATATACTCTCACACTCAAGGAAAGGGAATGACATGCCTCTCAAGCAGTAGGTACGTGCCACCAAGCAAGCGCAAGCAACTTGAACAGAGTCAAGACCAGGACCAGAACAAAAACCAGAGCAGGAACGATGTCATTCCACCTGCGATGGAGAGCAGTAGGGTGGTGGTCGAGAGGAGTGGCGTCGGCGGGGTGAGCGTCACGTGTCCCTTCCACACAAGGAGGTTGAAGCATTTTCAAGCACCGGAGAACGCAGGGATCATTAAAGAGTACTACGCATCTTGTGCCGCATGGTGGCGGCAGTACGAAGGCTGCCCCAATAAGGCACCAGTACTGTGGCAGCATGCGAGGAACCACCATCTGGTTACAGGGTTTCAGAAAAAAATATTACAGACGGTGAGCTTCAAAGCACCGTTGGTGGAAAACTTCAATTTCTTACCGTACGGGGTGTACTACCATGACAGGTTCATAGACGAATCTGAGGAGAAATATTTACTTCACTGTATCGAGACCCAGGCTCGATCTTGGGACGACGAGGTTATTTCACGAAAAGCCCTTCAGTACGGGTACCATTTTGACTACTCAACTGACAACCTCGGCAGCCGTGAGCAAGACATACCTGAGTGGCTTGAATTTTGCATTGATAGGCTCATTCATGCCAAGCTTGTCTCCCCCGGACAGCGGCCTAACCAAATAATCATCAACCGGTACGTCCCTGGACAGGGTATCCACTTGCACAGTGACCGTCATTGTTTCGGTGAATATGTCTGCAGCCTTTCTCTCGGAAGCGATGCAACGATGGCCTTTATAAACTCGATGGATTACCTGGCTGCGCAGGCCGGTGCCGCCAAAGGCGCCGCAATCCTCATGCACCTCAATGCCCGTTCGCTGCTGTTCATGCAGTCGCAGTCCAGGTGGAAGTGGCAGCACGGGCTCGCTTCTTCCTCACACGATCTTTCCTCCACGCTGACACCCATGCAGCGCAGCACACGAACTTCCATTACTTTCCGTTATGTGGACCCTATTCTATGGGCTCAAAGGGAAGCACTCATCCAGTCTGGGAAAATAAATATACAGGAAGAGCGCCACCAGAGGGAACACTTGTTCAAGGAACGGCACTGAGTTACAGAGAGGGGGATTGAAAAGAAAAAAAAAATATATATATATTTTTTTTGGTGGTTTTTTTATTTTATTTTTTTTTGGTGCTTTTTTTTTTGTGTAGTACCAGACGGTTAACAATCTGATTTTTTTTTCTCTTTTTTTTTTCCGTTTGCCTAGCCTTCTCCCCCCCCCCCCCCCCCCCCCCACACACACACACACACACACACTTTTACCCTTTTTTTGTAAGCCAGAGGGAGTAGAGTTCCCCCCCCCCCCCCCCGCTTTAAATCCCCCTACCCCTCCCCGCTTAATGTTATTGCTGCACCTACTGAGGTTGAGGCTGCAAAAAGAAAAGCTGAGAAGGAACATGCTTTTTTTTGCCAGTGTTCGGCCATTCAAGCTGATAGAAGCAAGTTTCTCTTTTTTAAAACTTCCAGCTTCTAGATCCGAATAGATGGAGAAGATGAAGGAAGAAGAGGGAAGAAAAAAAAAAAAAAAAGAAGAAGAAGACGAGTGGCCTCATCTTTTTTTTTTCTTTCTGAAGTCGAGAGGGCGCAGCTCTGAACTGGACAAACTTTGGCTTCTTTTTTGATGCTGTTGTCTCCCCTCTTCGCAACAAGCATATTGATTTGATACAGATTTCTTTCTTTTTTAAAAAAAAAAAAAAAAAAAAAAAAAAACTGCGAAACCTCCTCCCCACTTTTTTTTTTTCTTTTCTTTCTTTCTTCTTCTTTGCTTCTTGTTTCTGCTATTTACGAAAAATGTTACATTGCTATCTCAACAGCAATATGGGGAGTACGAGAGGAACTCCCATTTCTAGTCCCTGGTATCTACGGTTGTCCGATCGGACAGTGCCGTGATGCTATCACTGGATGGATTATGGCTGAACGCCTCTAAGCCAGAACCCAGTCTAGAGAGATACAATTAGTACTAATTCCGTACTTTTAGTAAATCCTCCGCACCATGGGCCAATGCAAAAAGATAAACCGAGAGGAGTGAATGAGAGAGGGACCTGTACAGGCACAGGAAAAGGGCCCGGTTTATTCTACTAGTGGGCTTTTTTTACTCTCTTGGTCTTGAGATGCTCTCATTTTACCATGGGTACCTTTTTTTTTTTTTTTTTTTTTTTCGGCCACCTCTCCTCCCCCCCCCCCCCCCCCCCTCCACTACGTGTAGTAGCCCCAGGGGGTGTTAACAGGTTTTTTTTTTTCTTTTTTTCTTTTTTTTAAAACCATTGTTGTCAAATTTAAAAAAAAAAAAAAAAAAAAAGCCCGTCGACCCGTTAACCTCTGTTGGTACACTATATGAATAACACCCCATGGCATTATTGTTTGGTGGCAAAAGAAAAAAGAAAAAAAAAAAAATAGCTATTTATTTGCAACAAATTATGGCCATAATTTACTCGAGAATCGTGGGGTTTTTGGCCGAGGGCCCGCAGGGCCCGAGGTCAAAAAACACGGTTCGAGAGTAAATGGGATGGCCATATTTTGGCGCAAAGTAAGTAATTTTATCTGATAGTTCAGAAATTGAGTCACTCCGAGTGACCGAGAAAGTGGGCCAAAAACCCAAACCCAAATTATGAGCTATCAACTGTCAATAATAGCTATCAAATTATGAAAAACGGCCTATTTTCAGCTGATTCAGGCGGAAGTGCGGTGACCCTACACATTTTTTAGTACCCCAGGCAACCCTGTTGACCTGCGATCAACCCTGTTGACCTGCGATATTGCATTTTTCCAGGTTATAGTTCTCCGTTACACGAAGACCCCCGAAGAAACCGCATACAAACAAAGCACGGTACAGTAAGAAGCGGTTCAGCGGTAGCCTCAGACCCAGGGCACTCCATAGACATGAGCTCCAGATGCTTTCGTCGGGGGCCCTTGTTCTTCAGCACGCTTGCAAAAAAGTTTGACACAGTACTGGAGAAGAAGGGGCAGCGCCGTTTTTCTTCAGCTTCCTAAGATGAGCGTCTTCAGTCGGTCCTTCGTCTTTTCCCCACGAAAGTCAGCCCATGTTTCCAGGTCCTGTGCTTTGCTTATTTCGAGTAGAAGACTCTCTTCCTTCTTCGTTTTCGGCATTTGATGTCTTTTTTTTTTTTTTTTTTTTTTTTTTTTTGATGATCTTGAGCTCAAATGTGTTTAAAAAAATTTCACTCTGCCCCCAATAATGTCACTTTCCCCCCTATAATTTGGCAGCCACGGGCCATAAACACCTACCTCCTGCCCATAATTGAGCTATCAAATTATAGCCCAGATTATCAAATTATGAGAGGGGGGGTTAGGAGTGAAGAAATTTCTGAACTATCAGATAAAAAAAAAAAAAAAAAAAAAAAAAAAAAAAAACCGTCTTTTTTTTTTTTTTCTTTTTTTCTTTTTTTCTTCTTTCTTTTTTCGGAAAGGAACATGGGGCATCCCTTCTTCTTTTGACCTTGGCCCCTTGTTCGTGGCCGGGGGGAAAAAAAAAAAGAGAAAAAAAAAAAAAAAAAAAAAAAAAAAAAAACTCCACTTTTAAGCAAATATTGGTCTTGGGTGTAACCCCCCCCCTTTTTTTTGCTTGTTCTTGTTTTTTGTTTTTGTTTTTGTTTCATAAGTTGCACATTCAAACAAACCGGGAATTTTTTTTTCCCCCCCTCCTTCTTCCTCATGGCGCCCCATGCCACCCCTTGAGCTGATGCCATTCCCATTGCATATTCTAAACAAGAATTCGCTTTTTTTTTTTTTTTTTATATATAACTCCAGTCAGATTTTCAAGGCATTATTTCACGCTTCACTTTATTTTCATTGCAGATTTCAGGCTTGTTTTAGGAAGAAAACAGGGGCAGAAATGAAAATTACTTTATGAGTGAATATAAAGTACTTTATATTCACGCTTGCCCTATTTTCACTGCACAGCAAGGGGTTGGGGGCGCAAACACGGAGTCATATACCCACTCGTTAAACCACTGCCACCACGCGTGAAAATCATACGATCTTATTTTCACTAAGTAAATAGTTATTTTATTTTTTATTGACCCAAAAAAAAAAAAAAAAAAAAAAAAAAAAAAAAAAAAAAAAAAAAAAAAACAAGAATAAAAAAGGGGGGAAAAAAGAAGAAGAAAAAAAAAAAGAAAAAAAAAAAACCTCTACCTGGCTTCCTTCCTCTGTGTGTTGAACCGATTTTCGTTTTTTATTTCCTTTCTTTCTTTTTTCTTTTCTTTTCTTTTAAATTTTTTGAGAACATACGTTGCACTTTTCGTTTACTTTTCTTCTCATGTGTGTGTTTTTTTTTTTCTTCTTTTTTTCTTTAAATCAATGACGTACACCAATCTCTTAGTTAAATGAGGAAAAAAAAAAAGAAGAAAAAAAAAACCTTTCTTCCCTTTGCCCATTGCATGCCCCCCTTCCCCTTTTTTCGAGGAGCCCCCTTACCAAAAAAGAAGAAGAAAGAAAAAGGAGAAAAAAAAACGAAAGAATTGCGAGTCATTGGCCATTTTGAGGAGAAAGTGTAAAAAGAAAAAAAAAAAAATGAAGAAGAAAAAAATACAGGGCATTGTGACACTGAAAGGTGACTTCTTCCTGTGAAATCCATCCTCACATGCCCCCCTCCCGTTTCTTTGCCCCTTCTTTATTTTTTTTTAAATGTGTCTTTTTTTTTTTTTTTTTTTTTTTTTTTCCTCTCTCCAATATCCTTTTTCGACGAAAAAATAAAATCACAAGGTAGGTGGCCAGATCCTGGTTTCAAAAAAAGAAATTCCCTTCAGGATTGCAAATCAAGGGAGGGGGGGGGGGAAGAAAAGAAGGAAAATAAAAAACAGGAATGGAAAGAGGGTGGGAAATGAACGAAGAAGAGTACCACCTCACTCCTTCCCCCCCCCTCCCCGCTTTTTTATTTCCCCCCCCCCCTCCCCGCTTTTTTATTTTCTCTTTCTTTCTTTTTTTTCCCCCCCTCCCACTCTCGAGGCCAAAGCACCCCATCAATAGTAAAAAAAAAGAGAAAGAAATAAAAAAAAAGAAAGAGGCGAGGATACAAAAAAAAAAAAAAAAAAAAAAAAAGTGTGGCCCTCATTTTTTTTTTTTTTTTTTTTTTTTTCCAAACAAATCATACCCCCCCCTCACAAAACCAAACAAAACCACAGGGAGAGGGAGGGCAGGGGCAGGGGTGAAAAAAAAAAAAAAAACAAAAAAAAAACCAAAAAAAAAAAAAAAAATGGCAGGGGCCGGGTATTCACGAACATACAGCACCGCCCCTCTCAAAAGGCCGGTGGGCATCGACTTCACACTATGGAACCCCGACGAGATCAAACAGGGGAGCAGCACGGAGATCACAGAATCCACCTCCCACGTAGAAGGTGTCCCGCAACCAAACAGTTGCCACGACTTACGAATGGGCGTCACCGAACTAGACCAGGTCTGCCAAACATGCAACATGGAACTCGACGACTGTCCAGGACACTGGGGACACATAAGCTTAGCAAAACCAATGCTCCACCTGGGGTATCTAAGAACAGTCGTAAACACATTACGCTGCGTCTGCTTCCACTGTTCACTTATAAAGCTCGATCCCAAGGATCCGAAGTTTATCGAAGCGTCTGGGAAGCGACGACCAGAGGCTCGGTTACGCCTATTCTCGAAGTACTCTGCTCATAAGGGCGTATGCGATGCCGGCCTCTCCAAAGATTCCGATGCTGCACCAACCTTTGTAAAGGACGACGAGGGTGTGATAAGGCATCAAGGATGCGGGAAACCCCAACCTATAGTATCACACGAGCCACAGTCATTCAATTTGTGGCTGGAGTACAAACAGAACAACATTGATGCGGACTCTGTAGAGCGTAAGCAGAAGCTTCAACCAGAAGACGCAAGACGGATTTTGTCAAACATCAGAGACGACCAGCTTGAACTTCTCGGTTTCTCGAAAACCTGCCGGCCAGAGTGGATGATCCTGACACAGTTTCCCGTCGCGCCACCAGCTATCCGACCCGCCATCACCATGGACGCCGTTACCAAAACAGAAGACCACACCACCTATATGTACAACAAAATCTTAATCTTCAACAACAAACTGAAAAAAGCCGTTGCTCAGCAACAAGCTGACTCTGTTATCCAAGACTACAGCGATATGGTTCAGTACCACATTGTAACGATGATGGACAACGAGAAGAACGGGATACCGAAATGCAAGGTTCGATCAGGGCAGCCGATCAAATCCATCCGAGAACGATTGAAAGGAAAAGGCGGGCGTGTCCGCTCGAACCTGATGGGAAAACGTGTGGATTTCTCCGCGAGAACCGTCATCGGTGGCGACAGTCAACTTGGAATGGACGAAGTGGGTGTTCCGTTGTCTATCGCATCAAACATGACATTCCCTGAACGGGTCACCACGTTCAACATGGAACAGTTGAAACGCGCTGTGGAGCATGGTCCTGACAAATATCCTGGAGCGAAGTTTGTGATTCGTCCGGATGGAACCAGGATCAACCTCGCTTTTGCAAAACGCCGTGCCGAGCTGACCCTGCAGCCAGGGTACATTGTCGAGAGACACGTTCTGACGAACGATGTGGTTCTGTTCAACCGGCAGCCGACTCTTCACAGAATGAGTATGATGGGGCACCGTGTGAGGGTCATGCCGTTTTGTACTTTCCGTCTTAATCTTTCCGCAACGTCGCCTTACAACGCGGATTTTGACGGTGATGAGATGAACCTCCACGTCCCGCAGTCCGTTCTGACAAAGGCCGAGCTTCAAGAGTTCATGATGGTGCCGAAAAACATTATCAGTCCGAAATCGAACTCGCCCGTCATGGGTATCGTGCAGGACAGTCTTCTCGGTATTCACGTTGTGACGAGACGAAGCTGCTTCTTCGACAAGCAGTTCATGATGAACGCTGTTATGCATATCCCGACCATGCCCGCGGAGATCCCCGTTCCCGCTATTATCAAACCGGAGCAGTTGTGGACCGGGAAGCAGCTGTTCAGTTTGGTGCTTCCCCCTGTCAACTTCACGGGGAAGTCCAACGAGGATGTCGATGATCCAGACGCTGCACTGCCTTTGGCTGACACGAAGGTCAGAATCGAGAAGGGTGTGCTTCTCCACGGTATCATCGACAAGAAATCCGTCGGATCATCCGAAAACTCGCTTGTCCACGTTATCTACAACGAGTTCAGTCCCGATTGGGCACGTGACCTTATCAATGGTATCCAGCGTATCACCGCGTACTACCTTATCAACAAGGGTTTCTCAGTTGGCGTGCAGGACACAGTGGCGGATGTTAACACGAAGAAGATGATTCAGGAGATTATCAGAAGATCGTATGACAGCGTCGACGCGCTTTGCAACGAGGCGCAGGAAGGGCTGGACAGACAGCCGGGCAAGACGGTGAAGGAGACCTTCGAGGAGATGATCAACGCCATCTTGAACAAAACACGAGAAGACGCAGGAAAGCGTTCGCAACAGAGTCTGACCCGTTCCAACGGTTTCAAGGTCATGGTTGCCGCGGGTTCTAAGGGTTCGTACCTGAACATCAGTCAGATCACAGCCGTGGTGGGTCAGCAAAACGTCGGTGGGAAGCGTATCCCTTACGGTTTCAGAAAACGGACCTTGCCCCATTTCACGCAGGACGACTACGGTCCAGAATCCCGTGGTTTCGTGCAGAACTCGTACCTGGAAGGTTTGACACCTTCGGAGTTCTTTTTCCATATGAGCGGAGGAAGGGAAGGTCTTATCGACACCGCCTGTAAAACAGCCGAGACAGGGTACATCCAACGTAAGCTTGTCAAAGCTCTTGAAGATCTTTACGTAGGATACGACGCAACAGTGCGTGACGCGCAAGGACGTGTTGTTCAGTTCCTGTACGGAGAAGAAGGTTACGACTCGACAAAGATGGAAAGCTTAAGGCCGCTGCCGCTAATAAACGACAGCAACGCTAAGAGAGACGAACTGTACAAGCACGATTGGGAGAACGAGGGTGAAGAATGGGGGAAAGACTTCCTTGCCCCCGAGGTCCGCGAGAGGTTCATGCAGGACGCCGATGCCCCTCGCAAACTTCAAGAAGAGTACGACGACATCAAAGAAAACAGAGAATGGCTTCGCGGTCTGTTCCAACCCCACGGAACGGTCCCGTTTGTGAACCCAATAGACGGCATCAAGGTTCCCATCAACCTGAGAAGGCTTCTCGACAACGCGAAGATCAACTTCGACATCAACCCCAAAACCCCTTCGGACCTTTCCCCCGGTGAGGTCATCGATGGTCTCCGCCAGCTGAAGGAAGAGATGATCGTCTGCCGAGGCGCGTCCGACATCCACAAGGAACGCCAGGACAACGGAACAAAACTCTGGAACGTCATGTTAAGCGCGTTCTTCGCGTCAAAACGTGTGCTCTGCGAATACCGTTTGAACAAGCGGGCCTTCCACTGGCTCCTCGGTGAGGTCAGACAACGGTACAACTCGGCTCAAATCCCACCTGGCGAGATGGTTGGTTGCATTGCCGCCCAGTCCATCGGCGAGCCTGCCACACAGATGACCCTCAACACTTTCCATTTCGCCGGAGTGGCCAGTAAGAACGTGACCCTCGGTGTCCCGCGTTTGAAGGAATTGATCAACGTTGTTAAAAAACCAAAGAACCAGGGTCTTGTCATTCACTTGTCACCGGGTTTGAGGGACTCCAGGGACGAGGCTAAAAAGGTGCAAACGGTTGTTGAGTACCTGACCCTGCGGCATATTACAAACAAGTCGGAGATTTGGTACGACCCTGAGATCACATCCACGGTCATTCCTGAGGACGAGGGTCTTGTTGCCTTCGATTGGGATTTCGAGGTGCTGTCTCTGCAGGAACAGGATCTGAAACGTGCTGAGATGAAACTCATGTCGCCGTGGATTCTCCGGCTGGAGCTGAACAACCGTGCGTACATCAACTTCGACCTGACGATGGAGGAGATCAAGGAACGGATCCAATCCGTGTTCCCCGACACCTTCAACGTCGAGACATCTGACACCAACGCGGACCCCCTCGTCGTCAGGATGCGTTACATGTCCGAACGCGAAGAACAAAAGAACGACCTTGCCCGCGAGAGCGACGACATGATATGGGAACCCGAGGACGAGAACTCTGTAGAATGGCTGAAACAGCAAGAAAACGACATTCTGGACAAGGTGCACCTGCGTGGTATCCACGGCATCAAAAAGGTGTACATGCGAAAGACGTCGAAGAAGGAAGGCGACGTACGAGTCGAGTACGACAAGGAAACCGGCGTTGCTGAAGAGAAGGAAGAGTGGGTGCTCGACACCGACGGGACAAACCTTATGCGTGTGATGGCCCTCGACCAGGTCGACTCGTACCGAACCTCGTCCAACAATATCACCGAGATCATCACGACCCTCGGGATCGAGGCTACTAGAAAGAAGCTCAAGGTCGAGCTGGCGCACGTCTACGGAGCGTACGGCATCTACATCAACGCTAGGCACTCGTCTGTTCTTTGCGACGTGATGTGCAACAGAGGCTACCTCTTGTCCATCAACCGTCACGGTATCAACAGGCAGGAGGTCGGGCCTCTCATGAGATGCTCTTACGAGGAAACCGTCGAAATCCTTTTGCAGGCTGCCGCCATGGGCGACTCTGACGAGGTGAGCGGTGTGTCTGCCAATGTGATGCTTGGCCAGCAAGCGCGGGTAGGTACGGGTTTACACTCGCTGATCCTTGACGAGGCAAAACTGAGAATGACGAACCTCCTCCCAGCAGACGCCATGAGAAAGAAGAGGGAACTGCTGACAGAAGAGGCTGAGGTCGGAAGGGGTGCTGAGTCAGCCGTCGCTGGGCAAACACCGTCTGCCATGGGAGCGTTCTCTGCGGTGTCCGCGATGCAGCAGTCCATGTCGGGAGCGGACAGCCAGCTGAGCGGTGCTTCGCCTCTCACTATGGGCGCCTTCTCGAACGTCGGTTCGTACTTACCATCCTTCTCTCCTTCCGTTTCTGCCTCTGTCGGTGCCGCGCACAGTGGTGGCGGCATTGATGCTGCCAGCCCCAGTGGTACCATCATGTCGGCAGCGGGTGACTCCCTCAGGTCCCCTGCCTACATCGGTGGGTCTGGTGCCATGCATGGTGCGTCGCCAATCTTCGCGTCGCCGTCTGCTGGCATTGGTTCCACTGGGTACCTCGACCAGTCGGGGACTGGCGCCACGCCCTCTGGTGAGATTTATAGGGGCGACTCGCCTTTCTACCACGATTCCGCGCAGGTTTCAGCGCCGGTCTACTCAGCCGCCTCGCCACACATCGGATCCGGGTTGTCCCCCTCCGTGCAATCTAGTGTCACGTCGGGCGAGAACCTATCCCTGTACAGCCCCAAGGCGGCATACTCAAGGTCGCCCACAGCTTTGTACTCACCGGTATGCAATTTTTTCTTTCCTCCCCGCTTTTATTCACATTCTACAGAACGTCTCGGGTACAGGGAACATGGTCTACTCCCCATCGGCGGGGCAGACTGGGAGGGCGTACGTTCCCAACAGCCCTATTATCGGAGGGTATTATTATTTTTTTTTCTTTTTTCAAATCTTTTTTTTTCCAACACAGAACTGTGGGGCAAGGAGGGTACTCGGCAAGTGTGGCGTTCAGTCCCATGCACTCTGGGATGCAATCTGGGAGTGGGATGCTTTCCGCGGGCGGTGCAAGAGTGGCAATGGGTTCGGAGGAAGGGTCCGCGCTTTCGGAAGACCACAACAGATTGTACTCCCCGGCAACAGATGACGATGAGGGCAAGAGCCCTGGGATGGCGCCCGCAAGCACAAAACGCAGACAAGGCGGTGAGGTTACGAGACCCCAAGAAGACCAAAGAGAGCAATATATGCAAGACGTTGATGAAGAGTTCGATGCCGCAGACGCTGTTGACTACGGTGATGATGAAGACAACGATGACGACGATGAGGGTGAATACGATAACTAGTGTGTTTCTTCAAGTGTATCAAATCCCTTTTTTTTTTTCTTCTGTTCTTTCTCTTTTTCTTTTTCTTTCTTCCTTCTCTTCAGAAGGAGGGGCGGGGTGGTGATATAAGTGTCTTTATTCATATCCCTTTCTTTTTTTTTTTCTTTCTTTTTTTTTCCCCCTCTCCCTTTTCCGTCCCCCTCCCTTGTAAACCTAAGAAAAAAAAAAGAGAAAAAAACGGGGAGAAAAAAAAAAGAAACCTTTAAAAAAAAAAATGGCTTGGCGATCAAAATTACTGCACAAGTATTTTTTTTTTCTCCCCCACTCTCTGCCCCCTCTTTTTTTTTTTTTTTTTTCGCTTTTCGTTGCGGGGGGGGGGGAATAATTTATTAATAAATAAGGGGCTGATACCACGTTGGGTTTAATTTAAAAAAAAAAAAAAATGCTAAAAAGACTGGTAGCACGAGGGAAGAGAAGTGTCTACTCGGGCCCAACGACAGGTATTCCAGGTGCGTTCCTGGGACGGTTTCCCGCATTAAGCGTGGAGGTCGGAAACCCTGTGGAATTTGTGAGAGGGGTCCCGTACCTTGAAGAGGGCTTCGGTGTACAAGAGGCGGCAAAGTTTCTGCAAAAGTTAGATGTGGGTGCTGTGCCTGTTCTGTGCCCTGTTGAGGGCGGGGGTGAAGCCACTGGCGCGCTCAACGCAGAACGAGTTGTCACAGGCATGTTCAGCGAGAGGGACATTGCACGGGCTTTCGCCACCCACGGCTCCCAGCTGGGCGAGCTCAAGGTGTCCGACTTGATGTCCCGTAACGTGATCTCTTGTTCCAAGCAAGACTCTCTGAAGAAGATCCTTGACACCATGCTCGAGCGCAATTTCAGGCACCTTCCTTGTGTGGATTCCCGAGGCCGTCTCATTGGGTTGGTGTCTATGCGTGATGCGGTTTGGTCCCGGGCTCAGGCCGAAGGGTATGATACAGGAGGAAGGGGAAAAAGAAAAAAAAAATTCAGTCCCGAAACCGATTCCACCATCAGGGGAGTTGACGACTTCCTTTCTTGCATTACGGAAGCGACTAGAGTTTGAAGTGGGGAAAAGAAAAGAAAAAAAGGAAGGGAGGGAGGGGGGTGAAAGTGTGTGTATGTTTATTTTCTTCTTCTTCATTCTCTCCTTTTCCCTCCAGAGTATCGAGGTATTATGAATTGTGAGGATGTGTGGTTTTTCTTCTTCTTTTTTTTTTTCTTTAAATTTTTTAAGCCGGTGTCTCTTCTCCCCCCCTCTTTTTGTATGTAGTTATGCAAAACCACGGGGGGGGGGGGGGGAAGAAATAGACACAGGTGTATAAGAATCCTAGAACGTAGCAGCACACCGACCACTCCTGTCGGCGAACCCAGGAGATCATTCTTCTGCACGGAGAACGGATGGTGTCCCAGGGGAAAAGAAAAAAGAAATGGGGGGGAAAAAAAATAAATGCACCCCCCTTTTAGTTCCCTCCGCTCTTTATTTCCTTTTTATTTCTGCATCTTTAAACCACACAGGGAGGAGATGGGAAGTTGAAGCATAGGGGGGAGGTCCTCAATGTAAACTGGAGCTTGAAGGGCTGATGAAGTGGTGTGGTGCGCTGTGAAGCGGGTGTAATGCCGGGGGTTTCTTTTCAAGCCATCTCTGTGAGGTAGGTTAGAAGCTCACTCCAAATGTGCTGTTTTGTCGTTGCGGCACACCCCCCCAAACACTGGGCAAACATGGACACGTTCAACATTTGGAAGTATTCCTCTTGAAGATTACTCAGTTGGAAAAAAAAAAAAAATACTGTAAAACAAAAATCACCGGAAGATAAAATGTCCGGAAGCTCTGGCGGTCCGGATATTTTTTCTTCCGGACATTTTTTTCCCTGGACCCCCTTTTCTTTTAAGGGCTGGACCCGAAAACGGATGAAACTAGTTTCTGTAGCAAGAGAAAAATCAAACGAAAATCAGAGAGAATTGAATTACGGACTTTTCCAAGAACTAAAAGATACCTCAGATCCTGATTGTTCGATTCTACCACAAACTTGTCGAACCGAACCACTCCTTGTGCTTGCTTTAGGGTTGTTCTTGTGCTTTTTATTTCTCATTTTCCTAGCCCCCTAAACACATTCCAGACGCTTAATCTTTCATTAAACTTACTCTTCATTAACTTTTTCAAAAATGCAACAGGGCACTTTGACTAACTGGGTTGGCAAGCGTACCTTTTTGGATGCTGGCAACTCCGGCCATCTTACCCCCAGGGAAGTGCAAGAGATCAACACCTTGCACGCCGCCAAGAAAGCAAGAAAGCCTCCTGCGAAGCTCAAGCTTGCTGAGGCTGAAAAGGCCAAAATAGGCCGCGACCTATGGTACCACGGCGGCCCAGCGCTGGTACCGCGCGAAGGAAGACATCACGGTGCCAACGTCCAGTATATCAGACTGGAAACACCGCTTTGGTAGCTCCAAGGTCGATCCCCCTGCCGCACCCGTTACTGCGGGTCGCAAGCCTCTTCTGAACAAGGAAGAAACAACCAAGCTCTTTGCTTGGATCCAGGTGCAGAACGGAAGGGGGGTGCCGGTAGCAGCGTCGGACATCTGCCTGTATGCAGAGGGTCTCCTGCGCTGCAACCCGCTGCGGAAGGAGAACCTCGAGGCGTTTGGGGGAACGGTGTCTTTCTCCCAAGCCTGGGCCAACCAGCTGTGCTCCAAGCATGGCATCACAAGCCGCCGCCCAACAACAGGGAAGTCTAGCAGCCTCAATGACACCCAAGCAGCGAGGAGGTTCGCAGAGTACGTCGGAAGGACCATCAAAGAACATGGGATCAGGCCAGAGTTGACCTGGAACATGGACCAGACGGCGCTTCCCCTGCTACCGCTGGGGAAGAAGACGAAGGCTAAAAGGGTTCCAAGGTTGTCAAGGTTAGGGGCTTGGGGGACAAGCGTGCCGTCACCGGACAGTTTTGCGTTTCCCTGTCTGGTGGCAAACTGCATCCGCAGTTAATTTACACGGGAAGAACAGAACCAGCCCGCTGCAGGAAATAACCCGGGTCCGTCCCTCGTGTTGCACACCCCCCAAAAGGCTGGAGTTTAACAGCTTCGAAATCCCACTGGGCCACCCAAGAAACGCTTCAGCTCTGGGTAAAACGTGTCTTTCTCCCCTGTTGCTATAAACTTATAAAGTCATCGGGCTGGGCACCCAACGAGCCCATCTTGCTCATCCTAGATGACTACAATGGCCACACTACGGATGATTTTGTGAACTTGTTTTTAGAAACAAACGTTCACTTAGCGTTTGTCCCTCCAGGCCTCACCTATTTGTGCCAGCCCCTGGACATAGGACTGAACGCCTCAATGAAGGCGACAATCAAGACCAAGTATAAAAAGTGGTCTATGAGGAGGCTGGACAAGTATGTGGAAGAAGGGAACCGTCAGGAAGGGTGGACGGTACCAAGTACAAGTGGGATAAAAGGACCATATCTGAGGTATTTTTTTAAAAATAAACTAAAATAATTCAACTTTCCCTCTTTTTTCTGCCAGGTGGGTTGAAGCAGCCTGGGAGCATGCCAGCAGGCAAGCTATACAGGCAAGCTGGGCCCATTGTTTCGGGCGCTTTTTAGAACCCTGGTGGAGTCCTGCTTGGGAGAATTCTCTCATTGCAGCAGCATACTGTGGTGTGCTTGCCGTTGCAGCGACGTGCTGCGAAGATGAAGAGTGGGATGAAGAGTGGGAAGAGTGGGAAGACCAGCAATATGCCAAGCTTGCTAGGCAGCTGGAAGGGGCCAGAGAAGTGTTGGATGACACGATTGTCGTGTCATCTGACACAAGTACGGTTTCCGCCGCTTCTTGGGTGGACGAAACTTCGTTTTCCGTTTCTTCTTCTTTTTCTTCGGTAGAAATGCTCCCCCTTGACCCAGCAAAGACTTGCTGAGGCCGAGAATAGCAACAGAAACATAAGTTTTTCCAGGGAAACATGCAGCAGACAGGGGGAGGGGACAGTGCGTAGGTCAGGCTAGGTACCCCCTTGAAAAGTGCCCCAAAAAAATGTCCGGAGATAAAATGTCCGGAAGAAAAAATCACCGGATGTTTCGGCGGTCCGGATATTTATCTCCACAGGTCCCCTTTTCCTCTTCGGAATTTAATAAAAAAAACTGTAAAACAAAAATCACCGGAAGATAAATGTCTGAACGCACATGGGTCACATTGATGTTCCTGATGACAGTTTAGCACGTGGCCTCGGCCATTCTGAATTTCTCGGTTTGAAGCCTTTCTTGAAAGACACACTTTCTCATGATGATCTTTAAAAAAATCATCAATCCATCGCATGACTTTCACTCTGCGACAGTTAGTTATTCTCGTCAACTCGAACAGCTCTTTATTTAGAGAGACTGCCACCGATGTTCTCAGCACAGCTCAGCACCAGAGATGCAACCGCGGAATGGTGACAGACACGTGTAAGATCCCAGTCAGTAAGGCGCAGCTTCTTTTTTCTTCCCGCAGCCATGCATCCTTCAGCACAGAAGGGTGCAACATCCGCTAGCGCGGTTAAGAAGTTGCTCGTACGCCAGGCGGTTTATGAAGCAACCAAAGTCATTCTTCTTCTCTTTTTCTTTCCTCTCGTTATTGCTCCTGCTTGAAACACATATACAGGTCTAGTACACAAAGAAAAAAAAGGAGGCGATAATAAAAAAGAAGAACCACCGCGTCATCTTCAAATGTTAAGCTTCAGGATGCTTCTTGCTTTGGGGGCTGTTGTGCTCCTGGCAGGTGCACAGGACGCATCAGCTACAACTTCGACCTCCGAGTCGCTTACGAATAGTGGCTTCGACAAGAAGGACCGTGATGTTAAGACTGACGACAAGAAGGACCGTGACTTCGATGCCGACAAGAAGGACCGTGATGTCAAGACTGACGACAAGAAGGACCATGATGTCAAGACTGACGACAAGAAGGACCGTGATGTCAAGACTGATGACAGGAAGGACCGTGATGTCAAGACTGACGACAAGAAGGACCGTGATGTCAAGACTGATGACAGGAAGGACCGTGACTTCGATGCCGACAAGAAGGACCGTGACTTCGATGCCGACAAGAAGGACCGTGATGTCAAGACTGACGACAAGAAGGACCATGATGTCAAGACTGACGACAAGAAGGACCATGATGTCAAGACTGATGACAGGAAGGACCGTGATGTCAAGACTGACGACAAGAAGGACCGTGATGTCAAGACTGATGACAGGAAGGACCGTGACTTCGATGCCGACAAGAAGGACCATGATGTCAAGACTGACGACAAGAAGGACCGTGATGTCAAGACTGATGACAGGAAGGACCGTGATGTCAAGACTGACGACAAGAAGGACCGTGATGTCAAGACTGATGACAGGAAGGACCGTGACTTCGATGCCGACAAGAAGGACCGTGACTTCGATGCCGACAAGAAGGACCGTGATGTCAAGACTGACGACAAGAAGGACCGTGACTTCGATGCCGACAAGAAGGACCATGATGTCAAGACTGATGACAGGAAGGACCGTGATGTCAAGACTGACGACAAGAAGGACCGTGATGTCAAGACTGATGACAGGAAGGACCGTGACTTCGATGCCGACAAGAAGGACCGTGACTTCGATGCCGACAAGAAGGACCGTGATGTCAAGACTGACGACAAGAAGGACCGTGACTTCGATGCCGACAAGAAGGACCATGATGTCAAGACTGACGACAAGAAGGACCGTGATGTCAAGACTGATGACAGGAAGGACCGTGATGTCAAGACTGACGACAAGAAGGACCGTGATGTCAAGACTGATGACAGGAAGGACCGTGACTTCGATGCCGACAAGAAGGACCATGATGTCAAGACTGACGACAAGAAGGACCGTGATGTCAAGACTGATGACAGGAAGGACCGTGACTTCGATGCCGACAAGAAGGACCGTGACTTCGATGCCGACAAGAAGGACCGTGATGTCAAGACTGATGACAGGAAGGACCGTGATGTCAAGACTGACGACAAGAAGGACCGTGATGTCAAGACTGATGACAGGAAGGACCGTGACTTCGATGCCGACAAGAAGGACCGTGACTTCGATGCCGACAAGAAGGACCGTGATGTCAAGACTGATGACAGGAAGGACCGTGATGTCAAGACTGACGACAAGAAGGACCGTGATGTCAAGACTGACGACAAGAAGGACCATGATGTCAAGACTGATGACAGGAAGGACCGTGATGTCAAGACTGACGACAAGAAGGACCGTGATGTCAAGACTGATGACAGGAAGGACCGTGACTTCGATGCCGACAAGAAGGACCGTGACTTCGATGCCGACAAGAAGGACCGTGATGTCAAGACTGACGACAAGAAGGACCGTGACTTCGATGCCGACAAGAAGGACCATGATGTCAAGACTGATGACAGGAAGGACCGTGATGTCAAGACTGACGACAAGAAGGACCGTGATGTCAAGACTGATGACAGGAAGGACCGTGACTTCGATGCCGACAAGAAGGACCGTGACTTCGATGCCGACAAGAAGGACCATGATGTCAAGACTGACGACAAGAAGGACCGTGATGTCAAGACTGATGACAGGAAGGACCGTGATGTCAAGACTGACGACAAGAAGGACCGTGATGTCAAGACTGATGACAGGAAGGACCGTGACTTCGATGCCGACAAGAAGGACCATGATGTCAAGACTGACGACAAGAAGGACCGTGATGTCAAGACTGATGACAGGAAGGACCGTGACTTCGATGCCGACAAGAAGGACCGTGACTTCGATGCCGACAAGAAGGACCGTGATGTCAAGACTGATGACAGGAAGGACCGTGATGTCAAGACTGACGACAAGAAGGACCGTGATGTCAAGACTGATGACAGGAAGGACCGTGACTTCGATGCCGACAAGAAGGACCGTGACTTCGATGCCGACAAGAAGGACCGTGATGTCAAGACTGACGACAAGAAGGACCGTGACTTCGATGCCGACAAGAAGGACCGTGATGTCAAGACTGACGACAAGAAGGACCGTGATGTCAAGACTGATGACAGGAAGGACCGTGATGTCAAGACTGACGACAAGAAGGACCGTGATGTCAAGACTGATGACAGGAAGGAACGTGATGTCAAGACTGATGACAGGAAGGACCGTGACTTCGATGCCGACAAGAAGGACCGTGATGTCAAGACTGACGACAAGAAGGACCGTGACTTCGATGCCGACAAGAAGGACCGTGATGTCAAGACTGACGACAAGAAGGACCGTGACTTCGATGCCGACAAGAAGGACCGTGATGTCAAGACTGATGACAGGAAGGACCGTGACTTCGATGCCGACAAGAAGGACCGTGACTTCGATGCCGACAAGAAGGACCGTGATGTCAAGACTGACGACAAGAAGGACCGTGACTTCGATGCCGACAAGAAGGACCGTGATGTCAAGACTGATGACAGGAAGGACCGTGACTTCGATGCCGACAAGAAGGACCGTGACTTCGATGCCGACAAGAAGGACCGTGATGTCAAGACTGACGACAAGAAGGACCGTGACTTCGATGCCGACAAGAAGGACCATGATGTCAAGACTGACGACAAGAAGGACCGTGATGTCAAGACTGATGACAGGAAGGACCGTGATGTCAAGACTGACGACAAGAAGGACCGTGATGTCAAGACTGATGACAAGAGGGACCGTGATGTCAAGACTGATGACAGGAAGGACCGTGACTTCGATGCCGACAAGAAGGACCGTGATGTCAGCACCGACAAGAAAGAAAGCACATCACCTGTGGTGTCCTCGAACTACCGCCTGAAGCTTAAAGGTGACGCAGCGGAGGTGATGCAGAGGCCGAAGGAGTTCCTGAGCAAGTTCCGGATGTCAATGTTGAAGGCGTCGAAGAAGTTGGAGGATGAACCTGCAAGCCTTGTGGTGACTGAGATGGGAGTACTGGTGGACGGGGAGAGAATGCCCACCGAGGAGGAGAAGAAGCAGTGGACGGTGAAGGTCGACAGGAAGTGGAACATGGAGCACCTTGTGGAGGAGAAGGACAGGATGGGGAGGTACACAAGGAAGTCAGGTCTGCAGCAGGCAGCGTCTCAAGATGGTGTTTTCGTGGAGTACAAGATCGAAGGGAGCAAAGCCGAGGAGATCGAAGCCGAGGTGAATAGGGCTGTGGAAGAGGCAGCACAAGGGAAGGGTCCTCTCACGGACAACGCAGACGGGCAGTCCCTCGTGGTGAAGCCAGTGGCTGAGGGGAACACGGCACTTACAAACTCGTCACCTCCTTCTGATGCTTCTTCCTCCTCATCACAGACGTGGCTCTACGGATTGCTCGGTGGCGTAGGTGCTTTGTGTATGGGTTCGGCAATTGCACTCACAGTCTACACCAAAAGGAGACAGCCCACTAGTGGGATGCAGCAGCTTCTGGAGGATGTGGAGCAACCACTTGCCCCCACGAAAGATTCCACCCCTGATGTGGAGTGCGGAAACATCTGAATGTCATAGATTCCCCCCCCCCCCCCCCCCCTTTCCCTCCTTTTTTTTTCCCTTACTGTCGTTAGGCGATCCTGGCATTCTCTGCAGGTTCCCTTCAAAGACACCTTTTTTGATCTTGCAGCAGTTTTGTTGCTGCGCGATACTTGATGTGAAGCCTGATTCGATTTTTTTTTTTTTTTATATATATTATTATTCTGGTTTTCACATCAATAAACCGACTTTATTTTAAATTTTTTTTTTTTCATATTCCTTGGCAGAAAAAAAAAAAAAAAGGCGCAGATTTTAGGTTGAAAGAAAATACTGGAAAAGAAAAAAAGAGTCGGTTGATTGTTGTACCTACCACTACTCTTTTTAGCGCTAACAATTCATTATCAATATATTGTTTTTCTTGTTCATGCAAAAAAAAAAAAAAAAAAAAAACTTTTGCTGTCAACTGCCCGAAAGGTGCGCAATGCGAAAAGCCAGAATGGATAAGAAAAAAAATTTATTTTTAATCTAGCTATCTACAGCTTGATGAATACAACTTTTAACAGGAAAAAAAAAAAAAAAGAACTTTTTTTCTTGTTTACTCCCTCTTTTCGCCTTGCTTTTTGCTTGTTGTTGCTTTTTTTTTTTTTTTTTTTTTTTTATTCCCCTGATTTTCTTGTATTCAACATGGATTTTGATGTGTGTTGAAAAAAAAAATAAAAAGGGGAGAGGGGAAGAGGAGAAAAAAAAGGGGGTGCAAAACAGCAAGTAAAAGCATGAAGAATTATAGGGGGTGGTAAGAAAAGAAAGGAAATGAGAGTGAACATGGAATTGAACAAGAACGTCAACAAAAAAAAAAAAGAAACAGAAGAGTGAACGTTCCCCTAACACGGAACAGCTAATATGCCTCTCTTGTTATTTTGGGGAGAAAAAAAAAGAAAAAAAAAACCCCCCCCACGATTCTCTTGTTGTTTTTAAAAAAAAAAACGAGATCTTGAACCAACAAAACACCTAACTTTTTTTTTCTGATTCTTCTTGAATCAACCTATTATTATCGTTATTATCACGACCAATTTTTAGTAGCATCACAGAAAGTTCAAGAGAATGAAAGAAAGCTGTCTGACCCGGACTTCGGTCTGTGACCCCTCGTTTGGAGACACCAGTCAGGTGGGGAGTTTGGCTGGGGCGGCACATCTGTTACACATTAACGCAGGTGTCCTAAGGCAAGCTCAGTAAGAACAGAAATCTTACGTAGAGCATAAGGGTAAAAGCTTGCTCGATACACGATAGATAGCAGTCTTCATGACTACACGCCAGACGGAGTTCTGCACGAATTGGTACCGGGGGTGGAGGACTCCGTTATGCAGCTGTATCATGATGCCGCGGACACTGCAGAACTCGAAGACGGGAGATTTTTGGGAGGGAAAGGTTCTGGACATGCAGGGAGAGGAGACCGTCGTGGAGATTGGGCTCGTGGACGGCTGTGAGGTGAAAGTGGTGTCACGTGTTAAAACAGTGGGCCTGAAAACCCTGTCCGACAAAAATGTACAAAAAGAGTTAAAAATAGAATTAAAAGATCGGCCAGATATGATCCTAGAAGTGGAGGTGGGGGACTCAGCCAACAGAATTCACTGTCTGTGCACTCACAGGAGCTTCCTTCTGAAATTCGAACAGTCGTATTCACCGACCCCACCGGCGTTATCACAAGCATTGACGATGGGTTTCTTAGAGACACGGAAAATCTTACCTCAGTGGTTCTAAAGCTTCCCAAAGTTTCCATCGGCAACGATTTCCTGTTCGGATCCAAGAATGATGTCATAGCAAAAGAAAAGGAAAAGAGACCTTTTAAGAGAAATAGGTGACTACCCTGAAGGCTGGGATGATTGTGGCTGTGGCGCAGCGGTTGAGCAATAAAGGTTTTTACAAGTTGCTGCATTTATTTTCCCCTTCTCTCTCACTTCGCTTCCTCTTTGCTGGCCTGCCTATCTGTGACTTCGTGACAACAGGGGGCTTGAGGTCATCCTTGGCATATCCTTCACAGGCAGGGGGGCGAGGGGTGGAGAAGTACATCAGACGCCAGATACCTCGTCTTTGGAAATCGCCCTTGCCAAGTTCCAGGAGAAATTCTTGGTGTCTTTTTTCGAGCCCTGGTTGTGCCAAGTGCACACACACCTCCACCGTGGACGTTGGAAAAAAAGTTGTGGGTTACCGTGGACGGTGGAAAAAAAGTTCTTACTTACATGGTTTAGTGGAAATAAAAATAGGTTACCGTGGAGAGTGGAAAATTTTTACAAAAAGCCATTTGGTATGGGGGAGCTGGCTAACATGGTTCAATAGAACGAAAGGTGGCATGCACATTACGCCAGACATGGGGCCAAGGCCCCCCACATCTGGAGGACCTCGCGCAATCAAAAGCGACATGATGGATAGTGCAATGATGGAGAAGAAGGGGCTGGTCCTGAGATAGTACCAACACCCGCGGATGTGTTCTTCTCAGTGGAGTTGAGGGTTCCCTGTCATCGTGCACCCGAGAAACGAGTCCTGTGCCAACCAGGTGGCGAGAACTGCAGGATATTTCGGCTCTACGGCGGCAGTACAATATGCCATAATTTTGGCGGAGCTCGCCAAGACTGCGCGGCTTTTGTACTTTTCACAAAAGAGATTTTCAGAGTCACTCACCAAGTCGGTAGTTTTTTCTCATAATGAATAGTCACTTTATTACTCCTTTTTTACCTGGGTAAGCCTCTGCAGGGTCGGCAGGGCCACGCCCGCCTGTGGGGCTTGGGGAAGCCTGCAGCAAACCCCCCTGATCCTACGTTATTTTGGGTTGGGGGTCTTTTATCCGGACTCGCAGCGCCACCTGCAAGGCCGAGAACCCAAAGAATCCATTTTTTAAAGCTTTTCCCAGGGCTTTGGAATTCTTCGGGGGGTGTGTGGGGGTACAGGGCTTGGGGAAGCCTCTGCAGGGTCGGCAGGGCGTGGTCATCTTCCGCATATAAAGCGGTGATTTTCCGCATACTGTAAAACGAATAATGTCGGACGGAAAAACTCCCGGACACCAAAAAAACTCGGACATTTTTCCGTCCGGGAGTTTTTCTGGGGAAAAGTCTTTTTTACGGAAGGGGGGTAGCACCTCCTGCTTTTTTTCCCATACCACCATGTTTGCCTGGAAGGGCTTTGCAGACTCGTATGCAGAGCCAAAATGTTTACCCTGCGTGGCAGTTTGAATTTTTTTTCCCTCCCTTTCAATGCACCAACAAACAGCACCCACAGGATCTTAACTTCAATCTCATAAACCCGTACTTCTTTCGTCAAATGACCAGTTCGACTACCCAAGGCACGTTGAGCAACTTGTTGGCTTGTGAGGCACCCAACTTTGGTTGCTGACACTTCCGACCAGCTCACCCCCCGAGAGGTGGAGGAGATAAACTCCTTACACCGGGCCAAGAAGGCCAGAACAAACCCCCGAAAGCAGCTCCAGCTCCCGAAGGATACTAAAGCCCTTATTGGGCGATACGCTGCTACCCACGGCGTCGCGGCGGCCAGGTCGTGGTACCGCACGAAAGAGGGGGTGGAACTAGCAACGTCCAGTATTTCCGACTGGAAAAAAAACTTTGGAGGCTCTGTTGGGCCTGTTGCTGCCCCCTTTACCGTCGGTCGCAAACCTCTTCTGGCCGAGGCAGAGACTGCCAAGGTTTTTGCTTGGGTCGATAGGCAAAACGAACTTGGCGAGCCTATCTCAGCGCAACAAATATGCACCTATGCAGAAGGGCTGCTGCGCGCTAATCCAGCCCGAAAGACAGAGCTGGTAGACTTTGGTGGGGCACTGTCCTTTTCCACCAGCTGGGCTGACAAGCTTTGCAGCAGGAAAGGCTACAAAAGCAGCAGGCCCACCACCGGAAAACCTGGAAACGAGAAGGACAAAGAGAGGGCACGCTGTTTCGCCATGCAATTCAGGTCAATAATCGACACCCATAAAGTAAGGCCTGAATTGGTCTGGAATATGGACCAAACCTCCCTGCAGCTGTTGCCGTTGGGGTTAAAAACCAAAACGAAAAGGGGTGCAAAGGTCGTAAAAGTCCGTGGCTTGGGGGACAAACGGGCCATAACCGGACAGCTGGCTGTCTCCCTGGCTGGGGATAAGTTGCATCCGCAACTTATATACAAAGGCAGAACGGAACCTGCAGCCGACAGGGTTTATCCAGGGTCCGTGCCCCGGGTCAAGCACCCGCCCGCCGAATGGAGCCTAACGGCATCGCCCAGTCATTGGGCTAATTATGATACACTCAGTATCTGGGTCAAAAAGCTGTTTCTTCCTTTTTGCAGTAAAACCATCGATTCTCATGGTTTTGCCCCGAACGAGTCGATTCTGCTGCTTGTCGATGACTACAACTGTCATTCGACCGATGAGTTTTTGGAGTTGTTCGAAGGCACAAACGTGCACATTGCTTTTGTCCCCCCTGGGCTCACCTACATGGTTCAACCGATGGATATTGGGTTGAACGCAGCTGTAAAAGCATCTATTAAGAACAGTTATAAAAAGTGGGCCACACGAAGGCTCGACAAGCTGATTGCCTCAGGGGCGGCGGCTGAATCATGGGAGGTGCCCTCTACTAGCTCGATTAAAGGGCCTCACTTGAGGTATGCCACGAGGCTTTTTCTTTTCCTGTTTTTTTCCTAGGTGGGTCGAAACAGCCTGGGATGCTGTCTCCGGCCAGTCGATCAGGAACAGCTGGGTTTCCTGTTTTGGCCACTACCTGGAACCCGGATGGAGCCCAATTTGGGAGTTTTCGGTACTTGCTGCATACGCCGGTGTTGCGTGTGTGCTGGCTGTTGGAAAAACATGGGAGGAAGAGTGGGAAGAGGACTGGGGCTGGGAGGAGGTCTGGGAAGAGGAGGAAGACGAGTACTCCCTATATGCCAGGCTTGCCCAGGACATGGAGCATGGACGTGTGGAAGTCATCGACGTAGATGCATCTTCCGACACGACCACCGTGTCCGCCGCCTCGACGATAACCGAAGAAACCTTTTCCGTTTCTTCAGACTCGTCAGTGGAGATACTCCCCAGTCTCACCCAGCAACGGCTGGATGACGCTGCCGCCAGGAGGGCCGCCAAGAAGGCAACAGCTAAGCCTGCAAGAAAGAAGGCAGCAGCTAAGCCCACAGGCAAGAAGGCAGCAGCTAAGCCCGCAGGCAAGAAGGCAGCGGCCAAACCCGGAGGCAAGGTAGCACAGTAGATAGCTCTACCCCCCCTTTTTTTTCTTTTCTTTTTGCCTTTTATCAATCAGTTTTATCTTGAGCTTTATGCCCACACGGTATCTTCTTCCAGGGATAATACGGACACGAAACACATGACCCAGATACCCAGTGGTTTGGTGGCGGTTTCTTCGCGCGGTTGCCGTTTGCAGCCCAGGCCAGTATGTAGGTGGTAGTGGACCAGGCCCCCTGACGACCTTACAGGAAAAACTCCCGGACGGAAAAACTCCCGGACACCAAAAAAACTCGGACATTTTTCCGTCCGGGAGTTTTTCGTTTTACAGTATTTAGGGGTGATTTTCCGCATTTAAAGGGGTGGTTTTCCGCATATTTAGGGGTGATTTTCCGCATGTAGGCGTGCTACGAGATTTCACAGACCTCTAGGCCGTCTTTTCTCTTTTCCTTTCTCACTTCGTTCTGTTATTTTCATTATTCTTTCCGGCGATAGACTGATACGGGCCATGGAAGCAACCTCTGCTTAATTCCTGGTACGTGGAGGCTCCTCTTGAGGATGTCAGTCTCTTTTATTCTTTTGTATTCTTCTCTCTGTTTCGTATGCAGGCCTATTTATCCTTCTTCACTCATTTTTAATTTTCGCTTTTTATTCCGCTCAGTTACCCGATGTACGTGGGTTCGGGTTCCATTGCTTTGGTTTTTCCCATTAGCCTGGAAGCTTTCGTACCCCTTTTCGTTGTACCATACTTTGTAAAAGGAGGTTTGCCTTTGTCTTGATTAGGCATCTCACGATTCTTGTTCATAACGAACTCATCTTTCGCCTTTTACTAAAGATGACCGTGGACATGGATCACTAAGTGATAACGTAATTTTTATAAAGGTCTAGCACCTTTCTTTTTGAAGAACCAACATTTTCTAGCGACCCCTGTTATTTTCTTTTTTCCTTCTAGCTAGAATGCACATACTGGGACTGCTCAGGTATCGTGCACGTGACCTCGAAATGGCGTTTATCGCTACATTTCCCCGAGAACCCCTGAGATGTTTTAATTTAAGAGTTGAATGCGTAAAAATAACATGCTTTTCAATAACGTAACTAACAAAACCCAGACAGATCCACCCGGGACCCGCTCCGAAAAGCGGGACTTCCAAAGGAACAACGAGATAGTTTCTACGACTCGTCATCGTGGACGCATCTCAGCCTTCGAGCTCCAGGTCGCTGTTCCCGCCTGCAGAGCCTTGGCCTTCTCCGACATCCACTTTCGCATATGAGGTACCTTCAGCTGGGTCATCATGCCCCACATGACGGCCCCTAGCAGCTTCCACGTGGCCTTCGGATACCGCATGGACCAATGCGTCCCTTTCGCGGCCCTCCAAATGCGGGCTCTCGTCTGATATCTCCACAAGGTGCCCTAAAGATTCCTCCTTTCGGTGGATTTTTGCTTTACAGTATTTTTTTTTTTTTTTTGAGAAGGCTTACGAAATGTTCCCGTCCTTGTCCTTGCAGCACACTTGTGAATATCTCATGAACACGCTTTTTCCGGTTACTGTTTCTCCAGTTAATAATAAGGTAATTATTATTAGGTCAAATCTAGTAATACCCTCGGAATTATTCTCGAAGCCTCAAAGAAGGGGGGCCCGTCGGAGTCCAAACAGACAAGCGCTAAGCCCCCAGGCTCACCAAAGACGCCCTCGGGGAAGAAGAAACGGCGCCTGATCGCTGTCCCCAAAAGGTGTTAGCCATGGGCCCTGTGGGGTTCCTTCGCCCCCTCCGAGTTGTCACGTGGAACTGTAACTCGATAAGGGGTGCCAAAACGACGACGCTGCTTCACCAAGCGAGAAAGAGGGAACTGGACGTCATCGCCATTCAGGAAACGAAGCTGGTGCAAGCTGACGAATTCCAGGCTCTGGGGTACCAAGTCTTCAGGAAGGACCGAACCGCCCAGGCTGGCAGTGGGAGGGGAGGTGGACTTGTCACCCTGGTCAAGAAGGACCTTCAGGCTCGCGAGGTGGTTTGTGTTGTCTCCGAAGACGTGGAAAGGCTCGATGTCGAAATCAGGTGTGACAGTTCCAAAGCGGTCATCTGCAACTTCTACCTGCCGCCCAGAGGCGGTCAGACCCTCCAGCTGGCCGACCTTCCCCAAGAAGACGACTACATCGCCTGCGGTGACTTCAACGCCCACCACTCAAGCTGGGACCATGCTGCGAAAGCTAACGACAGGGGCTGGACCGTATGGGAATGGATGGAGAACAAGAACTTCGTGCTATGGAACAGACCGGACCGCCACACGTGGACGAGAGGAGGGAGCAGGTCTGTCCTTGACCTGATCCTCAGCAAGGATAAATGGGAACCCAGGACGCCTTGCCACTTGGGTTCCTGGGGCTCTGACCACACACCCCTTCAATTCGAGGTCCCCCTACTGAGGCCGACTAGGAGAGCATACACGCCTGAGTTGTACAACTACCGGAAGGCAGACTGGGAAGCGTTCCAGAACTTTGTAGACGGGAGGCTTCGAGGGCTGGACGGATGCAAACAGGTCACGACCTTCGCCAAGAGGATCCAAGAAGCCCTGAGCGAAGCCGCAACAAGGCACATACCTCGGCACGGGTGTTTCACCGAGAGGAAGCCATGGTGGAACAGCGAACTGGACACGGCCTTTGAAGAAAGGGACACCCTCAGAGACGCCATCCTCAGGGGGGAATCCGAAGATCACGCAGGGCTCGCTGGGCTCAACAATGCAGTCAACGAGACGGTGAAGGCATCCAAAGAGAAGTCATGGAGGAGCCTCTGCTCCAAGTTCAGCTCCTCCAAGAACTTGCCTGCGGCATTCAAGGCAGTCAAGGAGCTCGACGGCAGGTCATGGAGGCCACCGATGCCCCCCCCTTCAACACGGCGACGCTCTTCTCACAGGCAACAAGGCTAGGGCCGATCGTCTCGGACGCTACTACGAGACGATCTGCGGAGACGACACTGTCCCTGGTCTCGACACAACAGGACAGACGCAGGAACCCTACGAGGGCGGAACGGGCTACTTCACGATGGACGAACTGCTGAGACAATTGCTCAGGACGAGAACGAAGAGTGCTGCAGGCGACGATGGAATCTTCAACGTGATGCTGATGCGTCTGGGTAGGGAATCCCTGAGAATCGTTCTACAGCTGTTCAATCTCTCCTGGGCGAGCGGGCAAGTTCCGGACACGTGGAAACTGGCACTAGTCGTCCCGATCCCGAAGCCGGGCAAAGACCCCACGAAGATTGAGTCCTACCGCCCCATCAGCCTGACGAGCTGCCTCGGCAAGCTCATGGAAAGGATGGTCGAGGCCCGCGTGACGTATCTACTTGACTCCCCGACAACGATGGTAGAGGGACTTCACCCCGCCCAGGCTGGCTTCAGGAAAGGGAGGTCCACCGAGGAGCAGGTTGCCGCCATCGTGCAGCATGTGACGATAAAAAGGAACGCCGAAGTTAAGGAGGCATGCCTCACCATACTCTTTGACTTCTCAAAGGCGTTCGACAGGGTCAACCACGAGGCACTCATTCAGAAGATGTCTCAGAAGCGCTTCCCTACGGCCTACACCAGGTGGGTTTCCTCCTTCCTAACGTCCAGAACAGCGAGGGTAGTCGTGGAGGGTGTCAAGGGGACCCCTTACAAAATCAAGAGTGGCGTGCCTCAAGGTTCTGTACTCGGTCCAGTGCTGTTCACCATCTTCGTGGACGACCTAGCGAGGGAACTTGAGGGTCTGGCTGGGCTCTCCACGATCTACGCGGACGACGTCGCGGTAGTAGTCTCTGCCACAACAAGGACTGAGCTCGAGGCCAGGGCCACGGCGGTAGTGGGTGCAGTCGAAGACTGGTGTACACGATGGGGGATGCAGTTGAGCAGGGAGAAGACGCTGTACGTCCCCACCCCCAAATGCGAACCGTACGACTTCCACGTCTACTTCCCCTCGACCGGGGCGACGCATCCGGGCTTCGAATTCCAGCCGCTGGAGCTCAAGGGCCGACTCATCGCCGGGGGACCTACTCACCTGATCGGGAGGAGGCTCCTGTCCGTTAACCGCACGGCCACGACACGACGCGACGTCTCTGCACTCGTCTCCAAAGGGCTGGTGTATGAATTCTCCACGGCCGTCCCCGTCGCGAGGCGTGATAGGGCCAAGTATCTAGGGGTCATCCTTGACGCTGACTTGTCTTTCGGTGCCCATGCCCGCGACATCATCGAGAGATACGACAAACGAATTCGCATACTGCGGCTCCTCTCCGGCTCGTCCTGGGGCAGTTCCGCAGCATCACTCAGGTCCTTGTACCTGCTTCTGCCATTCTACTGCAGAGGGCACTGAGGTGGGTGGGAACCCCGGTGAACAGGGTGGTCAGGGGTGCAGCTACCGCAGGATGGGCCTTGGGAGCGCTGAAGGCGACGAGGAGTTCTGGGCTGAGTGCGGTTGCTTCCCTACCGCTAGGGCCTGATACGAGAGCCCCCCCCTGGGCGGAAGGCATCCACGTCGATCCCTACGCCACCGACACCAGGAGGACACTCCCCGACGATGTGAGGGCGGCAGCGGCTGCGGAAAAGCTGGACGAGATCCCAAGCGGCGCTCTGGTAGTGTACACGGACGGCTCGGTGATAAGGGGGAGAGGGGGGGCTGGGGTTGCCCTCAGAGTCCCCGACATGGACCTCACCCTTACCACCTCTCACGGGGCCGGCATGGTCTCCACACCCATGTGCGCCGAGGGCACCGCTATCCTGATGGGGTTGAAGGAGGCTGCGGAGGTGTACAAAACGGTCGTGAACCTGAGGGGCCGCCCTCTCTACCTGCTGACCGACTCACAGACGATGCTGCGGAGGCTCGCTGGAGGCCCCGGACAGCAGAGGGAGTCCACGGACAGACGGATCTGGGATGCCGCTTCCTGGCTCAGGGCCAAACGCTCTGGTGATGTGCACTTCTGGTACATCCCCTCCCACTGCGGTGTGACGGGGAACGAGCTCGCCGACGGAGCGGTCAGGGACGGGCTGTCGAAGTCGCCTTGCGGGGTTAGCTACCGCTCCAGCAAGGCGGCCATAAAAGCGTGGCTGAGAGGAAGGTCGCGTGCGAGATACAACAGCGACTCCCCCGGCCACCACCGCCTCGTCACCGGTGGCGAATGTCTCTCTCTCCCACCACTCAGTAGGAGGGATGAGGTCCTGATCATTCGGCTCCGGACCGGACACACGCCTTTGATGAGGGGGTACCTCCAGCTCAAGGGACCCCTGAGGGCTGAGGGGAGTCATCACCTCACCTGCCCCGCCTGCAACGTTCAATCACCGCTCGACGCTGATCACCTGCTGAGGGGCTGTCATTCTCTGGCTCCCACAGCTAAGTCCTTCTACGACACTGGGCTGCCGCTCCGCGCGCTGCTTTCCAAGCACTCCGCCGAGGTCTGCGCCTTCATCGAGGCCTCCGGGCTCTTATCATGGTCTGAGTGTGGGATCTTCCCCCCGGCCGACGCAGCACAAGGGTGATCGTGAGCCCATTATAGACCCCCCCCCCTACCCCTTTGTCCCCCCCCCCCCCCCCCCCCCACACACACACACACACACACACACTCACACGCAAATGGGCCAAGAAACAACCTCCCGGGAGGCAGCCACAGGGAAGGCCGGGAGGGCGCAGGGCGCAGCAAGAGAACGCCCCTGCGTTCAGCCTCGAGGGGACCGCCCCGAATGTAATCAGCCAGGTCGGCTGTCCCAGGAAGGGGGGAACGGAGCACCGAAGGGAAGGTTCAGCCCACGTGGTGGCCCTCTCGGTTACTCCAGACAAAAGACTGGACACACCCCACACCCCTCCCCCCACCCCCAGTTTTCCCCCAGTGGTTATTATTGCAAAAAAAATCGAAGCCTCTCGTAGCTCAATTGGTAGAGCGCGCGACTGTAGAATGTTAGCCATCGCGCGGCCGCTGGTTCGATTCCGGCCGAGAGGATTTTTTAACAATCCAAGATGCAACACACACTAAAATGTCATCTTGATGTATTACCACAAGGATGGGCGGAACAGGGATTGACACCGTTGTATGAAACGGATTTTTACCCAACAACAGACTGGAAAAAAGTGGTGGCTGATGAGAGGGCGAACAGGGCGGTGAGGGGGGGCGGTGGATATGTTCAGAGGACACCGCCGAAAGGAAAGAGGGTGGGAAAGTCCAGCCCTGGTACACCCGCAAACCAACCAGAAATACCAAACCAACACATTGTACAAAAACAGGAGAGAATACACAGGGAAGGGCTGAAGACACCGCAGGCTCCAAGTGTACCACCATTACAGGGACACCTCTTGGACTACAGCGAGAATACAACACAAGGAAGCGGAGATAGCTCACCTATCACTCCATCGATTGCTCACCCTGGGGTGTATCTACTCAACTCACCGATTTCGGAGTGCCTTGGAATCTCCCCGCCACCTTCAACTCCAACTTCTGAGAATCTTTTCCCAGCACAACCTCCCGTTGCCGACCTTGAATCCGTTGAGGAGCTATATACAAACACCCAAGAGAGAACTGCAGCAGGCACGGAAACAGAAGTAGAAGTAGCCCACCCTGCTCCCCCACCGTTCGATGAATCGGTTCCATCCCCGCCGCCTGCTGAACCACCGAAGCCTGTTATGAAAAGCAGAAAGGCCGTGAAGAGAGGAAGCTTCATGATTTTGTAATAATAATAAAGCACACCCCCCTTCTTTTTTCTTCTTCAAAAAAAATCAATTACAACAGGAAACCGTACACCATGCAGCCAACGGACCATTTTGTGTCCCTTGGCACACGGTTGAGCAAGGAGTACAAGACGCTGAATGAAGTCCGGACATGGGTGAACACCACGCTGGACCCGAACAGAACCGGTTTCTTGGGAATGGGCGAGTTTATATGTTTATGGGTGAAAGGGGTCGAGGAAACAAAAAAGGGTGACAAGGAGTGGACGGAGAAAGTTGCGGCAGTGGCGGCAACGCTGGCAGCCAGGACGGTTGTGAAGGAAAGCTACATAGAAATGGTAGGTGGTGGAGGTCATGATGTTTGGTACGGGGCAGAAGCAGAGTGGAGACGGAGGGAACGCCCCAGGGCGGAGCGGTGTTTCAAGCTCACCCACGGTGACTTGGTGGTGCTGAGAAGAATATTCGAAGAGTACGAGGAGATACAAAACCCTGGGACAATACGTTTCGGTGCCATCTCGGGTTACCTTACCGCGGTATCGGTTCACTCCCAGCTTTCGCACTCTTTTCACCTTCCTCCTTCTGTCATCAACCTGCTGCTTGATGATGTCGTTAAGCACACAGTGGCATCGCTCCCTTCAGGGACTTGGTCTGAACCTACTTTTCCTTTTGTGACGCTCTTGTCCTTGCTGTATAAATACACTGCTGCTCCGCATCGCAGGGCTGCCTCGCTTGCTTTTTTTAACGCGGGCCTCCAAGCGTTTCAGCATCTTGCAGGCTCAAACTGTGGTTCCAGCGATGTTTCTCCTGCAAGAAGGCAGCAGCAAGGTGTCGTGCCCCAGGAAGCTACAACGATAGCAACAAAGAGCCTGCTGAGATGCCTTGCCTTATCTTGTCCCGATATGTTTGTGGATGCTGGGTCCCCGGTGTTTACAGGGCCCCAACGGGTGTGGTGATTTCTTAAACTAGATCTTTTTTTAAGGGTGGTCCTCAAGTCGGATTTGCCCTTAAACATCGCCTTTTTTCTCTCTTTCTTTTTTGTTTTGTTTTTTCCCCCCTTTTTTTTTGTGAATGTATTTTTTTATTTTTTTTTTAAACTTCTGTTTCTTGTTTCAATAAAAAAAATAACTAGAGTCCTAACTCGACCCCTAAGTTTCTGAACCGCTCAAATTCCGACCCCTAGGTTTCCAAAATGCTCAAAGTCCACCCCCTAAGTCTTCAAAACGCTCAAATCCCGCCCCCTAAGTTTCCAAAGTGTTCAAAGTCCGCCCCCTCAGGTTTTCAAATGCCCTAACTAGGCCCCTACGGTGGGAAACCGCTCAAAGTCAACCCCTTAGTTTTCAAAATGCTCAAAAAACCCCCCCTTAGTTTCATGAATAACCCGATTGGGTCCCCTATGTTTCATTAATGCTCAACAAGGTTGTGCGCATGCATGTTCCTTAACAATAGGCAACTTGAAAGGAAAAGAAAAAGACAGCCCGGGTAACCAAGGCTACTTCTTAGAGGGCTGCGTCGAAGGTGTCTTTCTGTGTAAAAGATTACAGCATTTGAAAGAAAACCTTTGCTTCTTCTTGGAGGATCAGGAGAGTTGGTGCACGCCGAAGTTTTGTGGCCAAGAACACCGCAACGACTGCAGGCATTCTTCCTTTCGCTCTTGCTGGGGATCCTCTTCTTTTTCCTCCCTACACCTTTCTTGAAAATGGGCGGTAAAGTGCCGTCTTCGGCCCAGGTATTTTGGGCTGGAGGATACCCGCGTATGCAAGCCGATGAAAGCCATATCGAAGAAATGGGGCAACCATGCCAAGGACATCGATGCTCTCTTTTGAGCAGGCTGTACAGAGATGCGCGCAAGGAAGCCCTTCTCTCCTGAAGAGAGGGCAAGAGCAGCTCTGCTTTAGCGCCAACGATGAACGTCCCTCTGAGGTCGACTTGGTGCTTCCCGTCGGTGTAAACTCCAAAACAGCAGGTGGGGAAGTGCAAGTCAGCCCATTTGGTGGGGTCAATGGCTCTCAGGTACTCTGCCACTTCTTCATCAAACTATAAATAAAAAAAAAAAAAAAAAAGAAAGCCAGGATTGGTTTTTGTGATATAATGATGGGGAAAAGAGCTGTAGGAAATGTTGGGGTGAAAAAATGTTGAGCATTTATGAAACATCGGGGGCCCAGGTTGTGTATTTCCGAAACTAAGGGGTCCGGATTTGAACATTTTGAAAACCAAGGGGGTCTACTTTGAGCATTTATGAAACTAAGGGGACCGAATTCACGCATTTTAAAACTTAGGGGTGAGTATGAGTTTTTTTGAAGATTTGGGGTACTACACAGAGATTTAAGAAACCTTGGGGACCGGATCAGAAACTTTTTCCTCCTTAAAGATAGACCTTGAACATTTCTCAAACTAAGGGGGTGGATTTTGAGCATTTCTCGAACTTAGGGGTCAAGTTAGAAGTTTTCTCAAAAAATAATAACTTTCACTTCAGGTTGGCAAACACATCGTGATCACAAAAGCATCCTCCCCCCCCCCCCCCCCCCCCCTTTCCCTACCCTAATTATATTTTTTTCTTAAGAGGCTCATTCATCGCAACAATATAAACAAAATACCTTGCCATCTCTCTCCTTTTTTTTATTTATTATTTCTCCCTTTTAATTCTTGCTGCTATCTTCCCCCTTCCATTCTCTTTCCCTCCAAAAAAAAAAAAATCCCTTTAATAATACAAAATGTCTGGAGGTCTAGCTACGCTTGTGCTGCCGTCATCCCCAGTTACAATTCCTGCAAGAGTACCTAGCAGGACTGGAGCAGGCCAAGCCGTTTCGGAGGAAGCTTCCTACGAGGAAGGCTCAGCTATATATGCACCTACCCCTTTGGTAAAGATAGCAAAATATCAGGTATTATAAAAAAAAAAAAAAAAAATCTCTATTTCTTTTTTCTTTTTTTAGATTGATTTGTCGGAGCCGGGGACACCTAAAGCTTTGGCAGGGTCTGAGATTGAAAGCATCCTGGCAGAAAAAGGTATGGGGGGGGGGAGAAAAAAATTTTATACACTCACATTTCCTTTTCAAGGCACAACCGGCGAGAATGTGATTTGCTCGTTTCCGAAATTGCAGAGCAGTGACGATTTCTCCCGGCTGCTAGCACACCCATGTGTTAGCGGGGAATATATGGGTGCGGGCCCATCAAGCCCATTATTCAGTAAAAGTATTAGTGTTTCAGGTTTGGATGATATGGCCGGTGGCTTCCCGGTTCGGATCCGGTCATATCTAGATTTGTCAGGTTTTGACAATGAAGCGCCTTTGGATCAAAGTCTGGAAAATGAAGATCTAGTGGGAACGGTTCCGCCTAGTCGGTCTCTTAACCCCCTCAAAAATATCCTAGATGTCACTACCCCCAAGAAAAAAATACTGCCGGTGAACGTGGCTTGTTCTCAATGCTTCTCCGAGAATAGATATCAGAGAAAACCGATGGGTGCTGAATTGAAGCTAGACTCGATATCACCCCCTATGGAAGTTTGTGATTTTTAAGGGGAAAGAAAAAAAAAAAAGAAGAAAAAAAACCGAGAGCTAGATTGAGATAGTGTGTTCGTGCTTTTTTTTGTTTTTTTTTTTGTTTCGTTTCCCTGTTCCCCCCTTTTTTTTTCTCCCCTTTGTAAGAAAGAAGAAGGAAAAAAAAAAAAAAAAAAAGTGTACCATATCAAAGAAGTGGCAAAAAACAGAAAAGGGAAAAAAAAAGAAATGAGAAATTTAAAAAAAAAAAAAAAAAAGTGTACCATATTTTCTTGTTCTTCTTTTTTTGCCCTTCCCACTTCTACCCCCCCCCCCCCCCTGTTTGATGTGTGCAATACGAGAAAGGGAAGAAAACAAAAAGAAATAAAAAAAATGGAAAAAAAAGTCCTCATGTCCCCCCCCCCCCCTCTTCTCATTTGGGTTGGTTCTTTTGCTTTTCTTCGTTTTACCTGTTTACCTGTTTCCTCCCTACCCTTTGTCTCAGTCCGTGGAGGCATATTTTATCATTTCTCGATTTTTTACTGTAGAAACAAAAAAAAAAAAAAAAAAAAAAAAAATTGCCAGCTTGTGGTTCTATCTGTTCTTGTCTTAAATCCTTAAAAAATAAATTCTCGGCTTTTTTAGAGGTGGAGGGCCTGTGATACAGAGCTTGTGTCCCGAGGAAGGGCTTCCCACGAAGGGATCCACCTAGGCACAACGGGTGTCTGCGCCGTAAAGGTTTGAGCTAGCTGCTCAAAAAAAGAAAAAAGAAAAAAGAATTAATGCCGGACGACGAATTTTTTTTTGTTTTTGTTTTTGTTTTTGTTTTTGTTTTACAGTGCTTGTTTATTTTTCCATTTTTTGTGGTGGGGGAGGGGGGGCGAAGTCAATTATATCCCCAAAAAGAACTATTCTTCGGTCGGCCTGCCTAGTATATTTCTCTTTACTATATTTAACACTTGGGGAAAAGAAAGAGTGAGGGGTAGAGAGGGGGAGAACAGAAAAAAAAAAAGAAGTAGATTTTGTGCACTCAGGAGGGAGGCTTAGTACCCCCCCTGTGCTCACTTTCGAAACGCCTTTGACCCCCCTCGTCTTGAAATGAGAAAGAAATGAAAGAACGAAGAAAAAAAGGGGGCGGGTAAAACGTTGGTTTTTTTTTTTTTTTTTTTTTTTTTTTTTTTTCGGTGCCGCATGTTGCAAGCGCAGATTTTATAGCTTATTTTAATGTTATGTTTGAAAGGGGGGGAGGGGGTCCTGGGGGGTTTCCCCCCCCCTCCCTTCCCTTTTCACACAAAAGAAAGCACTCCATTTTTCCCGTTTTGGTGATCAAGAAATAACACACAACACCTCTCTAAGTGTTTGGGTTCCCTGCTGATCTAAAAGGGTTTTTTTTTTTTTTTTTTTTTTTTTTTTTCTCCTTCTTCTTTTGCAAGGCAAGAAAGTCTGGAGTTTGCTTTGACATTTCAAAGGGTGGTTTATTTATTTATTTTTCTTCTATCCCATGCCGCCTTAAAAAAAAAAAAAAAAAAGACAAACACAGGGAAGAAAAAAAAAGGGGGGGGAGATGAGGCAAAGGGGTCGAAGGGTAGAAGGAAGAGGATGGATGTAGTTTAAAAAAAAAAAAAAAATGAGGAAAGAAAAAGGAAAGAAAAAAAGAGAGAGGGGTGACTTAGTAGTTCTCATTCAAAAAAAAGAAAAAAAAAAGAAAAAAAAGAAAAAACCTCAGGAGATTGTGCTGTGGTTCTCGCGTGTGAAAAAAAAAAAACAAAAATGTGTATTTTTTTTTTCTTTCCCCCTCTCCCCTTCTGCCCGCACATACTCCCCCCCCCCTTTTTTTTGTACCATACTCAGGAGATACATTAGCAAATGCAAAAAAAAAAAAAAAAACAGAATAAGTTTCCGTCCATCTGTATTGTGTCTTCCTTTACTTTGTTTTTTCCCCTTCATTTTTTTTTTTTTTATATTTTCGCTCTCTCGGAGAAGAGGGTAGAAATCTTTTTAAAAAAAAAAAAAAAAAAAAAAAAATGGCGGGAAGAGGAAAGGAGTGTGTGTGGGGGGATACCTCACCACCGCCACAGAAGCAGAGAACGCTAGTTGCAGGTTCTCTCTTGTGGTGCGGCCTTCTTTTTTTTTTTTTTTTTTTTTACTTGTAGCTCCCCTCTCTGCCTCCTCTGATGTCTGTTAGTTAAGTTTGTGTTGGGTTTTAAAAAAGGTAGTAAGAAAGAAAGTTGTGGTAAAAGGTGTAGGGATTGAAGAGAGGGCGGGAGGAGAGATTGAAGAAAGAGAGAGATCTCCCTCACCCTTACCACACTGGCGTATGTGTCCATTCCCCCGTCACTTGCTCCTTTTTTTTTTTTTTCCTTTTTATTTCTTTTCTTTTCTCTTGGTGTTAGTTAGGATTTCTTTGTTGGGCGGAGGCCGGTGTAGGGCGCCGCCAATACCGGCCTCCTTTAACTCATATATTTGTTCTCCCCTTCGCAAGAACGAGTCCCTCGACTCTATTTTTTTTTTTTTTTTTAGAGAGAAGGTGGTGGGGATAACATGAAAATATAAGAAGTACATCAGATGTGTTGTTCGCTGTTGACCTCCTCGTCGGTCATCACCGGTAGCGCCCGAGTGGAAGAACGTAACGCAGATGCTCAGGGTGACGAACAGGCAGCAAACTGCACGAGCGCAGAATCTTGGTTACCCGGGACGCCCCGGCTAGGGTTGAGCACACCGCACGCATTAAGGACACGACGCGGAACGTAGAAGAAGCTACTGCTCGGCCGAGGAGCGCCCCCTGTAATCAAGTAAGTAGTTCGTGATTCATTGCACGCTCATTAACGCCACCTAGTGTTGCAATCAAAGCCTTTTTGAAACACAAACTCGCACAATCACACCACCATTCTTTAAAAAAAAAAAAAAAAAAAAAAAAAAAAAAAAAAGAACGTACCTTCTGCTTCTTTTTTTTCTCTTCACCGTATCCGTAACTATTGAAACCGTAAGAAAAAAAAAAAAAAAAAAAAAAAAAAAATGGAGGAAGCAGTTTTCTTTTTCTTCTTTTCTTTCTTTTTTCCTTTTTCCCTTCTTCTGGTTTTGTAATATTTTACGAGTACAGTCTTGTGTATGTAGCTCTCCCCTCCCCCCCCTGCATTCTCGCACACCCTACACTCTCACTCCTTTTCCTGTCTCACTCCTTTTTTTCTTTCTTTCTTTTCTCTTTTTCCTTTCTCTGGGTTATGTCCGATGGCTTTAACAAAAAGAATAAAAAACAAAACAAAAAAAAAAAAAAAAAAAAATAAGAACACCTTAAGAAGGGTAACAAGGTGCATTTTTTTTTTTCTCGATGAGGGGGAGGGGGTTTGTAGTTCCCTGGGTGAAAAGTACTGTTAAGTGGACAAGTTTTTTTTTTTTTTATATTTTTCTTCTTTTTTATTTATTTATTATTTTTTTTTCTATCCCCCACAGCTTTTTTTTTTCTTTTTTTTCTTCTTTTTTTCTTTTTTTTTTAAATAAAGCCACTTTGTTACCCACTTTGTTTTTTATTTTTTATCCTTTTATTTTTCTTTCTTATCCCATCCTACCCTAAAAAAAGGAAATGGCACAAGAAGATGACGAGTTAAAAGTAAGAAGCAAGCCACCACTCTCCGAAATTGTAACATGCGGCATGGTGGCGGGAGCGGTGAGCAGGAGCTGTACAGCACCGTTGGACAGGTTGAAAACCCTGATGGCTCTGCGGGATGCATTCAGAGGCACGCAAAAGGTAAAACTATCTAGCCGCTCAGCAGGCGTAGTGGGCGGGCTAAGGATGATATATCGAGAAGGAGGCGCGACAGCCTTTTGGCGAGGCAACTTCACAAACGTGTTGAAAGTGATGCCGGAACTGTCCCTGAAGTTCGCGATTTTCGAAACCCTCAAACCACGCTCCGGCGACACACAAAATCTATCAAACCAATTCTGCGCAGGCGCCGCCGCAGGCATGGCAGGACAAGCCCTAGTATACCCCTTAGACGTAATTAAAACCAGGCTCGCTGCCTCCGAGACCGGTGTTTACCGTCATGACCCGAAATATGGAGGAATGCTCGGCCATGTTGTTACAAGAATGCTGAGATATGAAGGCTGGAGGGCCATGTATAAAGGACTTGGGATAAGCATTATAGGGGTGATCCCTTACTCAGGATTGGACCTTATGATCTTTGAAACAGTGAAAAATAAGTACACTGCAAGTGTCGGGCACCCTCCCACGTGGAACTTTCTGCTTGCTGCAGGAATGGTCTCCTCTATCATCGCGCAGTCCTGTACGTACCCTCTTGGAGTGGTGCGCATCCGGCTTCAAGCGCAGGGCATGACTCTGGATCGGCCTATCCTCTTCAGCGGTCCTGTCGATTGTTTCCGGCAAACCTACTCTTCCCACGGTATTAGAGGCCTTTACTCGGGCTTTATACCATCGCTTCTCAAGGTCGCCCCGTCAGCCGCGATATCTTACACGGTGTATGAACAGCTGAAGCGAAAAATCGCGGAGAGGCGCAGGGGAGAGATACAGATGTTATAGGGTGGGGAAGGGAAGATTATAGATCAGATCATTTTTTTTTTTTCTTCTTTTTTTTGTTTTTTGGAAGATTTTGAAAAGAAAAAGACGGGGGGGTGTTTGTGTCAAAAAAAAAAAAAAAAAAGAGAAAAGCTACAAACACGACAAGCGAATTTTGATTTTCCACCAAACTCTGTAATCTGTTTTTTGCCCTTTGTCCACGGTAACTCGAATATATTTCTCTATTGTTCACGGAAACTTGCAATTTCATATCCACCAAACACGTTTTCAAAATATTTTGTCCACCATCCACGGTAACCACTTTTGAAATCCACCAACCACGGCAACTTGGCGGCATATTTCCACCATCCACGGTAACCTCGAAAATTAATTCCCACCATCCACGGTAACCACCAAGGCTTTTTCCACCTTCCACGGTAACTTCGAAAATTATTTCCACCACCACGGTATCCTCGAAAAGTTTTTCCACCTTCCACTGTCCTTTACTTGACTGACTCCAAACCTTTATCACTACTTACCACAGCCTTCTTTGATTTATTTCGCCTTCTTCCTTATTCACAACCACGTTGCACGGCGTTCTAACCCCCTGGCCAAGGACACCGTCTTCGCCACAATTGTGGGGACGGCGGTGGCCCTGTTTGGGTTTGACGAACGCAGAGCCAAGCAGAGCGTCAGAAAAAACAACCGTGCCACCATTTCTTTCCCTGTTGGCAATTGCAACATGCGGATTTGCGCCGCTGTCTCCACCAAGAATGACGCAAGCCACAGTTTCGAAAGTGGCAAGCACACAACGTAGGTGGGCCTTGGGTTCTGCTCAAAGGGCCACAGTCTCTTTCTCTGAGTGGTGTCGGGGGGGGTTGAGTGTGCTGCAGGGTTGGATGTGTTGAAAACACCCTGCGTCCACATTTGTGCTGTGGCCCGCGGGGCACAAGAACCACTTGGATCTCCTTCCCAAGTGTTTGCGGGTCGCCGCTTGGCGTTTAATGTATTTCGCCACCCCCCGCCCGCCTTCTGTCAGGGTCCTGTGTGAAGATAACCTCAAGCCCCCCGTTGTAACTCAAGAACTGGGAGACCCTCGTTGGGATAAGAGGAAACTGAGCGAAGGAGAGGGGACACAGCCGCAGACTCCTAGAAGTGCTCTTCTGAGCTGAAGCAGACCCAGCTAACGTAGTGTCATAGTGTAGAGTCATTCACCCCCCCCCTTTTTTTTCCTTTTGCCTAATCATTTATTCCTATTGTCAAAAAAACGAAAATGCGAAAGGTTCCGTGTTTGGTGGAAATTCGAAATTAGGTTTCCTAAAGGAAAATTTTGATGGTTTACAGGGAACGGTGGAAAATTGAAATTGGGTTTCTGTGTTTGGTGGAAATCGAAATTAGGGTATCATTTTTGGTGGAAAAACGAAATTGGGTTTCCGTGTTTGGTGGAAAATGAAATTCGGGTTGCTTGAACGGTGGAAAATTTTCATTTGGTTGTCGTGTTTGTAGTTTTTCTCAAAAAAAAAATGAGAAGAAAAGGGAATCTCGTTTAGAAAACCAAAGACAAATTTGTCTTTGGTGTCGCAACTTCTGAGAATGTAGACATATATATCAATACCGCCTGCGAAGATCGCAATCCCCCTTGGCGCAGTCGGTAGCGCGTCAGGCTGTTAACCTGCAGGTCGTTGGTTCGAACCCAACAGGGGGAGTTTTTTCTATTCTTAATCTCTTTTATCAGACTGCCCTATTTCGTTTCATTCCCCCCTACTCTTTTATTTTCGTGATCGCAAATAAACTTTAAATGAAGGGAGGGGAATGACTAAGATTCATTTTGTTATCATACCCCCTCACCGTAGATTTTTTTTTGTCTTCCCCAACTCCGTTATCATAATTAGGCAAGTGTGTTCTCCTCCTTCCAGACTGGGTGCTTGACTACGTGTTGCAATGCGCGTGTTCGTTTAGGGGTGGTACTGCTTCCCTCTGATCCTTAGCGTTTCTTCTACTTTTTTTTTTCTCTCCTTTAGTTTTCGCTAAAGAGGGCAGTCAACGAGCTACTTCACCCTATTAACTAAACTATTTCGTTTGGCAGCGCAGTTAGGTGATTTTTTTTTCCCTAGCAGGTTCTGAGATTAACCCCCTCCGAACCACAGCTATATTATCCGCTAGCATGCGCGAAAAAAAGAAAAAAAAAAAAGTAGGATTTTTATTAAGAGAGAGAGACATCTTTTTATATCCCCCCTCCACTATTATATCCTTCGTACTTTGGACCCAGTTCTTTTTTTTTCCTTCTATTGTGCTTCTCAGTTCTTGCCGTCTTTTACTCCCCCCCCAGAAAAAAATAGGTTATACACTTCCCTAGATTCCCCATTGTTGTTAATCTTATCTTTCTTCCCCCTCCGCCCATTGTACAAAAAAAATGTTGATAAAAATAGTAGGGTCGCACCCTGGCGACAACTTAATCGAAAAGGAGCGCGTGATAGGGGTAGGCAGGGACGAGACGGCTGAGGATGTGATCAAGACAGTGTTGAGTAAAATAGGCCACGTGGGCTACCCTGCAGTCGAGGCTGGGCGTGTGAACAAAAGCGGTGTTTTCGTACCGTTGCAACTGAACAAGACGCTGGGAGAGATTGGCGTGAAGAACGGCGCGAAGATCGTGTTCAGGCGCAAGACGTATGGTTTGGGTACGTTGTCCAGAATGGACTTAGATATGGATGGAACCCCTCTGTCTCTTTCGCCCACATACAAGAAAGATAAAGCCCGCGCGAGGTTGGTAACCCTCGAAGATGTTTCAGGCAAAGTATCTTCTTGGATCAAGTCCAAGACCCACCCACCCGTCATCACGTCGTGGTTCTCCAAACACCTCGAAGACACCATACAGCGCCACCAATCAGGCCATCTCACTCTGCCCGCCGCCCTATCCTCTCTCCGTGCCTCATTAGACGACGCTGTCCCTCGTTTTTGGGACACTCTTCTCGACCTTCCTGTATCTCCCGTTCCTGTGCCCCCCCCTGTCACCGAAGAAGTAAAAGAAGAAACACCGAAAGAAAGAGTGATCGTGGATGAAAAGCCCGATGAACCAGCCGTTGTAAAAGACACCATCGAGAAAGCAAAGAAGCCCGAAGAACCGCCTGTAATTATAGATACCCCACAACCCGCACCTGCCACGGATGAAACAGTACCCAAACAGCCCACAGAAACAGATGCTGACCTTGCGCATCTTGCTCACGTGAAGAGTTTAAAGGAGGGCAAGTCTGCGTTAACTTTCATCGCGGGCGATGATGTTGCAGTTAAGGAGGTCCCCAAAGCAGAGCCTGTGACACAGCCTGTTGAGAAGAAGGTGGTTCCCGAGGAGCCGACAGCAGCTATCATTGAGGCGACGGCGGAGGAAGGTGGCAATAAGGATGACATCTCGGAACCGAAGCCTGTTGTTGCTGTTCCCGTCACCCCGAAAGACATCCCACAGGTGATTGAGGATGCCATGCAAGAACCAGAGGAACCGAAGGTTGTATCACCTCCTGAGACCTTGGCCCACCTGAACTACCTAAAAAGCCTCAAAGAGGGCAGGTCTGCACTCACATTCGTCGCAGGCGACGATGTTCCTGTTTTTGAGAGGGCCGCACCCGCACCAGCGGAGGAGATCAGCGACCTGCCAGCTGTTCAAGCTGCCGAAAAAGAAGTAAGGATCGAGGAAGGCACAGCTTACCTTGAAGCTGTGTCAAAGGAAGGTGACAACAAGGGTCTGAGGCATCTTCTTGGCGAGGACATCGACATCTCTGAACCTAAACCTGTTCTGAAAGAGGAGGAAGTACCTGCCGTTCTTCCCAAGGATGTAAAGACGGAGGCTCTTGTGGTGGAGAAGGAGACACCTGTTGTACCCGAAGAACAAGGACACGCATACTTGGAATTCCTGAAGAGTACTAAAGAAGGCAAGACTGCTCTGGCATTCATTGCGGGCGACGATGTTCCTGTTCCAGTTGCTGCTGCTGTAAAGGCCCCTGCTGAGGCAAAAGCCCCTGAATCGGAATTAGTAGCCCTCCCTGTCGAAGAAGAAGCTGAACTACCCATCAAGGAGGAGGTGCGTGAAGAATCAACAACAGCATACCTTGAGGCTGTGTCAAAGGAAGGTGACAACAAGGGTCTGAGGCATCTACTTGGCGAGGATGTTGATATCTCTGAACCGAAACCTGTCCTTCCCAAGGTTGCTGAAACGGAAGCTCCTGTGGTAGAGAAGGATGCACCTCCATCTGAGAAGGAAGTACCTGCCATCCTTCCCAAGGTTGTTGAAAAGGAAACACCTGTGGTGGAGAAGGAGACTGCAACCCCATCTGAGAAGGAAATGCCTGCCGTTGTTCCTGAGATTGTCAGAGAGAAAGAAACAACACCCGTCCTGCCTACAGCAGAACAGGGACTTGCTTACTTGGACTTCCTGAAGAGCACTAAGGAGGGTAGGTCGGCTCTATCATTCATTGCAAGCGACGATGTCCCTGTGGCTGTGAAGGCACCTGAAGCGGAGTTTGCCATCACTCAGCCTGTTGAAAAAAAAACAGTCCAACCGGAAGAATCAGCAACGGCATACCTTGAGGCTGTGTCAAAGGAAGGTGACAACAAGGGCTTGAGGCACTTGCTTGGCGAAGACATCGACATCTCTGAACCGAAGCCTGCCGTTCCTGTCTTTCCTATGAAAGACACCCCGAAGCCACCCGCTCCATTTGTCAACGAGTCAGAGATGCCTAAGCCAATTGCACCGGAAGGCCTTTCACACCTTGATCACGTGAAGAGTTTGAAGGAGGGTAGGTCTGCGCTTACCTTCATTGTTGGCGATGATGTCCCTATCTCCGTGAGAGAAGTTCCTGAGGCAGTGCAGCCTTTCGGGAAGCACATTTCCAAAGAGCCAACAACAGCATACCTTGAGGCAATGGCAAAGGAAGGTGACAACAAGGGTCTGAGGCATCTTCTTGGCGAGAACATCGACATCTCTGAACCTGTTATGAACGAGAAAGAAGTACCTGCCGTCCTTCCCAAGGTTGCGACGGAGGCTCCTGTGCTGCAGAAGGAGACACCTGTTGCGCCCGAGGAGGCCCTGCCTAAGCCTCCATCCGAGAAACAAGGACACGCATACTTGGACTTCCTGAAGAGTACTAAAGAAGGCAAGACTGCTCTGACATTCATTGCGGGCGACGATGTTCCTGTTGCTGCGAAGGTCCCTACTGAAGCACAAGTACCTAAGAAAGAACTAGCAGCTCAGCCTGTTCTATCTATCGAGAAGGAAGTGCCTGCTATTTCCGGAGAGCCAACAGGAGAGACAGCAACAGCTACCAAGGGCCTGAGGCACTTGCTTGATGAGGACGTCAACATCTCTGAACCAAAGGTTGCGGAAGAAGCAAGACGCGAGCCAATTGTGCAGGATTCGGCAACAGCATACCTTGAAGCCATGGCGAAGGAAGGTGACAACAAGGGTCTGAGGCATCTGCTTGGCGAAGATGTCGACATCTCTGAACCGAAGCCTGTTGCCGTTCCTGAAAAAGACACCAAGGTGACGGAAGCAAAGCTCGAAAAGAACCAGGGCGATGTTGCTTTCGCGAAGGAGGATAGCGGGAGCTACCTGGAGTACGTTGCAAAGATCAGGAGCGGGAGGAGCGCATTGGAGTTCCTACTCGGAAGCAAGGGAACGGACAGCGAAAAAAAAGATAAGTGGTTGGAGTACGTCCGCTGCATTGGCGGCGGCGACGCATTGAAGTTCATCAGTGAAGGGCGCATCTGCACCACAGAGAAGGAGAAGGCGGTCATCCAGGAGCTGCTCAGGGAAGAGTCTGCGGCTAGACGCGAGCTTCTCGCCTCTCTCGAGCAAGGCATTGATCAGGAGCGCTTTGAAAGGGAAGCACAGGAACTCACCACAACCATGCATAGAGCCTGCATCGCTACTCTCCTGCATGATGAAGAGCGGGAGAGACTTGGTGTTGCACCATCCGTTCTAACTTCACTGCAGAACCTAGTCAAACAACAGGAAGACATCGCCAGAGAAAGCATTCGGGAAGAGCTGTCCAAAGCAACCACCACCATTGAAGAGAAGACTCTTACGATTAAAAACATTCTGCGCGATAGTAAAGAAACCCTTGACTTCGAATGCGAGAGCGCCCTCTCATCCCTCCCTTGGCTTGGCCATGTCGAAAGCTTGAAGCCGTACACCACATCACTCTCTTTCCTTTTGGGTGAACCCCTTCCACAAGAAGAAGAATACTTGGAGTCAGCAACAGCATACCTTGAGGCTGTGTCAAAGGAAGGTGACAACAAGGGTCTGAGACACTTGCTTGGCGAGGACGTTGACATCTCTGAACCAAAACCTATTTCCGTTCCTGTCGTTCACGAGAAGATGTCTGCCGCACCGAAGGCATCGAGCACAGAGCACCTTGAGGCCATGGCGAAAGAGGGTGATAACAAGGGTTTGAGAAACCTCATTGGTGAAGACACTGATATCTCTCAACCGATTCCCGAGTCTACAAAAGAAAAGGAAGTACCTGTTATTGTTCCTGAGGTTGTCGGAGAGAAAGAAACAGCACCCGTCGTGCCTACAACAGAACAGGGACTTGCTTACTTGGACTTCCTGAAGAGCACTAAGGAGGGTAGGTCTGCACTCACATTCGTTGCAAGCGCCGATGTTCCTGTTGCTGTGAAGGCATCAATTGCTGAGACGGCAAAAGATATTCCCACAGCCCAGATTGTGGATCAAACCGTAAAAGGGGAACAGGCTGTTGAGGAGTCAACAACAGCATACCTTGAGGCTGTGTCAAAAGAAGGTGACAACAAGGGTCTGAGGCATCTGCTTGATGAGGACATCGACATCTCTGAACCTAAACCTGTTCTGAAAGAGGAGGAAGTACCTGCCGTTCTTCCCAAGGATGTAAAGACGGAGGCTCTTGTGGTGGAGAAGGAGACACCTGTTGTACCCGAAGAACAAGGACACACATACTTGGACTTCCTGAAGAGTACTAAAGAAGGCAAGACTGCTCTGACATTCATTGCGGGCGACGATGTTCCTGTTCCAGTTGCTGCTGCTGTAAAGGCCCCTGCTGAGGCAAAAGCCCCTGAACCGGAATTAGTAGCCCTCCCTGTCGAAGAAAAAGCTGTTCTACCCATCAAGGAGGAGGTGCGTGAAGAATCAACAACAGCATACCTTGAGGCTGTGTCAAAGGAAGGTGACAACAAGGGTCTGAGGCATCTTCTTGGCGAGGACATCGACATCTCTGAACCGAAACCTGTTCTGAAAGAGGAGGAAGTACCTGCCGTTCTTCCCAAGGATGTAAAGACGGAGGCTCTTGTGGTGGAGAAGGAGACACCTGTTGTACCCGAAGAACAAGGACACACATACTTGGACTTCCTGAAGAGTACTAAAGAAGGCAAGACTGCTCTGACATTCATTGCGGGCGACGATGTTCCTGTTCCAGTTGCTGCTGCTGTAAAGGTCCCTGCTGAGGCAAAAGCCCCTGAACCGGAATTAGTAGCCCTCCCTGTCGAAGAAAAAGCTGAAGAAGAAGCTGTTCTACCCATCAAGGAGGAGGTGCGTGAAGAATCAACAACAGCATACCTTGAGGCTGTGTCAAAGGAAGGTGACAACAAGGGTCTGAAGCATCTTCTTGGCGAGGACATCGACATCTCTGAACCGAAACCTGTTCTTATTGACCAGAAAGAAGTTGTTGAGAAGGTTATTCAAGTGCCTGTTCAAGACGACAAACCGCTTGAACAAGACCAGGCGCACCTCGACCACGTGAAGGACATGAAGGAAGGGGAGTCGGCTCTTACGTTTGTCGCAGGCGATGAAGTCAAAGAAGCGGCTTTTATGCAATCCGAAGTTCCCCTGCGTTCGGCGGTACACCACGAGCCCTCAACAGCATACCTTGAGGCAATGGCAAAGGAGAGCGACGGCAGGGCGCTGCGACACTTGCTTGGTGAGGACGTCGACATCTCTGAGCTTGAGATGCAACATGTATCGCCCACGGAGTACCTTGAGGCCGTAGCGAAGGAAGGTGACAACAAGGGTTTGAGACATCTGCTTGGAGAAGACACCGACATCTCTGAACCGGTGTCCATAGCTGTTCCTGCCGTTCCTGCGAGGGACATTCCACAGCCACCTACACCTGCCGTTCCTGAGCAAAATGTTGTAGAGGAAGCTAAGCCCGAGGTGCCAACTGCACAGGTTGAAGAGAATGTGTCAGCAACAGCATACCTTGAGGCTGTGTCAAAGGAAGGTGACAACAAGGGTCTGAGGCACTTGCTTGGCGAGGACGTTGACATCTCTGAACCGAAGCCCATCCTTGTTCAAGAAGCGCAGATTGAAGTCGGGGGAACACTGAGCGCGAGCGCGACGGATGACAAAGATGAATTTACAGAAGAGAAGGAAGAACCTGCTATCCTTCCCAAGGCCGCAGAGAATGAAACTCCAGCACAGGCTTACTTGGATTTTCTCAAGGGCTTGAAGAGCGGTAAATCGGCGCTTGCATTTGTTGCAGGTGACAACGAAAATAGAACTGCTAGCCAAGAGCACCTCGACCACGTGAGGGGCATGAAGGAAGGGGCCTCGGCGCTGTCGTTTGTTGCAGGTGACGAAGGGATGGTGTATTTGGAGTATGTGAAGGAGCTTGGGGACGGCGTGAGCGCGTTGGACTTCATCGGAGAGAAGGAGTGGGCGGCGGGGGTGCGTAAAGAAGATGTGATGAAGCACATCGCAGAAGAAATGGAGCTGCAGGACTCGAAAGACGGTAAAAGAACAGCCATGGTCGAGCAGCTCACAGCAGGCGCCAGCCCGGCAACAGTGTCGCAGGCAGTGTCCCTGACCCACGCTGCCCAGAACGAATGCCTAGCCGCCTTCGAGACTCGCCTTGAGACCAGCGAAGACGTTTCAAAATACATCGCACTAAAGCAAGCCCTTGACGAACAAGCGGAAGTCACTCGTCTTTGCATCGAAAACGAACTCCACACGCCCCAGGACTCCGATGAAACGCAAAAAACGAAGATCGTCCAAGTCATGAAGTTGGGTGGTGTGCAAGGCAACCTGGAATGCCTGAAGTACATCGCATCTTTAAAAGCGGAAAGCAGCACCGCCCTGGAGTTCATCCAAAGCCCTTCCAAAACAGATCATCTTGATTTTGTCAAAAGCCTCGGTTCGGGTTCGGCTTTGGGCTTCATTTCATCGCCGGACATAATCGCACCAACACCGTCGGTAGCCCTACCGAAGAACCACGGCAAGATCAGCAGAGACGCGCTGCTTAAGAGGTATAATGAAGAGAATCTTGCAGAGTGTGCTTGTTGTGACCTGGAGTCATGTGGGGTCTTGGTAGTTAATGACAAAATAGTTGAGAAGCTGAAGGAATGGAGGGAAATTGCAAACGGTTTTGTCCACATTCGCACCGGGAAGAAAGTGAGGGATCCCGCAAAGGAGATCGCCAAGGGAGAGCTGACCATCTCGCAGAAACTGGCCCATCTAAAAGAATGGAAAAAACACACAAAAGGGTATTACGTGAACAAAGCCTTGAAACAATCAACCTGGCATGTTGAGCATGAAATTTCAAAGCTGACCAGAAAGGCAACCGGATACCCTGAAGCCGCGAAATTACCTGTTCTGAACCCTGTGTTCAAAGCCGCCTTGGAGTCGATTATCGCGAGGGATCTGCAGAGAATCGAGGAGGACGAAAAAAAGAGGTTGAGGAAGGCTGAGAACCGGGTTATGAAGCTCAACGTATCGTCCCTTATACAGACGGCCATGGAGAAGGGGAAGTGGAAGCTGAAACCTGTTTTGGGTTCGGACCAGAAATTCTACCACCACGCTAAACGAGGGATAAAAGTCTGGGACCTCGGGGAACAACTGGTCGCAGACACTCAGGAAAAATACCGCAAGAAGCAAAACTGCGACTTTTACCCTCCCAACTGCTTGAAGTGCAATGTTTCCTACGGGTTCCCTCCTCCAAGATGGTGCTGTACTACCTGCAAACAGGAGGTTTGGCAGCCTTCAACAGGTGTCAAGTCACGCTACTGCCACTGTTGTGAAAAGGACATCTCGCGGACCCAAATCAAGCCACACTGCTCCAAGTGCGGGTACATCTGCTGCAAGGTTTGCACCGAACACGAAGTCCCTCTTGTGGACATGGGTTGGAGCGGGAGAACAAGGCGGAAGGTCTGTCTTACATGCGCTGAGAAATAGAATTATTTTTACCAAAAAAAAGGGGGTTTTTTATCTTGTTAAATCTTTGTTTCTTTTTTCTCTCCCCCCCCTTTTTTTTTGCTTCTTTTGTTCGACTTGCCAAATATTAAGAAGAGAGAAATGGTTTCTTTTTCTTTCTTTTTTTTTTTCATTGTTCATTTCCTGTAAACCACACCCCACCACTCGTTGTTAAAAAAAAAAAAACCGCTTTCTTTTCCCTCTATTCTTTTTTCTTCTTTAAATTCTCATAAAAAGGCAGGGGCACAAAAAAAAAATGTCAGGATATGACAGCAATTACATCCCCCCCCATCGGCGAGTGCGAAAATCTGTGGACACGTTGCTGGACGAACAGTTCCAAGTGTTCCAAGAGAAGATCGGGAAGCTGGAGGAAAACCGGAAGAAGAGAAAAGTGAAGAAACGGATGCCCACAATAGAAGACGACCTGCTGGATGCAGCCGGGTGCTCCGGCGACGGATTGGAAAATCTCGTCAAGTCTGAACTAGAAGAGGTAACGACAGTGGATATGTCGGAATGCGACATGAGCGAGGAAAACTGCACAGTTTTCTCAAAATGGATCGAGGACGGGTTATTGGACTCCTTGGACACCTTGGACCTCACCCACACGAAGGCAAACCCCGAACACCTCCAAAAGATCATCGCATCAATATCCAAAAAGCCCTCGATAGAAATCGACACTCTGACACTCGACGGCAGCGTAGCACAACCAAACTTGCAATTTTTCGAAAGCCTTTCAGAACTCTGTCGATCGCCTTCGCTACGCGTTGCATCGCTGTCGGACATGTGGATGTCAGACATCGATCTGATCCCGCTGTCACAAGGTTTCATAAACGCGAGATGTTTAACACAGATAACACTGGATTGGAACCGATTAACGCCAGAGGCTTGTCCGTACCTGACAGAAGTGATGCGAGGACTGACGTCCCTTCGCATGTTGGACGTGAACCACAACAGATTGACAGGCGAGGGCGTCGGAACAATTCTGTCAGCGCTTCACTTTTCACCGCATATAACACATCTAGGCCTTGGTGCAAACGGAGCGCATGGGCTTGATTCTGTCGAACCAACATGTTTACTCGGGGACAACCTGCGATCACTGTCTTTAAAAGACAACAGACTCAACGTCCCTGGAACTGTTCAACTTTCAAAGCTCCTCGTCGGCTGCCAAGGACTCACATCTCTCTACCTCTCCGGAAACTTAATCGGCGACGATGGGTTGTGCGTGCTTCTTGCAAGCATTCTCGAAGCTCCTTCTTCCCTTCGATGCATAGATATTTCCAGTAATTTGATCACCGCCAAAGGGTGTCTTGACATCGCCTCTACCATCACCGACCCTAGCTGTAAACTCCTTAAAATAGATCTCAGTGGGAATCCTATTGGGCATCAGGGATTTCTTGTTTTAGAGGATTCGCTTCCGCACGTCACGTCTCTGAAATACCTCCAGCTCAGCGACTGCGGTACTGAGGTTGAGAAAAGTTTTGAGATGCAGCATGATGACAACCCTTTCTACACTGTGAAGGTCGATGTTGGGGATATGGACGATGACGACAATGATGAGGAGGAGTCTACATCAGGTTCCGAGGATAGTTAAAGAATGAGAATCGGGGAAGGAGAAAAAAAAAAAAAAAAAGAAGTGGAAAAAAGAACCCCCCCCCCCCCTTTCCGCCTTCCCTAGCCCTTTTTCTTTATTCCTATTATACTGTAAGATGACAAGGTGTGGCAAATGTCCGTTTTTCCCAGCGTCCGGGAATTTGTCAGGCCGAGGGATTCTAAAATTCTTCATTCCAAAAAAAAATGTCGCCGCTCGCCTTGCCAAAATTCCCTGTCACAATCCCCTCATGGCGTTAAGTGTCAACGTAAAAAAAAAAAAAAAAAAAAAAAAAAAGAAAAAAACTCAGGGAAAAAAAAAAAAAAAAAATGAAACCCCGCCGGGGGGACTGCCCACCACCTTCCCCCATAGCAGCGCCCATCCCGCTGCAAAGCGCAGCCGATCCCGCGATACGCAAACGGAGCGGCAAACGGAAGTTTTACGAGGTCGGGAAAATGGTGCATTGTGCAATGAGAGAAGGCGGGGTGGCGGTGGTAGGTATAGAAGAGGTGGCCAAGAAAATCGCGGAGGCGGGGAGCCAAGACAGCGAGGATGCCCCGGACACTCCAGTGCTGAAGCCGAACGGCGCACCCATCGCGGATGTAAGCACACCGGAAAAAAGAAACACGATCCACGACGACGGGAAGATGTTCATCCACAAATCGATAGTGACCCCTAACTCTTTACCAAACCCGAGAAACAGAATGCCTCCTCCGTCCCCCGGGCAGGAACTGGCGATGGATGTCATCGAATTACTACAGAGTTCTTTCGACGCCACAAACAACTGTTTCACCCAACACCCTCCTAGCCCACGCGAAATCTGTCAGCTCACATCGGCTGCTGTGGCAATTTTCTCAAAAGAACCTGTTCTCGTAGATATCGAATCAGACGCATGGATCTTCGGGGATATCCACGGAAACTTCAAGGATTTGAACTATTTCCTCACGGAGCTGATCCCGTTCGATGTCACGTTGTGCCCTTACAGGTTGGTGTGCCTGGGGGATTATGTTGATAGAGGGCCGTATTCTTTACAGTGTTTCTTGCTGTTGGTTTCCCTGAAGATTCTATCCCCTGGCGGTGTTGTGCTACTCCGTGGTAACCACGAGGACCCGGCGGTGTGCGGTGACACAAATCATTACGGCGAGGGAAGTTTCAAGAAGCAATGCTTGATGTTGTACGGGCACGCGGAAGGCGCTGAAGTTTTCGACGAGGTCTGCAAAATATTCACGGTTCTTCCGTTATGCGGGATCGTTGGGGGGAAAGTCTTTTGCGCACACGGTGGAATCCCACGGGTTAATAAAGACCAGGCGGATCGAATGCAGATCCTGAGAGATCCTTTGTTCACGAGGTTCCCATCTCTCTTCGCGAATGTTGAGCCATACACCCAAACAGAAGCTGGCATTAACCAATGGCTTGCTGCGTACGACCTCCTGTGGTCAGACCCTGTACGGGGCTCTGCGGCAGAATTGGACGATCATGGGTTCGGGCCCTCTGAACGGGGCGGGACCTCAATTGTTTTCTCCGCCGTCGCCGTGGAGCAGTTTCTCTCTTCGTACGGGCTCTCTCTAATGATCCGGGCGCACCAGGAGAAGCGAGCGGGTCTCCGTGTATCGCAAAGTAACCAGGTCATCACCGTCTTCTCATCATCCAACTACCAAGGCCATGGAAACGGTGCTGGCACTGTTCTCATCCGGAGCAACGGGAAAGTTGAAATGCTCATGAAGACGACAGAGTGAAGAAAAAAAAAAAAAAAAAAAAAGAAAAAGAAAGAAATAATACAAAGCGTCCCATAGTCAATTTACTCTATTTTTTTTTTTCTTTTTTTTTTTCTATATCCCAGCATCTCGTTTTCCGCACTTTAAAGAATACCTTTCACAGAATACCTGCCCAACTTCTACATACTCAAAAATGTCGGCCCAGGCTTCGTCTGACCTTATCTGGAGGATCGTGAAGGGTAACAACGCCTTCCTGAGGAAGCAGAGGATCGGCCGTGGTGCCAACAGGATCGCTCTCTCCGCCGAGCCCTTGAACCTCACCGCCAAGAGCACCTTCAAGTACAGTGGTGTGGCCCACAAGAACGCCACTGGTATGGAGCTCTCCGCCGCCGGCATCGTCGTGACCAGGGGCAAGAAGTCCTTCACAAGGAGCGTGAAGAAGTCCCGCGGTCTGAAGACCAAGGGCCGCAAGGACCTGAAGACGGTATGAACCATTTATTATTTTTTACATAACTGTCACAAACACCCCAGGCTATGGTTGCCAAGGCCCTGAGGCTCAACCGCCTGACCACCAGGAAGACCCGCAAGTCGTGGAAGCAGGAGTAAACAGGTCGTCTTGTGATCAGAATTTTTTTTTCTTCATATTTATTTTTTTTTTTTTTTTTGCTTGTTCATCGGAACCTGGGGAAACAAAAAAAAAGGAAAAAAAAAGAAGAAAAGAGAAAAAAAAAAAATGTCGGCCCAGGCTTCGTCTGACCTTATCTGGAGGATCGTGAAGGGTAACAACGCCTTCCTGAGGAAGCAGAGGATCGGCCGTGGTGCCAACAGGATCGCTCTCTCCGCCGAGCCCTTGAACCTCACCGCCAAGAGCACCTTCAAGTACAGTGGTGTGGCCCACAAGAACGCCACTGGTATGGAGCTTTCCGCCGCCGGCATCGTCGTGACCAGGGGCAAGAAGTCCTTCACCAGGAGCGTGAAGAAGTCCCGCGGTCTGAAGACCAAGGGCCGCAAGGACCTGAAGACGGTATGCTTTTTTTTCTCAAGAAAAAAAAAAAAAAAAAAAAAAAAAAAAAAAAACAGGCTATGGTTGCCAAGGCCCTGAGGCTCAACCGTTTGACCACCAGGAAGACCCGCAAGTCGTGGAAGCAGGAGTAAGTCCTTTTCTCTTTTTTTTTTTCTTCTCTTTTTGTTGTTTTTGTTCCTAGTTGTTTCAGTAAGACATCACATTTCCTTCTTCTTGACAAGTGTACCAATTCCCTTTTTTTTTTTTTTTTTTCTCTTTTTTTTTTTTTTTCCTTTTTTTTTTTATTTGGACCGTCAGCCTAGGAGCTAAACGCAGTCTATTATTTCTACAAGAATAAGAAAATCTTAGATTTCCCTGAGAAAGACCCACCGGATGATTTCCAGAAAGTATTCAGAATTCACACCTTCCCATCTGCAGTGCACAATGGCCACGCAGGAAGTACCAAGTGCCCTGCGGACACCTGCCCATTTCTGTCATGGCAAAAAAATTTCGGCCCTCCTGCCGGCATACTGACTGAAATTTTTTTTTCTTGTTCAGAAACTTGAATTAACCATCTACCAACGAGCGTCTATATATAGACGACTTGAAAAAAAATCTTTTGCGCAAAGGGCTTTCAATGCAATACAGTTTGGCCACTTCCCGCATCCGGGGTACTGCGCGGAAAATATGAAAAATATAAACTAAATGCTGCCCTAACTTTGCAAGAAAATGAATAAATAAAAAAAAAACACCAGCCCAAATTTACCCTTAAAAATCACTTCAAAAAAGGGCACCCAGAAAGAGGCCAAAAGAGGACATTATGAGTGATGGTAGCACTGATTGCTCATCCCTATATCAGGAACGATATTTTTGACAATGTTGTGGGGGTGGGCCCTGCTGTGGGCACCCTCTCTCTAGAATTGGGACATCTGGAGGCATTTCCGGGGCATATAGCCGGCGTTGCGCTAAAATAGTTTTTTTTTGAAGTTTTGAAAATTTACCCCCCTGGTGGGCAAAAATGGTCCGTTGGTAGATGGTTAAAAAAAAAAAAAAAAAAAAAAAGAAAAAAAAAACAAACAAGAAAAAAAAAAAAAAATGTGAATGAAAAAACAAATGGCGACAACTTCTTTCTCAGCTGGAGGGCGGCCCGTCCACGTCGACGAGGCCGCATGGATGCTCGCGTCAAAGTCCATGCGGCCGAGCAAGAGCATGTTCCCCTTGGCAACGATAGAAGGCGAACCGCACTTCGGGGTCGAGAAACGATCGTTCAAAGGCCGCCTCCGCGGCGCCCCTCCCATCGAAAAACACGACAAGACCCACACGGTCGGCGTGCACAGAGGAAAAGGATCCGGAGGCAACAGGAACGGTATCAGAGTCGGACGAAGCAGAGTCACCATCCTCCACTCCGTGTCAGGAAGTGACGGGAATGTCACAGCAATGCCCGGTTCAGAAGGAACCATACTTAAACGAAACCCTGGTAAAGGTATATTCACTATTGAGCTTGATGTTGGTGGCGAAATCGATGTACCTCAATGGTGCACACGAGAGGAACCACCCCCTGCCCGACCATCTGTACCCACCCCTTTACGCGCCCCGGAAAGCTCTGTTCTGTCGCTCGTGACGTCGGTGTTTAAAATCAACAATAATTCGTCGAACGCTTTGTTGATGCCGGAATCTCCAACATCGCTGTCCCCACGGCAAAGGCGGGTGTCGTTCACCGATCTAAACGTTGTTCCAAGTGTTGAAACCACATCAACTCCAGTGTGGGGTTCCTCAGCTCCAATTCCTAAACCGATCGCACCGCCTCCTCTTTCCGTCCCAGTACCCGACATCCAGGTCAAACCTGTTGAAAAGAACAGCGATGATGACTTCTCCGACAGTAGTAACGAAGATTCTGACTCAAGCGACGAAGCGCTCACAACCGCGGGGAGGCGGTGGAAGTTTTTAAAAAAGAACCTTCGGAACATTCGAACGGGTATGACGCACAAGGGGTACCACGTGGTCAAAACTCACACCGATCGGAAACGGTTTATCAAAACGGTACTGGCGGCCAAGAAGAATTCGAGACGCGTTTTGACAGGAATGGAGTGCTGGAAAATTGTCAGGATCGCCGTCGAGTCCGGGTGGTTCTCAAGAAAATACAGACGGACTCACCAAACCGACTTCCATCAAATCGTTCAGCTGCTTAGAAGATGGCGGGTACGGCATCACGAACCCGTCACGCAGGACGGGCAAATGTCTCTCGCCACTGCGGAATTTGTTCAAACTGAAAAGACTTACGTGACACAGCTGGGTATCATTTCACAGTACCAAGCAATGATCCACCCGTTGGCGGTCCGCGACGACACCAAGGCCACGGAGACAGCCGTGCTGTTCGGAAATGTCCCGTCGCTGCTTCGAATCCACACCACAGTGTTAAGCGTTTTAACAAAGCATGTCGACTACCAAAACCGTATTGCAGCCGCTGGCTGGATCATTGATTGGTACGGCCACAGCACGTACTCCCCCTTGGAACCCGAAACCGTATTCGCAGAGATATTAGCAAAGCGACGATCTGTTGATGAGCTGCAGCTTTTAATGAAGGTTTTCAAAGATCAAATTGCAGCCCGTGGTGGTGCGAGGGAGGTGTTCCAGGTTCTCGACACGAACAATGACTCGCAGGTCTCAAAGTCGGAGTTCTGGGCGTTCTCAAGAAAAGTAATTCTTTTTTCAAAAGAAGCCACCGCAAGGCTTTTCCAACAAGTCGATTCCGACTCAGACGGATTCATAAATATCGTGGAACTGATCAATATCACCGCCGATATGCTGTTCACCCGATGGTGTAAGGCGGTGATGAGGCGCGGCGAGGCCCGAGCTGTCTTCGACACCATAGACAACGACCGTAACGGTCTCATCGACCAAGACGAGTTCACGGTGTTTGCGATATCTTTGAACTTCATTGAGGAGGAAGCCAGCTCCATCTTCAGGATCATAACCAATGGGCAGAAGGTCCGCGGGCTATCGAAAGATCAATTCTGCAAACCCTTGGGACTTTCAATTCTGGAAGACTCGTCAGACATCGGAGAGCTCCTTCAACTCGTTGTCCCCATCATGCGATCGGCTTATACTCAATATGTCAACAATTTCGAAGATTCGCTTGCATCACATAAAAAATTAAAAACGAAGGTTTGGTTCAACAAGATTTGCGACGAAATGCAAGCGTCGGGCGACACACTAGGGCTGGACCTCTCCGACCTTCTCATCACACCGATCCAGAGAATGATGCGGTACTCCCTGCTACTCCAGCAAACGTTGAAACTGTTGCCGTGCAAAGACACACACAACGGCCCGCTGGCGCAAAGAGTCGCGGAAGGCATTGCCAGGGTACAGAGCTTTGCCAAGGTGGTCGACCAGTCCATAACAATGCGGCACAACTACGAGAAGCTGAAGGAGCTCGCGGCCCAGATCATCTTCGACGGAGACGTCGCGCAGTTCAAACTACTCCAAGACGGGAGAAAAGTCCTGAAATCGGGTCTTCTGACAAAGGTACTAAAGGACGGTTCGAAGAAACCACACCGGTTCTACCTCTTCAACGATGTTCTGATCCACACGCTAGCGTCGTCCCACAAGTGCAAAAGCGTCATAGCGGTGGAACAGGTTGATCTACAGGACATGGAGGACCAGTCGAATCTTAAGAACGCGTGGATGATTAAATCGCCGAAGGTCAGCTTCATCGTGTCCGCCCCCACCCCCGAGATAAAAATTGAATGGGCGACAGCGGTGCTCGCAGCGTCCGACGCCATCCGCCGGGAAAACCCTGCGTTGCTACTCCAACCATTGGCACCGGTCTGGGTCGACACCAAATCAGCCACATCATGCATGGTCTGCGACAAGGTGTTCAATCTGTTAAGAAGACGGCATCACTGTTATCATTGCGGGTGTGTCATATGCAGGGAATGCTCGCTGCATAAGTTTTATTTACCGCATATCGACGAGAAAGCGATGGTTCAGGTCTGCAACATATGTTTTGAAGGCCTAGCCGCCGAGAGAGAACAGCTTTTAAACAGACAGCACGACAGCCCCGAGGCACGCACGGAAATACAGTATAACAACGAGACCCGGACAACACAAAGAGCGGAGAAGATGGGATCGCTTGCAACACCACGTCTCATGGAAGATGGGGAAACACAAATAGGGCAGTCTCTCAACAACACGATGACATCCATGGCCAATGGAGGAGACCTGCAGGGCACCGACACTCTCGACGACACCATGATGGCCTTCAAGCGATCATGGAACAGAACCGACAGCATGGTCCGTAGAAAGGTCTCCTCGTACCTTTTAGAAGGCAGGGAGTCATCCCCCCATGGGACAAACACTTCCTTCGACGACACCGTCACACTTGGGACAGGGTCCTACCTTGACCATGATTACCAGCCGGAGCATCGCGAGCATGAGTTTATGATACACAATTTGCAGGAACGGTTTGTCGGGCCCAACAAACCTATTATCACAAAGCCCGGGAGGAAGTTGTTGCGGTCCGGGCTGCTGTTGAAACAGGGGAAGACCGATTGGAGAAAGCTTCGGTTTTTCCTCTTCTCGGATATCCTTCTCTGCTGCAAGGAGATGGCGTTCGGGAAGCTGTACTTCAAACGGGTGTACCCGTTGCTCCACGCAAAGGCCTCGTTCAACGAAGACAGGGACAGCTTTACAATAATGAACACCGTACAGAGTTTCGTCGCAAAACCTTTACAAGGAGGCGCAGAAGCTGGCGACCGTGACGGATGGGTAGCAGATATCACCCGTCTTGCTAGAGACCACCATCGTGAAACTGGTGCTGGTGCCCTTGACGGAATGCTAGCAGGGGTACCACAGCTAGCAACGAAACAGAGCACGTCGGGTTGCCAGTACTGCAGCAAAAGCTTCACAAAACTGAACAAATCAACGCATTGCAAAGGGTGCGGGTTTCTACACTGCAGGCAGTGCACCAGTACAGAGTACTACCTTTCACCCGGTGTGAAGGGGAAAGTGTGCCCCAGGTGTTATGACACTCTGAGAAATGCTACAATGACTATTGCTGCGGACATGTTGCAGAACCCGGAGCATGCGCCCCCTGATGAGGCGCACTCTGTGTCTTGTTACGTTTGCTCTTCAAGATTCTCTATCTTGCGGCCCAAGAAGTCCTGTTGGTCGTGTTGCGCCATAGTTTGTGCTGAATGTTCGCCGCAGAAAACGATACTTGCAAGGCTGAACCCGGACGACCCGCTTCGTGTTTGCAACCCTTGCTACCTATCTCACTTCAGTAAGAAGCAGTAGAAGAAGGAAGGGTTTTTTTTTTTTTTTTTTTTTTTTTTTTTTTTTTTTTATTGTGCACAGCCGGGATTAACCTGTAGAAGGATGAGCCCAACAATGCTACCACTGCTCTTTTTAGCAGTAACAATTCATCGATACAAAAAGACCTATGACCTCGATATATTGTTTTTTTTCTTGTTCATGCGAGAAAAAAAAAAAAAGAAAGAAAAGAAAAAAAAAGAAACCCCTTCCCTCCCTAATATAAATGTTTACATGAGCTGCCTTGGTACTGTAGGGGAAAGAAAAAAAAGAAAGAAAGAAAAAAAAAAAAGTAAGTAATCCCGCACCCAGTTTTTTTTTGTGCGCAGGCCGATGATTAAGGCTTGCGCGTGATAAAATGAGCTGGAATGCACGCTGTTCGTTTTTTTTTTTTTTTTTTTTTTTTTTCTTTTTATTCTCCAAAAATACATGGTTGCAATGCTGCCGCCGCCGCCCTTGGTTTATCTTCCTCTTTTTGCTGAAACATTCAAAGCAAGAAAGAAATCTAAACTCTCTTCCCCCCCCCAAAAAAAAGGAATGTGGGCATTTTCTCCGGACGAGCTCATATCTTACATTTCTCCTCAATCATGCCCTTCTTTTTTTTTTTTCTTCTTTTTTCTCTCTATCTCTTCCAAGTCGCCATCTTATAAGCAGCAAAGAAAGAAATTGAGATGAAAAAAAAAAAAAAAAAGAAGAAGAAATGTTGTCCCTTATTTTTTTTTTTTTTTAAAAAAAAATTAAGAAGAATCCTCCCTTCATCGCACTTTCTCGTTCTTTTTTTCCCTTCTTTGGCACGCCGTCCAGCTAAAGTGACAACTTAATTTCTGTTAAAATCTCGGGTTTCTTTTTGATTTTTCATTCTAAACCTACCAAGACGGAAAAAAAAAAAAAAAAAAAAAAAAAAAAAAAAAGGTATTTGTGATTTTTAAAAATGAAAACCCCTCGAAAACCTGCGCCAGACGAGGAGGGAAAAAAAAAAGAAAATCGAAATCTTAGGCCATTTTTTTTATCACTTTTTTTTTAGCGTGGACAGTGTTGCTTTTCCTTTTAAATAAAGAGTATTTTTTTTTTCTTCTATTTTTTTTTTTGTTATTACATATGTTTTTTTTTTCTCTTTTTCCTTCTCTTTTTTTTTTGTGACGTTTTCTCTTTCTTCTTCTTTCTTTCTTTCCTTTTTTTTTTTTTTTTTTTTTTTTTTTTTTTTATAGATTTCATTTTTTTTTTCTACACGTCATATCCCCCCTCGCTTCCTTTAAACCCCCCCCCCCCCCCCTCCCTCATCACAAGGATTTTAAAAAAAAAAAAATATGACTTCCCCAGAAACCAGCCCGGCAAGGGCACCCAGTGTCCGAAGAAGTGGAATGCCTATGACAGGTGGAGCAGGTGTGGTATCATCCTCGTATGTTAACCTGCTTGACATGGCGCCAGTGAAATACGCGATGCTGGCGACATGGCTCATCGTCACTGGGATCTGCGCAGGATGGGCGTGGAGGCTCCCAGGGAGAACCACCCTGAAGTGGAACCCGCCCAAGGACAGCACCTCCTCCGGGGACAGATCCGAGTTCGTAAAACACTTCCCTCAAGAAAACGGAATGTCAGTCTTCCTAATCGCTATGGAGTGGGAGGACCTCAATCACGCTGCCGATATCACTCAAGTCAACGTGCCCTTTGACACTCTGAACATGGACAACTACACATACGGTGGTATTACCCACACCGAGGCAGGTACCAAAGATTTCACGGAAGCTCTCCGGCAGCGAGTGTACCAAGATTGGTGTAACGTTTCAGCGGCTGAAACCGCGCAGATGACCGCGGTGTTCCTCTCTCCGAACTGCCTTAAGGGCGATCGCGGCAACCGTATCACACTTTTCTCCGCTTACTGGGCAATTGCCAAGTATGATGAAACAGCTGCTTCAACGTTGAAGGCGCCCATGGCAGAGTATGGCGGTCGTTCGTCCATTATTATGATCAACTTCCAGAACGACAATCTCGGTCTTGACAACAGGGACAAGGAGTTCAACGATTACTTGAAGGATGTGCTTGGCGAGCTGCGTCCTTTGTTCTTCACGCCCATCAACATGCAGGTTGACGTCTTCAGCATCCAAGGAGGTATCGATCAGATCCTGGACACTGTTGTTGTCGATCTCCTCCTCGCCGACGGTATCGCCATCCCCCTCTCGCTCATCTTCGCCATGATCGTTCTCAGGAACATCCGTCTCATGATCCTCCCCATTCTCGCCATCCTCGCCACCACCCTGATCTCCATGGCCATTGTTGCAGGAATTGCGGAGAATGTTATGACAAATGTCATTGTAACACCCGTTATGATATCGCTTGTTGTGGGTCTCCCCGTGGGGCACTGTTTGTTCCTGTTGAACAGGTTCCGTGAGGCGCTTCTTGAAGGCGAGGACTGCAAGGAAGCCGTGCAGCGTATGCTGTCCACCGCAGGGACCACCATCACCCTGTCGCAGCTGACCCTTGCACTGTGCTCGTTCGTTATCGCTCTTGTTGACGTTGACCAGGTAGAGGGTCTTGGTTGGGCCATGCTGATCTGTGTTGTTGTAGCGTTCTTGGCTGCTGTTTCGCTTGTACCTGCGGTGTTGTTGTGCTTCCCTGACTACTTCGAGCAGGCTACACAAAGAACAGCTGTGTTCGGAGTGAGCGAGAGGCAGACAGTCGCTCTCGCTTCCAGGATGCAAAAGACCCCTCAGTACGGGACAGACGCGCACGCGTCCGTTGCCCCGCAGTTGAACAAGGACCTCGAGGACACCCTGTGGCACAGGTACGCGTCGGTGACGCAGATGAAGACCTTCCAGAACGCTATCATCGTCGCCATCATCATCATCCTCGTCATCCCGTTCGGCGTTGTTCTGAACAACGGCACCGACACCAACGACTCCTTCACCATCTACCTCCCGAGGAGGGACTCCTTCACAAAAACCGCGGAGAGGCTCTTCTCCCAGTACGGCATCGGCGCCGTCTCGACCATGAAGATCGCGGCGGTCCCGAAGGATGGCGCGTTTGTCCTAAGCACCACGGGTACGGAGAACTCTCCGTGGAACTACCTGTCGGGGGAACTGACACAGTCTATGAACAGAACAGAGGGCGGAAGAACAGCCTTGTTGACAGGAGCGTGGAACTACAACGATCAACCGCTGAACGAAGTCTCGCAGGCTGTCTGCACGAACTGGTTCGGAGGGTACGTGTTGTTTATCACAGGACAGGGGCCCAACCCGGGTCCTGATCCGAGCCCGCTTCTCGGCGGTAAGTACAACTGCTTGTGGAGGGGTGCTGTTGCTAACACGTATGGCAGTAATGTGCTCCCGCTCGTGACAAGCCTCAATGTGTCAGCTTCATGGTTGTCGGTTTCCACCCGTGTGGACCCGCTCAGCGTTAAGGGCAGAGATGTCATCGAGAACTTCAGGGCTACTCAGACCGAGTTCAGAAACGACCCTAACAAACCTGATCTTTACATGGTAGGCATGCCAGTGTACTCGAAGGATGCCGTGCAGAGGGTCAGTGATGCTTGGTCGTGGATGTCGCCTGTGTTCGTTCTCATCGGGTTCGTCGTCATATTGTTGGGTACCAAGTCCGTCATGGTTGGGCTTAGAGCGGTCTTCACCACGTTTTTGACGATTGTCTTCGCGCTTGGCTTCACCTCGTTGACGTATTGCCATGGGGCGCTTGACTGGACTGGTTTGAACGCTATTTCTAGTTTCGATGGTGGTGTTCATTACCTTGTTTTTGTGATCACGGTTCCCTTGATTATTGGGTTGTCGATGTGCCACGAGTTGTTCCTGATCAGCACTGCGCATGATTGGTACCACTACCACCAGCTGACGACGAAGGAGGCGACGAAGATGGCCTTGATCGGGACGGGTTGGATGAACATCGTGTCCGGGTGTATTCTGGCGGTGAGCTTTATCGGGCACATGTTCGCCAGGCTTCCCATTTTGAACCAGATCTCCTTCGCGATGTTCTGGGCGCTTCTCTTTGACGTTCTTGTGGTGAAGACGGTTCTTGTCCCGACCATGATGGCTCCCTTCGGGAAGTACAACTGGTGGCCTGCAATGGCCAGGAACGCGCCCTACGAGATTTCCGAGGCCGTTGAAGAGGAAGGAGATGAAGGTATGGATGAACGAGAAAAAAAAAAAAAAATAAAAAAATAAAAATAAAAAAAAAGTGGCCCTCCAACCGACGGACAGTCAGACCAACCCTGTTGTTTAAAAAAAAAAAAAAAAAAAAAGGGCAAAGCTATAAAAAAAAAAAAAAAATGTGCGTGTGACAACAACAACAACAAAAAAAAACTTCAAAAAAAAAAAAAGTCCTCGTAGTTTCACTCAGCGTGTATCCGGGGTGAGTTTTTCCTCTTTTTTAATTTTTTTTTCCATTTGAACTCACCCCACCCCCCTCCCCGTTTTTTTTCTTTTTCTTTTCTTTTTCTTTTTCTTTTCTCTTTCCCCATAGCCCCTCACCCTCATCATTTCCAGTTAAACCTTTCAAAAAAAAAAAAAAAAAAAAAAAAGGAATAGAGGAGAGAAAAAAAAATAGCTAAAAAGCCATCTTTCTTATTTGCTTGTATGTAACTCCGCGCTTGTGTCTGTGCCGGGATGGCTTTTCTATTTTTTTTTTTTTAAATTTATTTTCTCTTCATATTTCTTCTTTTCCGAAGGTAAGTTACCCTTAGGTGGCGCAAGCTGCTTGCGCCTGCTGAAGTTTTGTAATCATCTCCCTTACACTTTGAAAAAAAAAGAAAAAAGAAAAAAAGAAACACACATATGCCCATTTACGGAAATCTAGAGCAACTGAGTAAGGAGTGAAGGCAAAATAAAATAATTAAAAAAGTCGGAAGAAAATAGAAGAAAAGGGGGGTCTGATAGACCAGGTTTTTTGTATTTGACCCCCCCCCCAAAAAAACTGGTTAAATGTGTTGTTGATTCGCGTGCACCCCCCTTCTTCTGTGTCATTTCTCTTTTTTTTTTTTTTTTTTTTTTTTTTTTCCCCTCTTGCTTTCCCCTTCTTCTTTTGCATCTTTCTTTCCCCTTTCCCAACAAGCGATCTCAGTTCGCTACCCTCCCCCTCTTTTCCCTTTCCCTTGGTCCCGCCTCACCTTTCTTTGACTGCTTTTTTTCTAAGCGATTACAGTGCTCAAAGAATGTTGGAAGAACGGGTCTAAAAAACAAAAAAAAAAAAAAGAAAGAAAAAAAAAGAAGAAAAAAAAAAAAAATGTGCCTAATAAAGAAATGATGAAATGATGAAAAAAAATTAAATTGCTCACGTTTTTTTATTTTTCTTTATGAGTTCGTTTTTTTTTTTTTTTTTTTTGGAATACTTTTGGTGGGAAAAAAAAAAAGTTGCAGCTAAGGTCGGCCTGTGAGCCACTACGGCCCCCACAACCACGGGGCGGAAATTAATTTGTTGGACATTTATTAAGCTAAATCTTTTCCATTTTTTTTTTCCAGAACTCATAAAGAACAGAAGACTCCCCCCCCCCCCCCCCCCCCCCCCCCCTCTCACTCTCCTTATTTTTTTTCCCTAAGGGAAAATATTGTCTCTGCTTTTTGAAGGGGTGGAAGGAAAAGGAAAACAAAAAAAAATACCCCTCCCGCCTTCCTTCCCCCCCTTTTTTAACATGTCTCTTCTTTTTTTTTTTTTTTTTTTTTTTAATTTTCCTCCATCCCATGTATGATGCAAATTTGGTGCGAACCCCCCATCTTCTGGGTTAAGTAGTCCTTTTTTTTTTTTTTTTTCCTCCTCCCTTTCGTTCTCGCCACCCTCTTTTTGTTCGTTTTCTTGAAGCAAGTAAAGACCTGTCTTTTACCCTTTTCAAAAAGTGCTCAAAGAACCCCCTCCCCCCGTACTTGGGCTGCGGAAAGGGGGGAGAACACAGTTTTCTTTTTTGATTTTCTTTCCGCCCAGTCGCAGAATGAGGAGCGGGAAAAAAAAAAAAAAAAGGACAAAGATATATTTTATATACGCACCCAAAAAAAAAAAAAAAGAAAAAAAAAACCACTCCCGGGCCTACTCCCCCGAAGCCAGTCAAAAGTAGAAGAATCTGTGCATGTCACAGGTTTCTTTTTGCCAGCAAAAAAAAGTGATGATGGGGGGACCCTTAACACGATTCATTTTTTTTTTCTCCTCTCCCCCCCCTTTTTTTTTACTCCCCCTCCTCTAGTCTTCTTCTATTTTCTTTTTTTTTTTTTTCCCTATTTTTTTAATTTACTTTTTCTTTTTTCCAACACACCACAATTCTCGGAAAAAAAAAAAAGGGGGAAAGAAAAAAAAAGAAAAAAAAAGAAAATGACACAAGATGACCTCCGGAGAAGCGGTGCAATGCCGACAACAGGTGGGGCAGGGTTCGTGAGTACTACCTATGTTGATCTTTTGGACAGGAGCGTGGTGAAGTATGTGGTAGTAGCCACGTGGCTTATTGCTGTGTGTGTGTCGATAAACTGGGCCATTACGCTGACAGGGCGCACGAACCTGGAGTGGAACCCTCCCGATGGAACATGGGCTGAGGACTCTCGCGATTTCATCAAGAAATACTACCCTGAGAGGGTTGGCGAGGCGGTACTGATGGTTGCCATCCAGTGGGAAGACGAGAACAAAGCTAACGAATCCGACCCCATCACCGACTTAAACGTTCCGTGGAACCTTATGCCAGGTGGTCCCCCTGACTCTCTTCCGTCTGACTGGCAAGAAAGAGGTTTACTCGCTGCTGGTACCGCTGCCTTCACCCTCGCACTCCGCCAGGATGCGTACCTTGAGTGGTGTAATGAAGGTTATGAGGTACTTCTTCCACAGTGCGCTGAAAACAAGACAATTTCTGGTTTTGACGCATTCTGGACGCTGAACCAGTTTGATCCTGTCGCAGGGGAATATCTCCGTGCGCCGAGAAGCAAGGGTTACCGTTCCACCATCATCAACATTGTGATTCAGGGTGAGAACATTGGGATCCCGGATGTTGAGAAGAAGTTTTCTGACTGGTTGAACGCGAGGGTTTCCAACCTGTCGAAGCCGTTCCTTGAGCCGCTTAAGATGAAGGCCGAGCCGTTCAGTATCGCTGCTGGTGTCGATGAGATTTTGGACACTGTTGTTGTCGATCTCCTCCTCGCCGACGGTATCGCCATCCCCCTCTCGCTCATCTTCGCCATGATCGTTCTCAGGAACATCCGTCTCATGATCCTCCCCATTCTCGCCATCCTCGCCACCACCCTGATCTCCATGGCCATTGTTGCCGAGATCGCTAATGACGTGCTGATGAATGTCATTGTGACACCCGTTATGATATCGCTTGTTGTGGGTCTCCCCGTGGGGCACTGTTTGTTCCTGTTGAACAGGTTCCGTGAGGCGCTTCTTGAAGGCGAGGACTGCAAGGAAGCCGTGCAGCGTATGCTGTCCACCGCAGGGACCACCATCACCCTGTCGCAGCTGACCCTTGCACTGTGCTCGCTTGTCATCGCTCTTGTTGACGTTGACCAGGTCAAGGGTCTTGGTTGGGCTATACTTGTTTGCGGATTTGCTGCGTTCCTTGCGGCGGTGATGCTTGTACCTGCGGTGTTGCTGTGCTTCCCGGAATTCTTCGAGGCTGCAACGAAAAGGACGAAATTGTTCGGAGTGAACGAAAGGGAGACAGTGGCACTGAGGTCAAGGCTTGGCGGACAACAGGCAGCTACCACCGACGGCGGCCGTGCATCAATCGTCCCCAACCTGAACAAGGACCTCGAGGACACCCTGTGGCACAGGTACGCGTCGGTGACGCAGATGAAGACCTTCCAGAACGCTATCATTGTTGCCATCATCATCATCCTCGTCATCCCGTTCGGCGTTGTTCTCTTGAACCACACCAAGCAGACGGACTCTCTGGAAGTGTACTTCCCAAGGAGGGACACCTTCACGAACAACGCGGAGAGGCTCTTCGAGGACTACGGCAACGGTGCGGCAACGCAGTTCAAGATCATGGGCTTCCCCCCCGAGAACAGCATCCACCCTGTTTTCAACGTGCCCGTGTTCATGTTGACGCCGCAGTTTGACGATATTGAGACGATGCAGTTCAACAGTATCGCGTTGGGGATGATGTCGGAGCTGTCGGAGCTCAAGAGCTTCTCGAAGGAGGGTGTCATCGGTGCGTACAACTTCATGGGCACGTCCTTCAACTCCTCCTCGCAGAGGGAGTGCGGGTTGTGGTTCGCTTGGAACTCTCTCCTCCCGCCTGCAATGAGGCCTCCCATGCCAACTGATTACTCTCCATCTTGTGCTTGGAGGGGTGTTAGTGTATTTGGGTATTCCCCCAAGGAAGGTCAGACCGTTCCCGGGTTCTCATTTGACACGACCGACCCAACAGGACAGAATTTGTTTTTGACCGCAACTATTGTGCAGATGAAGACACAAATTGACCCTATGGGCCCTGAGGGGTACGATTTTGTGAGCGCTTTCAAGGTGTTCCAGAATGACTTCAACTCGCGGAACAACGGGACAGGGGCCAAGGTGTACATGACGGGGTCTGCTGTTAACTCGCACGATGCCGTGCAGAGGATCAATGATGCTTGGTCGTGGATGTCGCCTGTGTTCGTTCTCATCGGGTTCCTCGTTATATTGTTGGGTACCAAGTCCGTCATGGTTGGGCTTAGAGCGGTCTTCACTACGTTTTTGACGATTGTCTTCGCGCTTGGCTTCACCTCGTTGACGTATTGCCATGGGGCGCTTGACTGGACTGATATTAGTGCACTTCAGACGTTTGTGACGAAGGAGGGAGGTGATGGTGCTGTTCATTACTTTGTTTTTATAATCACGGTTCCCTTGATTATTGGGTTGTCGATGTGCCACGAGTTGTTCCTGATCAGCACTGCGCATGATTGGTACCACTACCACCAGCTGACGACGAAGGAGGCGACGAAGATGGCCTTGATCGGGACGGGTTGGATGAACATCGTGTCCGGGTGTATTCTGGCGGTGAGCTTTATCGGGCACATGTTCGCCAGGCTTCCCATTTTGAACCAGATCTCCTTCGCGATGTTCTGGGCGCTTCTCTTTGACGTTCTTGTGGTGAAGACGGTTCTTGTCCCGACCATGATGGCTCCCTTCGGGAAGTACAACTGGTGGCCTGCAATGGCCAGAAGCAGTGTTGAGATTCTTGAGAGTATGGGAAGGGGGAGTACTTTAAAAAAAAAATAACTATTTATTGCCAACAAATAATGACTCATTTGGCGGCAAGTAAGTCGTTTTATTTCACTCTTCGTCATTTGAGTCACTCACTCTTCACTGCTTTCACTGCTGTTTTTTTTTCACGCAGGTCAGCCTTTTTGGGGAGTTTCCTAAGGTAATATGGGGTTGCTATTTTGCCGTGGCATTTAAAGTGGAAGTAAGGCACTTATTCCCACTTTTAAGGGCTGGAATGGCCTCAGATGGCCAAAAATAGTCAAAATACGCCCACCCCAAAAAATTTTTTCAAGGGGTTGGGTGCATTTTTTTCCACGGCGAGACTCATTTTTCCACTCTGAAGGGCCATTATTTAACTGCAAAATCTCATTATTTAACTAGTTAAATAATGGCGATTTCGCGTTAAATAATGGCCGTTTCGCGTTAAATAATGGCCATTTCGCGTTAAATAATGAGGCCCCTAGTGAGTGAAGAAAATGACGAAGAGTGAAATAATAACTATTTATTGCCAACAAATAATGAGTCATTATTTAACTCGAGTTCCCGAATTTTTTGCACGAGGGCCCGCAGGGCCCGAGTGCAAAAAAACGGGTAACGAGTGTTAAATAATGGCTCATTTGGCGGCAAGTAAGTCGTTTTATTTCACTCTTCGTCATTTGAGTCACTCACTCTTCACTGCTTTCACTGCTGTTTTTTTTCACGCAGGTCAGCTTTTTGGGGATTTTCCTAAGGTAATACAGGGTAGCTATTTCGCCGTGGCATTTAAAGGGGAAGTAAGGCACTTATTCCCACTTTTAAGGGCTGGAATGGCCTCAGATGGCCAAAAATAGTCAAAATACCCCCACCCCAAAAAAATTTTTCAAGGGGTTGGGTGCATTTTTTTCCACGACAAGACCCATTTTTTCACTCTGAAGGGCCATTATTTAACTGCAAAATCTCATTATTTAACTAGTTAAATAATGGCGATTTCGCGTTAAATAATGGCCGTTTCGCGTTAAATAATGGCCATTTCGCGTTAAATAATGAGGCCCCTAGTGAGTGAAGAAAATGACGAAGAGTGAAATAAAAAAAAAAAAAAAAAAAAAAAAAAATAGACGACCCGGAGACCTACGATGTCAGCATGCGCCAAAAGGAAGCGACTGATTATGGTACTGATAATAACAACAGCAGGATTTAAGAAACTTTTTTTTTTTTTTTTATACTCTTGTTCCTATTTACCCCCACATTTCTTTTTTTTGAAACCTCCCCCCCCCCCACACTAGCAAAAAGATGCAAGGATGCTCAATGAAAAAACAAAAGCAAAAAAAAAAAAAAAAAGGAAAGAAAGAAGAAAGAAAAAAAAAAAAGAATTCCTGAATTGTATTTAGGAAAGAAAGGCCTATTTTTTCCCTATTAATGTCTCCGCGTGACGCACTTTTAAAAAAAAAAAAAAGAGCGAACTGAAAAAAAAAATCGAGTAATCTTTGTGCTGTTGCAAAAGTCCTTTCCCCCCCCCCCCCCCCCCCCCCACCCTGTATTTTTTTTTGTTTCTCCACCATTTTTTTTCTCTCCCTCTCCCCCTCCACCCAAAGAAATGTACGCGTGATTCTTGAAGAACTAAGTAAAAAAAAAAAAAAAAAAGAGGGGGGAACGAAGAAGAAAAAAAAAAAAAAAGGGTGTGAGAAGAAGGCCAACGGATCAGTGCGTGAACCTTCTTCTTCTTCTTCTCACCCCTCCCCCCCCCTTTTTTTCTTTGACAATTTCGTTCCAAAGTTGTTCTCTCTGATATGCTTTTACCTCGTTTCGTGAAACCCCCCCCTTTTTTTGTTAAAGATTTGTTGTGAAAAGAATGAGGGGAAGGAAAGGGTTAAAATTTTACCCCCCTTTTTTTCACCCCCCCTCCTTTTACTTCCCTGTGGCATATCGTTCTCTTTAATAAATTATTTTCCTTTTTTCTCCCCCCCCTCCCTCGTTTATTTTCTATTCCTCCGTCTGGGGCTTTAGGGGGAAGAATTTAAGAAATCTCCTTTTTTTTTCTTTTCGCAGTGCGGTCCCCCTCCCCTTTTTCTCCATCCTCCAGAAAAGTAAAAAAAAAGGTAAAAAATAGGGAACCCAAAGGAAAATTGGGGAAAAAAAGGGGGGTATATAAAACAACTTTTTTGTATGCAATCCACACATTTTTTTTTCTTCCTTTCATTTCTTTTTTTTTTTTTTTCCTTTTCTTTTTCCCGTTTGCATGCTGAGGTTGGTTTTTATTCCCCCCCCCTTTTTTTTTCCTTTCTTTTTTTTGTTGTATTGTGTTCCAGCTTATTTTTCTCTTTTTTCTTTTTATGATTTTCTCTCCTTCCAAAAAAAAGGGGGGGGGGGGAAACAACGCTCTATTTGTTTGGGGTAGATAAGTAGAGACAAGGGGACGTTCCAAGACAGGAACCTCCTTTATCTCATCTCTTTGTTTTCCCCTCCCTTTATGGCGGGTCAGGACCCCTATTTGAACTCTTAAATCGCTACTGAGCTGGATTCCATTTTTTCCTTCCCCCCCATTCTCTTGACCACTTTTTTTTCCCCCCATGCTATCATTGTCATATTTCTTTCCCCCTCCTTTTTTTTTTTTTTTTTTCGTATTCCTCCTCTTTTTTTTCAATAAAAAAATATGGAATTTTTTGACAGCTTTTTGCGAGGACCTTTTTTTCAGGCGTCCTGCCACATATCGCAGGTACCCTTAAATGGTCTTTTTTTTTTTTTTTTTTTTTTTTTTTTTTTTTTTGTTTTCCCTCCCTTGAACGCACTTGTGAAGTATCTCCCCTCTTTTTTTTTTCTCTTTTTTTTGAAAACCCTTCCCTCATACGACGATTTCTGACACACAAAGAATAAACTTTAAAAAAAAAAAAAAAAAAAAAAAAATACACAAAAAAAACAACCATGACATCCCTCGATGACATATGGAAAGAGTATGTAATAGGGTGCAGCAAAGGGGAGCAAAACGAAGCAGAGCAGAAAAAAATTCGCGCCGGGAAATTGGTTTTTCGCGATGACGCCGCCTTCTCAGACCTAGGAAGCGTTTCTAGAGGTGCAAAGGAGAGTTTCATGGATGTGGTGGATCCAGAGCTTACAGTTGCACTGCGCACTTTTAACAAAGGAGAGGAAACTCCTCACGAGGATGAAGGGTATTTTGCAGACAGCCACGCGTTTCATTCAAAACTATACGAGGAACACCCAACAGCTGGATTCGACAGCAAAAAAAAAGCGAGAGTCGAACGCTCCAAACTCTTCCTCCCACCACGCGACGAGCTCGAAGCTGTGGAAACCTACTGTGACTCACTTCAAAAACAAGCTATCTCAAACTTTGTCAAAAAAGCAAAAGCAAGCCATGAAAAAGTTCTGAACAACCTTCGGGAAAAAGTTTGCAAGCTGTCCATCAAAGGAACCAGCTCGAAATGGACGGAAGACCACCTACAAAAACTACTTTTGTGGATCCGCGACGAAGCACCAATCATCATCCATGTCCCCTTCGACGCCGACGGTCGAATGGAAAAGTTTTTAAAAGACACACACTACCGTAACCAATTCGAAACAAAGATAAGCCGCGGGACCTTAGACTTTTCCGAAACAGGTTCACGAGCCGGCTGGGAAGACAGAATTTTCAACAAAGACTATTCAAAAGCAGTTGCACACCAACGTCCAAAATACGGATGTCTCAACATAGTTAACGATCCAAGGGGGATATCCTCGGCGACATCTTACGGTGATAGTTATATCGTGTTGAAGGGATGCCGTTTAAGGACGTCCTTCGCAGACAAGGATTCGTCATGTACAGACGCGCAGATCGCTTCTTGTGAATATCACGCACATGTGTTGAACAAATATTCTGATCAGGAGTTGCAAAGGGTTCTGGAAGTCGCGAACAGAATGCGTTTGTGGCATAAGAGCGACGTCGTTCACAATTACAAAGAGGTGCAAATCCACGGAGAGCTCCGTCTCGCAGAAAACATCGATCTCATCGTCCTTCATGAGAAGTACAAAACGAACAAGAAGCTAGTCGACAACATGGATAAATTTTGCGAGAAAAACAATTGCAAGTACATATTCATGCCTACTTACACCGATGCGGACAAAACATCTTTCACCGGCGATTTGTGGGAAATGGCGGGGAAGGATAAACCGGAAGGTTTTCTATCCGAACACAAACCCCTCCCACCATTCCTCACCACTGGAAGCGACGACTTCGCGGAACCGGTGGTACCACCGAAACCCGTGGATTCACCAAAACCGGAAAAAACGAAAACGATTCCCCCATCAGACGGCGAGCAGAATGTCGTTATCCGGATTTCAAAATCGTCGTGTAAACGAGGGACGACAACAGGATTGAACCCTTCAGGGTTATACCAATGCACCACATGCGACGGGGAAACAATGTTATGCCCTCCGGAAAATCTTTCATGGTGCACCAGCTTCGTCGGGACAAAACTAAAATTTTGCACGGCGGATCAAGTCCATGCTGTCCCGAAGGGAAAGCACCATTTCGCCCCTGCCATCGTACACCGCATCGAAAAATCAGGCCTCGTCGGCGTCATATTCGAAAGCGACCCTAAAAGACTCACCGTATCCATTTCACCAAAGAACGTTAGGATAACATGCGCTGATACAGAAACGTTGAAACCGGTGAAGCCGTGGTCCACCGGGAACAGGGTTTTAGTAGAATACGATGGGATGGTGTGCCATCCAGGTGTTGTTAAGTCCGTGTTGCTGCATTCTCAGTACCATGTTGCCCTCGACACGGGTGATGTAATTTCATCAGCATCTCATCGAATGTCTGACGAGCCGGAAGTTCATTCTGATGACTGTTCTAAACCGTCCGCTCTTCCAAAATTCTCACCGGGCGAGGCAGTTCACGCGCGTTATACCCACGGGACCGCCCATCCTGCAATCATCGTGAAATGCTGCGCAAAGCCAAACCGATACTTGGTTAGGTTCACACGATCGGAAGCACTTCCTTCTCCCGAGGAAGTCCACTGTTCTGAAATCCGGAAAATCGGTGTACCAACACATCCCACAAAAGGCAGCGTTCCAAAATGCGAGGGCGGTCTCGTTGGAAGCGAAATGTTCATGGACTGGGCAGACCTTGCCGAGGAAGATGATACGGTTAAGGAGAGGATTTTAACGGACGCTTACGACGATGAGTCCGAGGTGTATGGAGCAGGGCTGTTCGACGACGATGACGACGAAGAAGAAGAAGAAAAAAAAAAAGGAGAGGAAAAACCTGTAGAAAAAACGTGCGAAGCGAGTTCAGACTCCTCGTCTCTCGGATTCGACTTGTTTGGATCCGATTTAGATGACGAAGCTGCTCCTGATAAGCCCCACATCCCCGCCGACCATTGGGCTTGTCCAGCTTGTACTTACTACAACGCAGATAGGCGGCCAAAATGTGAAATTTGCGACGAGGATAAACCTGCTTCGGCTGAGAAAGATGAATCGGACGAAGATGCTTGTTCTGATCTCAGCAGCGGGTACCTTTCAGAGACTTCGATTTCTGATCTTCTCCCTGTCTCGTCGTCCTCTCCCGTTTCTAAAATTGTTGGATGTACTTGGACGGTGGATTCGAAAGTTAGTGAAAAGCCCCGTGTTGTGTTCACACGGGTGAATACTTGTTTTGAGGGTTCGGGGACAGAAGAGAAACCGACTTATATGGCCGTTGGGGAGCTTGTGGTGGGGAGGGCAACCGGTACAGCAGCAGAGAAACCACTGGAGAAACTCGATGCTTTAAACGAAGAGTCGCTCAAGATTCGGGAGAAGGTTTTGAAGGAGCTGATTGAGGCCGCAAAGGTTTGGGAAAAAGGGGAGGAAAAAAAAAAAAAAAAAAAAAAAAAAAAAAAAAAAAAAAAAGGTGGAACTCGCTCAGACATCTGAACATTTGGCTAGTAAAGTGAAAAGTACTATTCGGGAGGCTACACACGCGTGAACTAGAAGCGGAGAAGGGAAGGGGGGGGGGAAAGAAAAGTGTTTCCCGGGACGAAGCCGTTCCTTTTCATCTTTTTTTATTTTTTATTTTTTTTTATTTTTTTTATTTTATTCCCCCTTGTCCTTGAGCAAGGAAGAAACCAGAGAGAGAAATATAAAAAAAAAAAGAATTTTTTAAACAAGAAAAAAAAAACAAAAAAAAAAGCACACGTTTTTTTTTTTTTTTTTTTTTTTTTTTTTTTTTTTTTTTACAACCCTTTTTATTTTATTTTATTTTCTGTTGCATTCTTACTAACCTTTAACCGCAGAACCTTCCTTTGACTGCCCGATTTCTTTTTTTTTTTTCCCTCTCTCTCTCTTTTTTTACATTTTTCATGTCGTTTTTATACCCCCTTTATATATATTTTTTTTTGAAAAACCAAACCAAACGCGTAAACTTAAACCCCCCCTTTTTTTTTAAAAATTCAACACAGGAAAAAGCCCCCCCCCCCCCCCCCCTCTCTCGAGAAAAAAAAAGAAGAAAACAATGCAATAAGAAAGAAATAATAAAAAAAAAAAAAAAAAAAAGAAAATGGCACCAAAAGAGCTACAGCTTGAGGGGTACTCCGGGGTAGAATGGGAGGGGAAAGTAGTCGTTTTCGGCGGCATGCGACGGGATCTGAAAACGCTGATAAAGAGCGTGTACTTAATAAACATTTCAACAGGCGAAGGCGGTATTAGAGAAGTTGAAACAAAAGGCGAAACACCAACAGAACAAGCCTACCACACGGCAGATGTCTACAAGGGTGAAATGTACATCGTCCAAGGCTTGGTTAAAGTAGTCACTTCTGAACAACGGTACTGCCTCCCAGTTCTGAACCTATCCACCATGGAATGGCGGTTAACATCCACAACTGGACAAGTCCCTCCAAGCCGATGCTATCACGCCTCTTCAGTTGTTCAAGGAAAACTTTTTGTATTTGGCGGCTACCCTCTTGGCGACACCCAAATCACATCGAAAATTCACATGTTAGATCTTGAAACCTTGATCTGGACCGCTTCGGACGTCCCAAATTTTAGCCCGTTATGGGGACTATCTATGGTCCCTTGGGTAACAGATGCCTCTGCTTATGTAATCGTGTTTGGAGGAATCAACGGAAGCGAACAAAGCTCAAACAAGCTTTATTTTTACAACGTCACCACTGGGGAGGGTCGGGTCATCTCGTACGAGGACATCTCCGACCGTGTTGAAGTCATGGAAGCCATGCACACGTTCACCCCGAAACCATCCACCGACAAGCGAAACGAACAAATTCCCATCGCTCAGGGTGATATAATATCCGTCTTATCTGGAAAAGACATCCAGCACAAAATGAAGGGATGGTACCGCGGGTTCGTACGACCCGAGGAAAAAGGATGGTTCCCGGCAAACTACGCACGAACAATTCCCGCTGCGAAGATCGTTCCGGGTGACACCCTACCAAGAAGCAAGCTTCTCGAGATGAAGGACCTCAATAAGCGGTACCAGATAAAAGAGACAGGGGAGGTAGTCGTCATCGAATCTCGTTCTGGCAGCGAAACGCCGTTTGGGTACAAACCGATTCCTCATTCCGAGTACACCACAGCGGAGAAGGCGTACAAACCGTCGGAACTAACCGTACCCTACCCACGCGCGTTGCACTCGGCAGCATCGTTTTCCAGCGGGCTTTTCATATGGTCTGGTGAACAGGCTTCTACTCAGCTCGGCGATTGTTGGACGCTGAACCTTACTGGTGGAGGGGAATGGTCGCACATACCTGATCTTCACGGAGCTCCCACACCTATGTCGTCGGTGCCCGCTGTACACCTTCCTGGGAAAGATGCTATTGTGCTTCCGGTTTTATCAGAGTGCACGTGTTATGTGTTTTACCCAAAAGAGAACAGGTGGGAGGTGTCGAGGTTACTGCCCAATTTATTAACGTATGATGATGTGAAGTCTGTTATGCGGGCGGACAGCACGCCGCCGGTTAGGCCGGAACGAACGCCGTTACACACCCCTCGCGAGAGGGACAGCTTGATCAGCAGTGTTAGTCAGAAATTGTCCCCGCTGCCTCCGAACCAGTCGGAATGGCATTCCCCCCTTCGTTCACGACCGCCGAATGTGTGTCGCCACTACCCTGGATCTTATCACACTGGTGGTGGAAACGAGAAACCGCTTGCCTCGCCGCGTGATGCGTACGATCAGAAAATCACGAATCTTGATTTACCGAGGTCGCCGTATTCGGAAAAAACACCCGATTTGCATTTTCATCAGCAGAACGGTCGGGCGTTTATCGATTCGCCGAGGGATTGGATTCCGCAGAATGACGCTGTCGGGGAGCTGACACCGCTGAGAACACAGCCTCCTAGTGAAGCAACGGCCACGCCTCCCTCCGCGAGCCTACCAGGGACGTCACCGCCCCTGTTGATCGAAAAATCGTCGAGCGTGTCGCAAGCTAAGGAAGTGTCGTTGACTCCGTCATCAGCTACGATAACGCAAAAGGAGGAGCGACAAGTGGAACAACCATCAATGGCTGTTCCTGATGTGTCGCTTGTTGGTTCCGCGACGAGCCTTTCGCAACCAAAGGAAAAGGTCCTGCAACAGCGCACCCAGAGCATACACATCCCCGCAGCATGGAATTCCGAACCCGCGTTGGACTCCCCAAGAGAGTGGGTCCCATCCAACAGTACAACACCTCTTAAGAACAACAACACCAACGACGACGACGGGAAGGACGATGAGTTGCTGGTTCACAAAAAAATAGGAGAAATATTGGGGATGACGTGGCGGGGGAACATTTTGATAGAGGTCGTCAGAGGCGCGCCTGCGAGCGTATGTGGTGGGGAGAAATTCGTCGGGCGACGGGTGACACATGTTGCCGGTGTTCCAGTGGAGGGAATTTGTTCCATCAGAGCTGCAACAGAAGACATGAGAAATGTGCGGTTTAGATTCGATTCAAGGCAGCTCACAGACACGGAGCTTGTTGAGCACCTCATCAGATCTTTGGACATCGAGAAGGAACGTGACGTACGAACGAAATCTCCCAAAAAAATCATGAATGTGTCTCCGCCTAGAAGAGCCTCTCCAAGGCCCAGGTCCGCCTCCCGATCTGTCTCGAGGTCTCGGTCTCGTTCTGTTCCGCATTCACATCACCAGTTTCACACCTGCTCTTCGTTACGTAAAAGGGCGTCGTGGGACTCTGGTGCTGCGTTGCCCGTTGCACCTCCTTACCAGTCTCCCCTGCGTGCTCGGCCTTCTCCGCATGTTACTGGTTTGAAACATATGAACACCCCCAGCCCTGCAAGGAAGAAGAAGAAAAGCCCTAAGAAAAAGTATGGGAAAAAAAAAAGTTTTTTTTTTTTTTTTGCAACACACGCACACAGGCGTTCTTCACGTTCACGACAACGATCGGGGTCGGTGATTCATAGTGCAAACTTCGAAAGGTGTTAGAAAGCGGGGGAGAGGGGGGGAGAGGTTTTTTTTTTTTTTTTTTTTTTTGTATGTATTTTTTTTTTTTTAAACCCCATGTTTTTCCCTCCCGCTTCTCTCCCTCCCTCACTCCGTGTTGTAAAATTCTTTTTTTTTTTAAGAGTTAAGAAAAAAAAAAAAGAAGAACAAAAAATAAAAAAAAGAGAGGAGAGGTATTTTTTTTAAAAAAAAAAAAGAATAAATAGTTCCCGACGCCCCTCCTCCTCCTCCCCCTGCCTTCCACCCACCTTATGAAAATCTAGAGCAGTGCCTTGGTTTCTCTTTTTTTTTCTCTTTTGCCCCCCCCCCCCCCCGGCCTTTTTTTTCTTTCTTTCTTTCCCCTCCATGTTGTTGTTTGTCGAACCCCCGTTCACTTGTACCCCCCCCCTCCTCCCCCCTTTTTTTAAAAAATTTTAAAAATCGAATTTTTTTTTATTCCCTCCTTTTTTCTTTTTGTGCTTTATCTTTTTTGTTTCTTCTTCTTTGCCTTCTTCGCCTTTCATAAAAGAAAAAAAAAAAAAAAGAAAAAACCGCCACTCAGGGTCCTTTTTATGAAGCTAACCCTGAAACCGAAAGATGAGAAAGTGAATGTTGTTTCCCAGATACTAGCGGTGGAAGCCGTCTTCAGCTACTTTTTAAACGGAAGTTTGTTTACATTGGGGTGCAGGTGCATGTTCATGCAGATAGTGGTGGCGGAGCCGCTGAAGACTTTGTATAGCATTGAAAAGGTGAACACATTCCTTCTCGCTGCTGTCACCCTTCCGGGGTTCATCGCTTTCCTGCGGTACCTGCTGGCAACGTCTGAAGGCTCGGGGCACCCGATTGTCTCCTTTTTTCGGTCGGAAGACACCGTGACGGCTCTGAGAATCTTTTCGGTGGATGTGTTGATATTCTTATTCCAAGTACAGCTGCTGCAACTTGTCTCCAAAGCTTCTGTGAGCGTTCGCCAAGGGGAGAGAATGCCTGCAGAGAACATAGATCACCCTGTGTGATTCTCTTTTTTTTTTTTTTTTTAAAAAAAATGAAAAGTGTGGATAGACCCCCTTATAACCTATTCATACAGCGTGAGGGAAAAAAAAAAGAAAAAAAAAAAAGAGAATGTCATAATGGCGGAGCCATCGCCTGCGCAAGATGACACCGCAGCTGCAGACAGCAACAACAACAACATTGTTGAATCGGTTCCCTGTGACAGATGTGGGGAGCACTTCATGCATAATGTGTTGCTGCGGCACATGAGCCAGTGCCACAGCAAGGCACGGGTCGAGGGTGCAGTCGTCGGCGGGGCTCAGAACGCCGTTCGAAAAATGTCCGCCAGCGGAGGCACATCGGAGGGACGGAGCTGCCCGTCATGCAAAGCTGTCGAATACTGCGGGTCTGTGAGAGCATGCAACGACTGCGGGTCTGTGCTCACAACACCTATTCTCTTCAAGACTGGCACCCCTACCACGCCCCTAGAAGACATCGTCCAGTACGAGGAAAGCGACGACAGGCAATGGTCCGCAGGCGGGTTAGCCGTCGTCCCTATGCCAGCAACGCCGTCTGCCCATTCCCTCTCTTGCTGCTCTTCCGCAACATCGCTCGACTCTGAGATCGATCTCTCCGCCCCGTCCCGCGCAGGGCTCGTGTTTGACTCCCTCTGTGGCGATGCCACTGCTGCTTTAGTCGTCCAGGAAATCGATGATTCTGACGAGCAGCAGCAACCCCTTGTCCCCATCCCCCCCTACGGGTCCGGCACCACCCTCACCTGCGTGAAGTGCCTCGCCACCACCGATAGAACCAACGCGAAGTTCTGTAAAGACTGTGGAGCCGAGCTACACAAGCAACCCATGCTCCTATCCGTTGCCTGCCAGCATTGCGGGTCTATCTTCGACCACCTTGCGAGGTTTTGTAAAGAATGCGGGCACGGTGTTGAGGAGGGGCAGAGCAGCAAGCTCACTAACTGCGAACGATGTGGTTTGTCTGGTATGAGGCTCGGTTTGAAACACTGTGAAGACTGCGCACGGGCTGAACTATCCGAACGAAGCACAGGCAGCACGGCGATGACCTGTGCGACCTGCGAGCAGTGCGGGCGAGAGTTCGAGGCCTCCCGGGCCTTCGGCCACGCTACGCGGCTCTGCAAGGACTGCGTCCAAACGGAGCAAGGCGGCGAACCGTGCGGGCGGGGGCTCCTGGGTGACGCGTCAAAACCATGCCAAGACCACACGCAAGGCTCGAACAGCGGCGACCAAAGCACAGTGTGTGCGGACTGCGAGCGATGCGGGCGGGCGTTCGAAACCTCGAGACAATCGGGCTGCGTTGCTAAGCGTTGCAGCGACTGCGTCCAGTCAGATAGTTATCCACCCGAACAAAGCGACCCAGACAGCAGGACGCACTCACCTACCCCCCCCGACCAGACCATGATGCGCAAACGGTGCGAATGGTGCGGGCAGTTGTTTGAAGCTTCACGGGTCTTCGGACGAGTTACAAAATTCTGCAGGACTTGCATGCAAGCCGATGCGTGCGACGAGGACGTGCAGGTCAACTGCGAGCGGTGCGCAAGGGGTCTCAAGGGACGGGGTTCACGGTTCTGCAAAGACTGCATCCTGACGGAGCGGTCTGAAGAAACCAAAGACCCGTGCGAGGCCTCTTCGAACAGCGCCACGACGCGTGTGACCTGCGAACGATGCGGACGGGGCTTCGAGGCCTCACGGGCCCTTGGCCACGCAACACGCTTCTGCAGGGACTGCGTGCAAACAGAGCTGTCAGAGCAGTCCCTTGAAGGCGGGCGGCAGTCCGACCAATCAATGACTCGCGTGGACTGCGAACGCTGCAAACGGGTGTTCGAGGTTTCGAGAATCTTCGGCCACGTCACCAAGCTGTGCAGAAACTGCGTCCAGACGGAGCTTTCTGAGCAAGCCTCTCAAGGCACCCCAGGCGTCAAGTGCGAACTCTGTGACACCATCTTCGAACCCCTACCTGGACACCAACACCACATGATGAAGTTTTGCAAAGATTGCGTGCAGTTGGATGTAGATGGACAGGACAGCATCCACACGGAGCCCTCTACACAACCACTTGAAACACAAATCTCGCAGTGTGCGCAATGTGGCGAGCCCTGCGAGCCTGGGCTGGTTGTGTCGTTATGTATGAAGTGTTCCGAAAGCCCACCGCTTCCAGAGCCGCCGGCACCACCGCAGCCGCAGCCACCTCCTAAAGACGAGGAAGAGAGGAAACCACAACCCCCGCTACGCCCCGTTGTGCGGTACTGTAAAGAGTGCGGTGGTCTTTGCGACGCAGTGACATCTGCGTGTGCGAAGTGTGTTGCAGTGGAAGAAAGTGCCAAGCACCCACCGGTCCCCCCGCAGGCCACGCAGCGTGTGAAGTGCGAGAGCTGCGGGAGGATGTTCGACGCCACAAGGATCTCCGTCCACGAAGGGATCTGCAAGAAGGGGAAGCTGAAAAAACGCCCCGTGTTCAACATCTCGGATCAACGGCAGCCGGAGGAGGCAAAGGATAAACGACCGGGCGGCAGGAGATGCTCCGAAGGAACCCTCGACGATATCAAACACGACCCACCCGCCACGAAACGAGAATCGTTAGCAAAGGTGAAATGCAAACACTGCGAAAGAAGCTATTCCGCACGAGTGGTCGAAAAGCACATCGGCATATGCGCGGTCCTTCGCGCAAAGGAGCACGACAAGGAAACCGAGGAGCTTGCTGAGAAGCGTAAAGGAGTCGAGGCCGCCCTTGGTGCTGCGAGAGAAAATCTGCGTCGGCACCACCACTCCAAAAAGACCCCTCGAACTACCTCCAGCACCTGCCTCACTTGTGGGTACCGTGCTGTCAATCAGCAAAGCCTTGCGGTACACGTCAAGCGGTGTCGTGGTCAGCCAGCCCCTGCCAGTACTTCGTCCTTTACTGTTCTTGAGAGCCGTCTTTCTGCTTTGGAAGCAAGGCTTAATAAGGTAACGCCACCCAGCCCTGTTTTGGAGGTCCTTAAGCAGCCTGAGGAGGAATTAGTCTCCACAGTTGATATCAAGAAAGCGCTTTCGGAAGCGCAGTTAAAGGTCTCGGAGCTGGAGACCAGGCTTGTGGAGAGGCAAGTGTCCAAAAAAAGTACTTGAACGGGGTGAAGCTAGTAAAACAAACTAATTGTTATAGGGACGGGGATGAATTATATTATTCGGTTAAAAAAAAAGGGGGGGTAAAAAAAAAGAATACCGGCCATGCGTATAAAACGGAGCGCTCCCAACAATCAATAAAGTTTTTTTTTTTAGGCGATCTTGTCACATACTGCAGGTTCCCTTCAAAGATATTTTTTTTTTTGTTGTTGTTGTTGCTGTTGTCAGAAATGATATTGACAAAAGAAAAAAAAAAAAAAAAAAAAAAAAAAAAAGAAGAATGCAATTTTGAACAAAGGGATGGGGGAGGATTTAAAAAAAAAAATTATAAAATCGATTTGAAGACATTTATGGTCTGGTGTTTAACTGCAAGTTGATGGGGTGAAACTATTTTTTTTAAAAAAAAAGGGGGTGTCCTGTCCTGTCTTTTCTTCTTTCTTCTTTCTTCTTTTTTATTTATTTTCTAAATTAGTTACTATTAAACTCACCCCCCCCCCCCCCCCGTGTTTTTTTTCGTGATCTGTATGTTGTGCCACAGCCTCCCGTGTATTTTACCTTCCTATCTCCCCCTTCCCTTGATGACCATTACATTACTGTTTCTTAAACATAGCGGTTGAGAAGCAACAAAGGTCATTCTTCTTTTTTCAAAGGGCAGCAAGACCTTTGACGGTGCTCGGCAGAGACAGGAATAAGGCAAACCTTTCAAAAATGGATCGCATTTGGCTTCGGCAAAAGAAAAAGATGCCTCCCCCCCCCTACCGCGAGGAAACGGGGACCAGGCACGCCGTGTCTGGGAGGTGGTGCCGCACAGGTTGGAACCCACTCCAATGTGTCGTTTGTCTACAAACACCCCCACCCCTTGTACTTAGGGTACACTGGAGCGATGTTCAGCCCGAATTTTCTTTCGTTTTTGAAGTAAATAGAGGTGCGTCTCCCCTCCCCTCTTACCATCCCTCCTCTTTCATACCCTTTTATAGGGTAATTCACTTAATACGCAAAAAAAAAAAAAAAAAAAAAAAAAAAAAAAAAAAAAAACTGATTTTCGAGGTCTGGGGGGTGGAAATCGTCTTGTGCGCAAAGAAGGGCAGGCATTGAAGCCAGAAGGCAAAAAAAAAAAAAAAAATGCACCCCTTTCCCCCCCCTTTTTTTTCTTCGTTCTAAGCTATTATTTACAGCCCTGCTCAGCCTTAGAACCCCATTTTTGGCAGTATTAAGTGAGTTTTTCGACGTTTTTTTTTTGAAGGTAAATAAGTGAATTTTTAGTACTTTCTTTTGGGGGGGGTAAGGTTACCCCCCCCTTTTTTTTCTTTTATTAAAGTTAACTTTCTTCTTGTTTTTTTTATTTTTATTTTTTTTTTTTACTTACTACGCGCTTAAAAGAGCTGGTGGAGCGGTCAAAAGCCCGGAGAACCTCCAATTTTCAGGTATTTCTTCTTGTCAAACCCAAAAACTAGAAGGGAAGAAAAAAAAGGAAAAAAAAAACGAGTTTCCTCCGGTTTTTAAGCCTAAATTGATCCCACTTTTCCGACTGCCATTTTCATCACAGCCTCATAATTTACACTGCTCGGGGCCATCATAAATAAAAAAATCTGTAGTTTATCACCAAAAAGAGAAAGAAAAAAAAAAAGAGAAAAAAAAGAACAACCAAAAAGTCAAAAAGAGTGATGAGAGAATCATTGTCGTGTAAGCCAAATGCTCCAAAAAAAAAAAAAAGCAGCAGTGAGTGACTCAAGAAAGAAAGAAAAAAAAAAAAAAAAAAGTAGCCGGTAATTTTTTTTTTTGTTGGGTAAATATAATCTTCCCTCTCCTCCCCCCATTTTTTTCTTTAAATGCCTCTTTTTTTTTTTTTTTTTTGGTCCCATCGTTTCTCTTACCTGGAAAAAAAAAAAAAAAAAAAAAAAAAAAAAAAAAACTTGGTTATTTCTATACAAGAAAAAATTTTTTTAAAGCGGGAAAAAAAAAAAAAAAACAAAAACAAAAAAAAATGCGATGCCCCCGCGAAGTAACCTTCACAAAATACGTGAAACGGCTGACAAGCGACCAGGTGGAGGCACTGCACAACTACCGCCACAGGGGGAAGGGAAACGTTGGCGTAGCTGCGTACGGTGCGACGCTGGCAAGCCTAGGCAGGTCGGGGGACATAGAGTCCATGCGCACAGTGGAGGACTGGATGCATGAGGACGGTGTTCAAGAAAACATCTTTGTCATCAATGCCCTGCTAAAATCCTGCAAATCCTTATACGACCTAGAAAGGAGACTGCAAACCATGAAAGATCTGAACCTCTCCCCCACCGTCCACACCCACACAGTGGCCGTCAGGCAGCTCATGCAGCACAACGAAAAGGTCGCAGCAAAACTAATCTTTCGCGAGGTCGAAGACCCCGGTACACCTTTAGTCGTCAGTATTTTACCTGCCTGCGACAACGTTCAAGAAGGCCTTTCCATTGTCATACAATATATCATAACAAGAGGGAAGGACTACACCAACAGCCTTGCGACGGCCCTGTACCGACGCTGCACCACACTGCATGACGTAGAACTGGTGGACATAAACTACGCGCAGTACTCTGTTTCTAATCCTGATAGAAAGCTTCTCTTCTCTCGCTTCAAGGCGCTTGTGTCCACAGGGCAGTACCCCCAAGCCCTGCGGGAAATTACCTCGCATTCTCTTCCTATGATACGGTGCGTCCCGCACCTGATTAGCTATCTCATCACCTCTCCTTACCCTGGCTATGCGAAGGTTGCGGAGGCCCACCGTCTCGCCGCTGCTGTTGATTCGCACCGCCACTGCGAGGCCTTGCTGTATCTCTACAGCACCGTACCCTCTTGTCGGGACAAGGTTGTGCGTCTTTTCAAAACGATCCCTCCAGAGTCCAGGACCCCTGCGGTGCTCCGGGCATACCGCACAGCACTCATCAACCACAACTTGTTCCTGCTTGTTTGAAGAAGGTTCTCAGTTTGCGTGTTTAAACCGAATGTTGAAACTGTAGCCGCATGGGGAGTGCTGGTTAAAAGCTAGAATTATAAGCGTACTGCTTTTGGAAAATCAACACATCCAGCAACACACACCAAAACACAAGTTATGTCTGATTTGTTCAGAATAACCCAATGTCGTGGGTTGGCAGGTTGATATGACGGTTCATCGAGAAAATTCAGTTTTCTGTTGAAGGAGCGGAACGCGACCGGGGATGGCTCCAGTCGCGCTGCTTTATTTAAAAGAAGTCGGAGGCAGGGCTGCTGCCTTTATGCCGTGCGGCCCTATCGAGCTGACCCCGTCTTTGTATCTGATGATGTTTTCGTTTTTTGGTGAGAACAAAGAAACAAAATTGCATCAAAAGGTTTCCGAAAAAAAAAAAAAAAAAAAAAAAAAAAAAGCATGAACCAGAATGACTGGAACTGCTGCTGTGGCGAACACAACTTCGGAAGGAACGATGCGTGCAGGAAGTGCGGGGTCCCACGGCCCGGACCTGCTAGACCCGCCCCTGCCCACCAGGTGATGAGGCAAGGTGACTGGAGATGCGTCTGCACTGAGCACAACTTCGGAAGGAACGCTATATGCAGAAAGTGTGGAGGGCCACGACCTGGACCTGCAACAGCTCAAGTCACGGTGAAACCCGGTGACTGGGAATGTCCTTGCTCCGAGCACAACTTCGGAAGGAACGTCACATGCAGAAAGTGTGGCGGCCCACGACCTGGACTTGCAACAGCTCAAACCCCGATGAAACCGGGTGACTGGGAATGTTCTTGCTCTGAGCACAACTTCGGAAGGAACGTCATATGCAGAAAGTGTGGCGGCCCACGACCTGGGCCCGCAACAGCTCAAATCCCGATGAAACCGGGTGACTGGGAATGTCCTTGCTCTGAGCACAACTTCGGAAGAAACACCGTGTGCAGAAAATGCAGAACCCCACGACCTGGAGCTCAAGTCACGATGAAACCGGGTGACTGGAGATGCTCTTGCTCCGAGCACAACTTCGAAAGGAACACCACATGCAGAAAATGCGGGAACCCACGACCCGGACCCGCAACAGCTCAAGCTGTAATGAAACCGGGTGACTGGAGATGCACTTGTTCCGAGCACAACTTCGGAAGGAACACCACATGCAGAAAATGCGGGAACCCACGACCTGGGCCTGCAACAGCTCAAGTCACTGTGAAACCTGGCGACTGGGAATGTCCTTGCGGCGAGCACAACTTCGGAAGGAACATCGTGTGCAGGAAATGCGGGAACGCCAAGCTACCACAACCGTCGGCCCCGACACCCGGAGAGATTGCCCCGACAGCACGCACGGGGTACAACTGGAACTGCAGAAAGTGTACCGAGAGCAACTTCGGGAGGAATCCATCATGCCGGAGGTGCGGAGACGCAAGGCCCAACAGAGACGGACATACCATGGAGGTGGTACCAAAACGTCCAGGGGACTGGAACTGCGAAGAATGTGCGAAGCTGAACACATCGGAGGAGAATACCTGCAAGGCGTGCCAAACGGAGAAAGGGTACCGTTTGGAGGAGGTTACCGGGGACGAGAAGGAGAAGCTGCTGGGCCTCTTCGCTACTGTGAAACGATCTGCAGTGGTGAAGATAGAGGCAGTCCACAACAGTACCTTAAGAGCGAAGCTTGGCAGCGACACATTGTGTGAATGGTTTTATAGTTGTCAAGTAACGAAACCGGAGGTCATATGCAGGCAGGGGTTTGACAAAAACTTTTTTGCCTCCACGTCTTGGGGTGCTGCTTCACACTTTACTTCAACAGCGGCAGGTGTCGCAGACAGTGCTTACTCTACCAGTGAAGGTACGCAACAGATCTTCCTTGCTGATGTGTACGCTGGGAAGTTATCGTCTGCTGGTGCCGCAGGAGCGCCTTCCCTTGAAACCGTTTCCTCGCATACCACACTTCACACTGCTGTTCCACCTTCAGATCTTCGTCATGAGACTGTTGAGAAAGATGGTCACTTTTATCTGGTTTACGGTAACTACCGGTCATGCCCTAAGTATCTTATTACTTTTACAGTGACGCCTGAGAATTAGATAGAAAGGAAGAGAAAAAGAGGTGTAACAAAGGAACGGGGTGGGCAGGGGTGGGTGTGAGGAAAGATAAAACTAGAAAAGGAAATGTTTTTTTTTTCTTCTTTTTTTTGGCGGGCCGTTGCTAACCACTTCGTTCCTATCATAGTGAATTTTTTTTTTTTTTTCACTACAGGGTACGAACAACGTTTTTTTCTTCCTCTTTTTTGTATGAGCAATTTGAACAACACAGCACGTACAATGAAAAAGGTAGTAGGAATAAAAAAAATAAAAAAAAAAAAAAAAAAAAAAAACGTACCTGTCGGTATCCTTTGATTGTCCTTTTCGCTTTGTTTTTTCTCTCCCCCTCCCCCCCCCTCGTTTCTTAGGTAGCATGTGGCTGGGGGAGGGAGAAGAAAACAAGAAATAAATCAAGAAATAAATTCTTTTTTATTCTCCTTTCCCCCATCTCCACATGCAGGCCCCCCCACCCTCAGCTGTCTTAAGCCTCTTGTGACTAACCAAATTACCGTAATGCGGCTGAGGGGCTTACCCTACGAGTAAAAAAGTAGCATTTATCCTCCCTTTCTTAGGGGGGTTTCCCCCTTTCTTATTCATACGCTCTTTTGATTCCGGAAAGAAGAAGAAAAAACACCCTTCAGAACCGATATGGTGCTTCTTTCACTTCTCTATGTGTCTGTGGCAGCAGAACTATCACTGTTGGGGCAGACAAAGGCGGTAGACGTCATTTATGGCTTGAAGGTTGTGGGAGGAACTGCTTATACCGCTGCTGGGGCCTCTGGTCTGGTTGCAGTGGATGTGAAGAAACCCGATGAAACGAAGGAGCTGTGGAGAGTGGAGACCGGTGGAGGGGCAAGAGGTGTTGACGTGGCAGGGGACGTTGTTTACGTGGCGGATCGTGGATCTGGGCTTCAGATCATACAGAAGGGGTCTGTGGTGGGGCAGTACTCGGAGCCTTGCATCGGGGTGCAGGTGTCCGGGGGTGTTGCCTACCTGCGGTCCAATCTGGGTGATGTCTTTGCAATCGATGTGGCCGACCCCACAACCCCCGAGCTCCTTGGCAAGTACAATGAGAGCTTCGCTGAAAGCCTCTTCGTTGTGGACACCACAGTCTACACCACTGCATCTAACGGGTCAAACGGTGCTACCCGTGACCTCAACATCATCGACTTCAGCAACCCTTCTTCCCCTGTCCTGCTCGGCTCTGTGGACACCAACTTGACTTACCTTATAGGGAACACCTTTGTCGACGACGACACCGCCTACCTGGCTACGGGGGTCAGCTTCCTGATCTTCGATGTGGCGGACCCCTCGTCCCCTTCCTTCAGGTCCAGGTACGACTCCGACTTCGCGTCGAATATCTACGTTGCGAACCACACGGCGTACCTGAACAGTAATACTAGAGGCTTTTCGATTGTGGATGTGAGCAGTGACCCCCCGTTGCTCCTCGGCGAGCGCGTTGCAACGCAGAACCGTCTGGTGCAGGTTGAGGGCGGCGTGGCTTACGTTGCCAGCAACGGGATCGAGGTGCTGGACGTGAGGACCACTTCCAACCCCACGCTGCTGGGAGAGTTCAAGCCTCCTGGTGGTTTTACAAGGGGCGTTGCTGTTTCTGGGGACTTTGCATACATTGTCGGTGACAAGACAGTCTTGCGAGTGGTGGACATCAGCAACCCACTTGCCCCGACAGTGGTGGGCTCCTATGGAGGAACCACATGGGCTAGGGCCGTGCAGGTGGTTGGGAGCACTGTGTACGTGGCCTCCTGCGGGTACTTCTTCGTCTTCGATGTGAGCACCCCTCAAAAACCGAGGGTTCTGGGGACGTACAGAACCAATGGGATGTTTACATACTGTGCCTCCTCTGTGGATGTGATTGGGACTGTGGCCTATGTGGGGACGCACTCGGATGGTTTTGAAGTGCTCGACGTCAGCAGCCCTTCCAACATCAAGCGTGTGGGCAAGTACAGTCTTACGTCTTCCGGGGTGTTTGTGTCAGGGACGACGGCCTATGTGGTAAACATCGATGGCTTGACCCTGATCGATGTGGGAACTCCTTCTGCCCCCATGCTCATCAGCAACGTGAGAACCGGCACCTCACAAGGGGTGACAGGGAGCGGGACCACTATTTATGTTGCGGGTCGTACAGGCCTGACCATAGTCGATGTGAGCACCCCATCGGCGCCGTCCATCGTCGGGAATTTCGCGACGCCCCAAGCGACGGGGGTGAAGGTGGTGGGGGAGATTGCACTCATCTCTGGGAGCGAGGGATTGCAGCTGGTTGATGTGAGCAACCCTTCGGCACCCACCCTCATCGACGGGTACAGCAAGTCAGCGTTCAATGGCATCGCTGTGATGGGGAATCTGGCATACATGGCAGAGGTGGGGATGTCTGTGATTGAGGTGTGGAACGGGACCCTTGCACCTCCCACTGCGGAGCCCACTGTGGCTCCAATGACCCCTGCACCACCCACTCCTGCTCCTGCGACCCCTGCACCACCCACCCCTGCTCCTGCAACCCCTGCCCCACCCACCCCTGCTCCTTCGACACCCGCCCCGCGTACCCCTGCACCTGCAACCCCTGCTCCCTCCACACCAGCACCACCCACACCCTCACCGAGAACACCAGCGCCCCGTACCACTGCACCAGCAACAGAAGCACCTCGCACAGCCTCTCCTGCGACCCCTGCGCCAGGCACCTCTGTTCCTGGAACAACAACAACACCTGCAACAACTTCCCCCACGCTGTCTCCTGCTGGCGGCAATGGGGGCGACAAGAAGACCTTGGCCATTGTGCTCATCGTGCTGGGCGTGGCACTGGTGCTGGTAATCAGTATGGCAGCTGGTGTGTGGTGGTGGAAGAACAAGTACGGTGGTGGTGGTGGTGCCAACGAAGTGGCCATGGGAGAGACAAGCAAGACTCTCCCCTCCGAGAGGCAGGTGTAAGCACCCCCAGTTGATGTTGCACTCCTCCTAACTATATATTATTGACTGTGTGTATGATGTTGTGTCTCCCCCTCTTCTCACCTTTCCTCTCTTCTTCGTCCATCGAAACTTCGTAAAATGGATGGTCTCGTTGTGGGATCAAGAAGAAGAAACACAAAAGGGGAGAGGAAGCCACTGATAAAAAGAAATAGAGGTCCAATGTCTTTTGCTTCTTCCCTTCGACTCCCAGAGGACTCTTAGGTGTAACTTGCAATCATTGGCTGCTATTTTGTTTCTTTTTTTTTATTGTATTCTTCAAAATGGAACTATTTTAAAATCCCTGGGGCGTCTCACAACCGACCTCCTTTAACTCATATATATATTTTTTTTTTCTTCTATTGTAGCATTTATCTTTCAAAATGACGTAGTCACGAAGAATTGATTTTTTGTTTAAATTCATTTTTGTTTGTTGACAAGTGGTGAAGTGAAAGTCACGCTTTGTTTATTTGTTTATTCTCTCGTTTCTCCCATTTTCCTTAGTTTTGGTACCTTCTTGTTTTTTTTCCTTCCTCCCCTGTCTCTATTGCACCTTCTTAATCTTTTTTTTTTTTTTTTTTGTTACAAATATCTATCTTTCAAAAAAAATGATTTTATAACTATATGCAACTTGTGCCGAGCAAAAAACTTTCGCAGCTTTTTAAAAAACCTTTTTTGCTCGTGCGAACAACAAAGACATATAGTCATAAAGATTTTTTTTTTTGTTACAAATATTTATCTTTCAAAAAAAAAGATTTTATAACTATATGCAACTTGTGCCGAGCAAAAAACTTTCTCAGCTTTTTAAAAAATCTTTTTTGCTCGTGCGAACAACAAAAAAGTAAAATGCCGCCGAACAACAAAGACATATAGTCATAAAGAATTATTTTTTTGTTCTTTCACCCAAAGGAAAAAAAAAAAAAAAAAAAAAAAGAGGGTGCAACTATATGATCTACCACCCAGAGAGGAGAAAGGGAAGCAACTGGCACTCTCTTTCCCGCCCCCCCCTCCCCCCCTTTCTGTTTTTCCTTTTTCGTGTCTAGAGTTTTAATAAACGGGACTCGAAATGATAACTCGAAGGCCCTTTAAATTATACTTTAGCTCTTCAAGATAAAAAGATAAAAAAAGAGGGGAAAAAAAAGAAGAAACAAAAAGAAAAAAGAAAAAAAGAGCAGCACTTTAACCGAACATATACAAGAATGAAAACTCGACGAAAAAATCCATAAAGCGACCTAAAGTGGTCGAAGCGCGAATCGGAAGTGAAAAAGGACCCAGCATCACAGCCCTGAACCTTTCTCTTTCGCATTCTCAAAAAACGCTTGTATTTTTTTTTTTCCTTTTTTTTTTCGTCAGGGAATTTTCGTATATTGTCGCTGAAGTGTTGTGCGAATTTATTGGAAACTCAAAGGTTTGTTTTTCATGACGAATATCGTAAACCTTGTAATGAGTAATAAAAAGAAAATTGTAATGTTTTTTGTTTTTTTTGTTCAAAGCATTTCCTGTGTTTTTCCGTGGTTAAGACCCCAACAATACAAAAGGGGAGACCGAGGGACCTTTATCGGATAAGCACTGCGATTTTATTTCCTTTTTCTGTTTTTCAAGGAACCCCTGCAGCTTTCTTTTGATTTGTTCTTTTACCTACTTACTTGGTTTATTTTATTCTTACTGACTTCAACCTACCAGCCTATCTTTGTGGGCCGTTGCTAACCAATGCGTCCCATGGTGCAGGAAACTTTTTCGACTTTTCTACCAACTAACCTATCTTTCTCCCTCCCCCCCCCGCTTCCTTTTTCATGCTTTGCATCCAACAGACAAGAAAAACACCCTTCAGAACCAATATGGTGCTTCTTTCACTTCTCTATGTGTCTGTGGCAGCAGAACTATCACTGTTGGGGCAGACAAAGGCGGTAGACGTCATTTATGGCTTGAAGGTTGTGGGAGGAACTGCTTATACCGCTGCTGGGGCCTCTGGTCTGGTTGCAGTGGATGTGAAGAAACCCGATGAAACGAAGGAGCTGTGGAGAGTGGAGACCGGTGGAGGGGCAAGAGGTGTTGACGTGGCAGGGGACGTTGTTTACGTGGCGGATCGTGGATCTGGGCTTCAGATCATACAGAAGGGGTCTGTGGTGGGGCAGTACTCGGAGCCTTGCATCGGGGTGCAGGTGTCCGGGGGTGTTGCCTACCTGCGGTCCAATCTGGGTGATGTCTTTGCAATCGATGTGGCCGACCCCACAACCCCCGAGCTCCTTGGCAAGTACAATGAGAGCTTCGCTGAAAGCCTCTTCGTTGTGGACACCACAGTCTACACCACTGCATCTAACGGGTCAAACGGTGCTACCCGTGACCTCAACATCATCGACTTCAGCAACCCTTCTTCCCCTGTCCTGCTCGGCTCTGTGGACACCAACGTGAGCTTCCATACAGGGAACATCTTTGTCGACGACGACACCGCCTACCTGGCTACGGGGGTCGGCTTCATGATCTTCGATGTGGCGGACCCCTCGTCCCCTTCCTTCAAGTTGGAGTTCAAGCACGTCATCACAGTGGATATCTACGTTGCGAACCACACGGCGTACCTGGCCTGCAACGGCGTTGGGAGCAGTAAAAGAGGCTTTTCGATTGTGGATGTGAGCAGTGACCCCCCGTTGCTCCTCGGCGAGCGCGTTGCAACGCAGAACCGTCTGGTGCAGGTTGAGGGCGGCGTGGCTTACGTTGCCAGCAACGGGATCGAGGTGCTGGACGTGAGGACCACTTCCAACCCCACGCTGCTGGGAGAGTTCAAGCCTCCTGGTGGTTTTACAAGGGGCGTTGCTGTTTCTGGGGACTTTGCATACATTGTCGGTGACAAGACAGTCTTGCGAGTGGTGGACATCAGCAACCCACTTGCCCCGACAGTGGTGGGCTCCTATGGAGAAGCCACATGGGCCAAGGCCGTGCAGGTGGTTGGGAGCACTGTGTACGTGGCCTCCTGCCGGTACTTCTTCGTCTTCGATGTGAGCACCCCTCACCAGCCGAGGGTTCTGGGGACGTACGAAACCAATGGGAAGTATCAATACTGTGCCCTCTCTATGGATGTGATTGGGACTGTGGCCTATGTGGGGACGCACTCGGATGGTTTTGAAGTGCTCGACGTCAGCAGCCCTTCCAACATCAAGCGTGTGGGCAAGTACGACCTTTCACGCTGCAACGGGGTGCTTGTGTCAGGGACGACGGCCTATGTGGTAAGCAGCAGGGGCTTGACCCTGATCGATGTGGGAACTCCTTCTGCCCCCATGCTCATCAGCAACGTGAGAACCGGCACCTCACAAGGGGTGACAGGGAGCGGGACCACTATTTATGTTGCGGGTCGTACAGGCCTGACCATAGTCGATGTGAGCACCCCATCGGCGCCGTCCATCGTCGGGAATTTCGCGACGCCCCAAGCGACGGGGGTGAAGGTGGTGGGGGAGATTGCACTCATCTCTGGGAGCGAGGGATTGCAGCTGGTTGATGTGAGCAACCCTTCGGCACCCACCCTCATCGACGGGTACAGCAAGTCAGCGTTCAATGGCATCGCTGTGATGGGGAATCTGGCATACATGGCAGAGGTGGGGATGTCTGTGATTGAGGTGTGGAACGGGACCCTTGCACCTCCCACTGCGGAGCCCACTGTGGCTCCAATGACCCCTGCACCACCCACTCCTGCTCCTGCGACCCCTGCACCACCCACCCCTGCTCCTGCAACCCCTGCCCCACCCACCCCTGCTCCTTCGACACCCGCCCCGCGTACCCCTGCACCTGCAACCCCTGCTCCCTCCACACCAGCACCACCCACACCCTCACCGAGAACACCAGCGCCCCGTACCACTGCACCAGCAACAGAAGCACCTCGCACAGCCTCTCCTGCGACCCCTGCGCCAGGCACCTCTGTTCCTGGAACAACAACAACACCTGCAACAACTTCCCCCACGCTGTCTCCTGCTGGCGGCAATGGGGGCGACAAGAAGACCTTGGCCATTGTGCTCATCGTGCTGGGCGTGGCACTGGTGCTGGCAATCATTGCGGCAGCTGGTGTGTGGTGGTGGAAGAACAAGTACGGTGGTGGTGGTGGTGCCAACGAAGTGGCCATGGGAGAGACAAGCAAGACTCTCCCCTCCGAGAGGCAGGTGTAAGCACCCCCAGTTGATGTTGCACTCCTAACTATATATTATTGACTGTGTGTATGATGTTGTCTCCCTTCTTCCCCTCTCTTCTCTCCTTTACTCTTCCTTCGTCTCTTCGTAAAATGGATGGTCTCCATCGTGAGATGAAGAAGAAGCAGAAACACAAAAGAGAAGAAGAGGCCACTGATAAAAAAAACGGGGGTTCAAGGTAGAATTAATCGATTTTTTCTTCTTCCTATGAGCGTCTTGTAACCTGCAATGCATGGCTATGATTGACAAGAGCTTCCTGTTTTGTTTCTTTTCTTAAATTTTATTCTTCCGTGGCTTTACAAAATACTTTTCTAGTTTTCTGTTTGTTTACTGACAACGATACAAAAGAAAGAAGAAAAAAAAAGTCACATTTGTTATTCTTTATTCTGAGGCTTAACACGGGTCCCATACCCAATAAAATCAAGTCACAAGTTTTTATTATTTCTCCCATTTCTCAGAATTTGCTAGATTCCCTCTCTTTCTTGTTTTACTTCCTCTCCTGTCTTGACGCGATTGCACATTCTCTTTTACTTTTTTCTTTTTTAACCTAAGAAAAAAATGATACAATGAAAAAGTGAATTTTGAAGAAAGACAACTACCCAAGAGAAAGGGAAGCAGCCGCTCCCTTTACCTCCCCCCTCCCCTTCTGTGTTTTCTTTTCTTGTTCTTTTTCTTCAACGATGTTCAAAAATGTTTTGTTGTGTTTCTTTGATGCTTTTCCTGTGCTTTCTGAGAAAGACCCGATTGGTAAAAGAAAGCCCTTATCGGGCCTTTAGCACTGCGATTAAAACCCCCCCTTTTTTTTCCTTTTATGGTTTTCAAGGAACAAAACAAAACAAAAAAAAAACCCCCCCCTGCAGCTTCTATCTCCTATTCCCCCATGCTATTACGCGGAGCCAATATGATGTCCCTCCACTGCATGCCGATTTGAGTTTATTTTATCTCAAAGAGGTGGCGCCGTATTTTTGTTTTTGTTTTGTTGTTTTGTTTTGTTTGGGGCAGCAAGACTTTTGGCCGGGTCCGGGTGCGTAACGACACTTCCCCATGTCACGCGTGTCAAACCATGTGGCGGGGAAGGTACAAACAGACCTTTCAAAACAGGGGGTAACATGGATTGCATTTGGCTTCGGCAAAAGAAAAAGATGCCTACCCAGCCACGCCATGTCTGAAAGGTGGCACCGCACAGGTTCCAATGTGTCGTTTGTCTACAAACACCCCCACCCCTTGTACTTAGGGTACACTGGAGCGATGTTCGACTTGTCACATTCATGTTAAAGGATCGAATTTCGTTTTCCCCCATGTCTACCTTTTTTTTTTCTTCTTTTTTTTTTTTTTTTTCTACTTAACCCATAAATGACCGCTATTTTTCGTCTAAAAAGTCGATTATTTGAACTTTTCGTTCAAATACCAAAAATAAAATGGCGAGGGCGGAGTTAGAGGGTGTGTACCTATATTATTTTCACTACCCCATTTCTGGAGCGCGAAGCGGCCTACATTTCAGCCCCAGACGCGCCCAAACTTTGGTGGTAGAGCAGCATTTGAGAGAAACAACTCTTGCAAAGGGCACATGCTATCCGGAGGTTCCATGGTTTCGGCAAGCAGCGCTTATTCAGCGTACAGGGTGGGCTGGTTATTTTTTTTCACCACTTATGGCCGTTCTTTGAACACAAGGTCCGAGGTGCCGCAGATATGCGACTTGTCCAATTTAAACGTATTTCTATTTTCAAGTGGTTTTCAAGAGGTTTTCAGGTGGTTTTTTAAGGTGTCGTTGGTGTGAAAAAAATCGAAACAGGGCACAGGGCACAGGGCACATTGCTACGTTGCAATCTCTGCACGAGGGCCTGAGTGCGTTTTTTCTCTAATTTGTTGCACACAGTGCAATTCCATGCCTTTTGCATCTTTTCAGGACACATGAAGGTGCACCCTTGGTACGTGAAGGTGCACCCTGAGGGGTAGGTATCTTTGGCTCCGGCGGGGAACACTTGATGTGGGTGCCACCTTTTGCGTTAATATTTTCGACAAGATTTTTTTGCCACACACTTGCTGACACTGAATGGGTATTCTGGGAGCAATTTCCGGGTTTTCCTGATGGTCCTCATGCAGTGGAAATCCGCATTGTAAATCCGTATCAACAATGGGACAACGACGAAGAGAAACAGGCAAAGGCGAGCTCACCTCTGTTCCTGGAACAACAACTATAACAACACTGCAACAACCACCCCCATGAGGAAGCCAAGAAGACCTTGACCAATGCATGCCAATTTGAGTTTATTTTATCTCTAAGAGGTGGCGCCGCACAGGTTAGAAGCTCATTCCAACCTGAGCGCCGTATTTTCTTTCTCTTTTTTTAGATGCCGATCATCTCATCGCGACAAACATCCACCGCAGGCACCAAACAGCAACCGCAGTACGGTGGCCGATTAGTGTGACTTCCTGAACAGTGAGCACCCCCATGCACACTGAAACTTTATCGAGTTTTTTTTTTTTTTTTCTGCGACACGCACTATGGCGAGTTTTTTTTTTTTTTTTTGCTGCGACACGCACTATGGGAATGCAGTGTGGCGAAGGAGGTGCAACAGAAGGAAGTACATGCAGAAGTAGTGGCCAACAAGACGGAAATGCCAATCTGCATGCAGCTACATGGAACTCTTTTTTTTTTTTTTCTTTTTTGTTTTCCCCCAAGACTTGTTTTCGACTTCTACCTACCAACCTATCTTTCTCCCTCTCCTTCCGCTTCCTTTTTTTTCATGTTTTGCATTCAACAGACAAGAAAATAAAAAATAAATAAAACACCTTTCAGAACCAATATGGTGCTTCTTTCACTTCTCTATGTGTCTGTGGCAGCAGAACTATCACTGTTGGGGCAGACAAAGGCGGTAGACGTCATTTATGGCTTGAAGGTTGTGGGAGGAACTGCTTATACCGCTGCTGGGGCCTCTGGTCTGGTTGCAGTGGATGTGAAGAAACCCGATGAAACGAAGGAGCTGTGGAGAGTGGAGACCGGTGGAGGGGCAAGAGGTGTTGACGTGGCAGGGGACGTTGTTTACGTGGCGGATCGTGGATCTGGGCTTCAGATCATACAGAAGGGGTCTGTGGTGGGGCAGTACTCGGAGCCTTGCATCGGGGTGCAGGTGTCCGGGGGTGTTGCCTACCTGCGGTCCAATCTGGGTGATGTCTTTGCAATCGATGTGGCCGACCCCACAACCCCCGAGCTCCTTGGCAAGTACAATGAGAGCTTCGCTGAAAGCCTCTTCGTTGTGGACACCACAGTCTACACCACTGCACCTGACGGGTCGTCACCCAATGCTACCCGTGACCTCAACATCATCGACTTCAGCAACCCTTCTTCCCCTGTCCTGCTCGGTTCTCTGAGCACCAACTTGACTTACCATATAGGGAACATCTTTGTCGACGACGACACCGCCTACCTGGCTACGGGGGTCGGCTTCCTGATCTTCGATGTGGCGGACCCCTCGTCCCCTTCCTTCAGGTTGGAGTACAAGCACGTCCTCACGATGGATATCTACGTTGCGAACCACACGGCGTACCTGGCCTGCAACGGCGTTGGGAGCAGTAAAAGAGGCTTTTCGATTGTGGATGTGAGCAGTGACCCCCCGTTGCTCCTCGGCGAGCGCGTTGCAACGCAGAACCGTCTGGTGCAGGTTGAGGGCGGCGTGGCTTACGTTGCCAGCAACGGGATCGAGGTGCTGGACGTGAGGACCACTTCCAACCCCACGCTGCTGGGAGAGTTCAAGCCTCCTGGTGGTTTTACAAGGGGCGTTGCTGTTTCTGGGGACTTTGCATACATTGTCGGTGACAAGACAGTCTTGCGAGTGGTGGACATCAGCAACCCACTTGCCCCGACAGTGGTGGGCTCCTATGGAGAAGCCACATGGGCCAAGGCCGTGCAGGTGGTTGGGAGCACTGTGTACGTGGCCTCCTGCCGGTACTTCTTCGTCTTCGATGTGAGCACCCCTCACCAGCCGAGGGTTCTGGGGACGTACGAAACCAATGGGAAGTATCAATACTGTGCCCTCTCTATGGATGTGATTGGGACTGTGGCCTATGTGGGGACGCACTCGGATGGTTTTGAAGTGCTCGACGTCAGCAGCCCTTCCAACATCAAGCGTGTGGGCAAGTACGACCTTTCACGCTGCAACGGGGTGCTTGTGTCAGGGACGACGGCCTATGTGGTAAGCAGCAGGGGCTTGACCCTGATCGATGTGGGAACTCCTTCTGCCCCCATGCTCATCAGCAACGTGAGAACCGGCACCTCACAAGGGGTGACAGGGAGCGGGACCACTATTTATGTTGCGGGTCGTACAGGCCTGACCATAGTCGATGTGAGCACCCCATCGGCGCCGTCCATCGTCGGGAATTTCGCGACGCCCCAAGCGACGGGGGTGAAGGTGGTGGGGGAGATTGCACTCATCTCTGGGAGCGAGGGATTGCAGCTGGTTGATGTGAGCAACCCTTCGGCACCCACCCTCATCGACGGGTACAGCAAGTCAGCGTTCAATGGCATCGCTGTGATGGGGAATCTGGCATACATGGCGGAGGTGGGGATGTCTGTGATTGAGGTGTGGAACGGGACCCTTGCACCTCCCACTGCGGAGCCCACTGTGGCTCCAATGACCCCTGCACCACCCACTCCTGCTCCTGCGACCCCTGCACCACCCACCCCTGCTCCTGCAACCCCTGCCCCACCCACCCCTGCTCCTTCGACACCCGCCCCGCGTACCCCTGCACCTGCAACCCCTGCTCCCTCCACACCAGCACCACCCACACCCTCACCGAGAACACCAGCGCCCCGTACCACTGCACCAGCAACAGAAGCACCTCGCACAGCCTCTCCTGCGACCCCTGCGCCAGGCACCTCTGTTCCTGCAACAACTTCCCCCACGCTGTCTCCTGCTGGCGGCAATGGGGGCGACAAGAAGACCTTGACCATTGTGCTCATCGTGCTGGGCGTGGCACTGGTGCTGGCAATCATTGCGGCAGCTGGTGTGTGGTGGTGGAAGAACAAGTACGGTGGTGATGGTGTCAACGGTGCCAACGATTGGGCCATGGGAGAGACAAGCAAGACTCTCCCCTCCGAGAGGCAGGTGTAAGCACCCCCAGTTGATGTTGCACTCCTAACTATATATTATTGACTGTGTGTATGATGTTGTCTCCCTTCATTCTTTCTCTTCTCTCCTTTCCTCTTCCGTAAAATGGATGGTCTCCATCGTGGGATGAAGAAGAAGCAACACAAAAGGGGAGGAGAAACCACTGTAATAAAAAAGGGGGTTCAAGGTAGAATTAATGGATTTTTCTTATTTCTTCCTATAAGCGTCTTGTAACCTGCAATGCATGGCTATGATAGACAAGAGCTTCCTATTTTATTTTGTTTTCTTACGCTGCACACTTAACGCCAAATAGTGTTGCAACCAAAGCCCCATTTCTTTTCTTATTTTATTATTTTCGTAGATCTTTTCTAGTTTTCTGTTTGTTTGCTGACAACGATGCAAAAAAAGGTCACATTTGTTATTCTTTATTCTGAAGCTTAACACGGGTGTCCACTGTGACATACCCAATAAAATTAGGTCACAATTCTTTTTATTGTTTCTCCCATTTCTCAGAATGCTGGCTTCCCTCTCTTTCTTGTTTTACTTCCTCTCCTGTCTTGACGCGATTGCACATTCTCTTTAACTTTTTCTTCTTTTGCCCAAGAAAAAAATGATACAATGAAAAAGTAGAAGGAATGTGCTGTATGAAGAAAGACAACGACCAGGAGGACCCCCCCCCCCCCCCCCCCCCCCCCTCCCCTTCTGTGTTTTTCTTTTCTTGTTCTTTTTCTTCAACGATGATTCTTAAACTCTTCGTGAAACGACTTTTATACACTCCGACGAGAGTTTTTCCAAGAAAAAAAAAAAAAAAAGCTGGCAGAGAAAAAAAGAAGAAGAAAAAAACCAAAGTGTATTGTTGTGTTTCTTTGTTGCTTTTCCTGTGCTTTCTGAGAAGAAAGCCCTTATCGGGCCTTTAGCACTGCGATTCCAACTCCCCCTTTTTTCCCTTTTATGGTTTTCAAGGAACAAAATAAAACCAAAATAAAAAGAAAACCCTGCTTCTATCTCCTTTTCCCCCATGCTATTACGCGGAGCCAATATGATGTCCCTCCACTGCATGCCGATTTGAGTTTATTTTATCTCTAAGAGGTGGCGCCGCACAGGTTAGAAGCTCATTCCAACCTGAGTGCCGTATTTTTCCCCCCCCATGTCTACCTTTTTTTTTTTTTTTTTTTTTTTTTTTTTTTTTTTTTTGCAAATTAAATTTAATTTACAACTTTACAAAAAAAAAGGGGGGGGTGAGAAAATTTAAAAAAAAAAAAAGAAAAATGAGCACCCCAACGATCGAAGAAGTTATGACGCAACCCTACCCAGACCCGGGCCTTCTAAGAAGGCTTAAGGTCGGAGCACACAGGTTGGTCTCAGATTACGAAGAGAAAGGGGACAAAAGCGAGTTCACCAAAGGGGCGAAGGATTTGAAGGCCAAGCTCGACACCATAATGAAGGACCCGAAGAAAAGTGTTTTCAAAGAGGTAGCTGAGGAAACCGTGTCGAACATGGAGGGGTATCTCAAGGAACCCGCCGACTACTCCTTTGCAAACCACGAGCTGGCGCTACAAATTGTGAACCAAGTGAACACGACATGGGACACCGCACTAGACTCTGTCAACATCTTCATGAAGGAGGACGCTGTGCGTGCGAAAGACTGGAAGGAGCTACAAAAACTCCTCTCAAATCCCATAGAGATCATTGAAAACGACCGCCCGCTCATCGAAGCCGACACCGACGAAGACAGAAAAAAAGGATGGAACCAACAGTGGACATGGCGAAACCGAGCCCAGTTCAACTGGGGCTTGGAAACCCTCCGTGAAGGCCTTGTAAGGAAAATTACGTACCACGATAATTTAGAGTCCCGTGCAGATCGTATTGAAGCGCACCTGAAAGTCGTAGCAAGTTCGGCCGAATCATGCAGGAAAGCAACAAATAAGTGCTGGGAGATAACGGATAATGCTGCTCCGAGGGGTTACCAGAAGAAGATCTCCCCAGTTATGGAAGACGAAGCAGTGTTGATCAAGGACCTCCTCGCAGACAAGCAACTCCTGACACACGAATTGTCACTTCTCGTCGCATCCCAAGCACAACAAGAATCCCACTTTAAGGAACACGAGGTGTCCGGCGGTGCGGCAATGGTACAGCTGCAGCTCGAGCTCGATTCCTTGCAAGATAAACTAAAGCAGCTCCCGGCTTTGGAACGCGCGGAGGCGTCCGTCCCGGAAACACGTTTGCAACAATTGGCCGCGGAACGCGAGGCGGAAATCGCACGAGCGTTACAGGAAAGCCAGAATTTTCTCGCGGAGAACACAAAACAACAGGAACTATGCAAATCCGAGATCACGAAGCTGGAACAAACGTTCAGGACCCGCAAGGACGAGGTCTGCAAACTGATCGCGGAGAACAAGATAAAGCAGCAGGAAACCTTGATGGACCACGAGCAGAAACAAACGGACAGGCTCCGCAACGAAGAAGAGAGATCCTCAGAAATGAAGAATCTGATACAAACCGCGGAGGACACGCTCCTCCAGCTTCGAGACAAAATATCTCGGCACGAGCTCCGCGTCAAGTACGTGAAGAACGTCACGACACCGTTCTACCATTCCTTCGTTCTGTCGCTGGTGAACTCTCAGCGAGACTACCTCATGGATCTCAATGACAAGGACGAAGACAAAACAAACCAAATCGGGGACTGCTTGCTGCCCCTGTTCATCACACACGGGACATTGTGCTCATCCTTAATCTACACCATTACTGATATAGAGGAATTACTTGAAAGTTGCGAATCCCAGATTCGGTTCTGTGACGAGACGAACGATCCCAAAGGCGAGCTTGTCAAAACCATATTCCGAGAACTCAAAGACCACATGAAAACATGCAAGGAACAAGCTGTAGCAACACGCGTCCTCTTGAACGAGGATATCACCAAGTGGAGGGCCATCAATAAGGACCCCGAGGAACTTTGGAGTGAGCTCGCTAAAGCACTCTCTGACGAGAGATGCAGTGAGGTTTTTGGGCTCGATACGCTTGTCTCGCATGCGAGTGCGGTGTCTCCTAAGAGAAAGCTGCGCCCCAAGATCCCGTTTTGCAGCACGCAGCGCGCCTTGCCTAAAGGCTTCCACACACCCTGCAAGCTACCGTTGGTTGCACGAACCGAGCAACAACTGCCACCGATAAAGTAAAAAAAAAAAAAAAAAAAATAAATTAAAAAAAAAAAGACAAATAAAAAAGAGCCATCGTTCTTCCGAACGGATGTGCATAAAAATCGCCAACTTCTCTCTCTCTCCCTCTTTTTTTTTTTTTTTTTTTTTTTTTTTTTTTGTATTTCAACACCCGTTTTTCTTTTCTCTTCCATTCTTAATAATACACGCAGAAAAAAGAGGGAGGGGGAAAAAAAAGAAGAAGAAAAAAAAAAAAGAAATGAGAAGGGCAGTAAGAGGCGGGCTCCGCAGCGTGATGACGGAGGCGAAGAAAGAAGGCATCTTGGAGAGGCTGCGCAACCGCGAGGAGAGAATGCGCGCCAAGAGGGAAAAGGTCTTGCTCAACGCCCAAGGAGATCTCCCTGGGTTCGACAAGACACTAAAAAAGCACGGCCTTCTGGGGATGATGCAAAGAATCGACACGAAAACACTCCAAGTCAATATCGGGCTTTTATGCAACCAATCCTGCACCCACTGCCACGTCGAATCAAGCCCGGCGAGGGTTTTAGAGAACATGGACGAACGGGTGATCGACAGACTGGTTGAACTTCTCAAAGCAACCGACACCATCACCACCCTTGACATCACTGGCGGTGCTCCTGAAATGAACCCGTTCTTCAGGAAGTTAGTGACCTCAGCACGTGCAGCAGGTGTTGAGACCATAATTGACAGGTGCAACCTTACAGTTCTGTCTCTAGACGGCCAGGAGGACACAGCAGAGTTTCTGGCTGCGAACAAAGTAATGGTTATAGCTTCGATGCCGTGTTATTCTCATGATAACGTCGATGCCCAACGCGGTGATGGCGTCTTTGATCTTTCCATCGATGGATTGAAAAAGTTAAACTCCGTCGGTTACGGTAAAGAAGGAACCGGTTTAACTCTGAACCTTGTTTACAACCCGTTGGGACCCTTTCTCCCGCCGAAACAGGAGGTTTTGGAAGTTGCCTACAAAGAGAAGCTCTTAGAGGTTTTCGGTATTCATTTTACGTCGTTGTTCACCATTACAAACCTTCCTGTGAAGCGGTTCGCTGACGATCTTAAAAAAGAAGGGAAGCTTGCTGGGTATATGTCGCTGTTGGTCTCCTCGTTCAACCCGTCTACCGTAGCCTCTTTGATGTGCCGCGACACCGTTTCGATTAAATGGGACGGGGATGTACATGATTGCGATTTTAACCAACAGTTGCAGCTTCCTCTTGGCCGCCATGCTGGTGATACCTCGCCTTTGCAACGCGTGTCCATCTGGGACATCGCGAACTTCAACGAAATCACCGGCAGGCAAATCGGTATGGGACCCCACTGCTATGGATGTACCGCGGGGAGTGGATCAAGCTGTGGCGGGGCACTGGAATGAGAATTTTTTTTTTTTTTGTATTGTGTAAACTCTGCTTTTTTTTTTTTTTTAAACCCTCTCCCCCCCCCCCCACCCCCTCTTTTTTTTTTCCCAGATATCCGTATTCGTGCCCTTCTTCATTTTTTTTTTTCTATACTCTGGCTGGTTTTTTTTTTTTTTTTTTTTTGAAAATCTTGAATTAAAAAAAATGATGCATGAAGGGAAAAGTGGAGGGGAAAAAATTTGGAGAGGGAGAGGGGCGGGGGAAAAAAAAAGAGATGGGAGAAAGAAAAAAGAGGGAGAAGCGTGTATAGTTCTGAAACAAAAAAAAAAACCTTCTTTGTTTTTTTTTTTTCTTCTTTGTTTTTTTTTTTTTTTTCTTGTCAGGAAGCAGGGGGAGAGAGAGTTTAAAAAAAAAAAAAGAAAGTGAGGAAATCAAGGGGGGAACAAAAGCACCGAAAAACGAACAACGTCATATTTTTTTTTTTTTTTTTTTTTTTTTTTTTCCCTGAAGTAATGCACCACCTGAAAGAGCTGAAGAAGGATACGCACGGGAGGCCGATGAGGCACGAGAGGAGAACATCAAAAGCTGAAGCGGCACAAGGGGGACGTTCCAATAGACACAAGGGGGACGTTCCAAAAACAGGAGCCTCCTTTTATCTCATATTTTTTTTCTTCCCCCCTCTTTTGTGTTTTTGCGCTCGCCGAGTATAATTATTCTTCACTAGTTCCTCAACCTTCCTCTTTCCCCCATAACTAAATTTAAAAAAAAAAAAAAAAAAAAAAAAAAAAAAAAATGGGGTTATTTTTATTTTGTTCCACTCTTCTGAAATTACGTCACGCACTCGGGGAGGGCTCTTTAATGAAACGCTGCCCCCCCCCCCAACGTTGAATTAATGGCCCTTCACTATGAGGTTTTTTTTTTTGGCTTTTTCGTGAGGTGTGATTCGATTCCTGTTGACCAACATTCTGGACCCCCACCAGCAAAGTGAAATGCCAAAGCAAAGAGAAAAGGACTGGGAAGAATTGTATGTGAAAGTAATTTTTTCAAGAGTGTCGTGAAATAATAAAAAAAAAAAAAAAAAAAAAAAAAAAAAAGACCACTTTACATGCCTCCCAAGTAATGCTTTAGCGCCACTCTCGGTTCCCTCTCGCGGTGTTTAAGTCATTACTTACATGGGTTGGCATTAAAATTAGCTGCTATTTTTTTTTTTTTTTTTTTTTTTTTTTTTTTCCCTCTTGCATTGTATGGTCCCCTCATGACAAGAAAAAATAAAAAAAAGAAAAAAAAAATAAAATAAAAAAGAAAATGCGCTCCGGGAGCGAGCGTCGGAAGAAAACAAAAAAAAAGAAGGAACCTCCTATCGTAGCGATACCAAGGGTAGGCAGTATGACCCCCCCGCCCATGATCGGGGTGCGCAGCACGGAGCAGGACACAGCAGGCGTTTCAACAAAGGTACTGGGAAACTTCACCAGTGTACAGCCCGTCTCACCATCGCACAGATTGGACAGCGCACGGTCATCAATAGTGTCTGACGTCCCACTGCTAGGGCTGAACACACACACAGATAACATGCTGAAAGAGGCCTTGAAGAAGATTGCTTCCTTGGAGGAGGAACTGACATCCTACAAGACCAGAGAGGACGAAAAGCTCTCCTCAGCCATCGACGAATCCCACACCCGAGTCGATCAAGTCAAAGAAGCCGCACGGCTCGAAGGCATCATTGCAGAACGTGACGTTACAATTGCCGGTTTGCAGTCGGAAGTACGAGGCCTGCAAACGGACATGGACAGTGTGGAGCTGGGGCGAAAAACTCTTGAGAAGAAATGCAGTCTGCACGCGGTAGAAATGTCGCAGAAGGAAGCGGCGCTGCGGGTCCACGTGGAGTCTTCACAACGGGAGTTCAAGCGGTTGGAAGCGAAGCTTTCCCAAGTCACCAGGGAGAATCACACCTACACCGCAGACCTCGAGCTGCAAAACGCCTCTCTTACATCCCTCAACGCTGAACAGGAGTACACCATCGCACGACTGTCCGACCGCGTTGCCCACCTTGAGGCCGTCGAGACAGCCCTCATCCAGGAAAATCAAAAACTGCACATCTCCGCCTCCCAAAAGTCCACCGCTCGTTCGAGGACACCGAGGTCACGAACTTAAAAAAAAAAAAAAAAAAAAAAAAAAAGTGTATTGTGCAAAAACTATTTTTTCTTCTTCCCCCCCTCCTCACGCCGTCTTGCAGGAGAGGTCCCTCCCCCCCTACCCCCCGTAACATGGCGCTGCTTTTTCTCTGTTATGCAGTGGCCGTTGGGGCAACAACATGGATCCAAGTGGGGGAATTATACATGATCGACACGATCAGAGACCTGAAGGTGGTGAATGGGATAGCATATGTTGCAGCAGGCACCTCGGGGCTTGTAGCAATCGATGTAAAGGAACCCGGCAACGCGCAGGAGCTATACCGGGTATGGACAGGCTATGCAAGTGGCATTGACGTGGTAGGGGACACCATCTTCGTGGCGGACAGAGAGTCCGGTGTACTTCGAATAACTGCTGGGTATGTAGATGGGTGGTGTCCAGAGTATTGCGAATCAGTGCAAGTGTCTGAGGGTATTACCTACGCCAGAACTACACGGAATACGATTCTTGCCGTGAACATGACCTCCGACCTCGTGGACACGTTTGTGTACGAGGTGCTCTACGACAGCCACGAGAAGCTAGGTTCCGTTCGGAATTTTTTCGTTGCGGGCACGATTTTGTACTGCTTAACCGGTAGCGTTAAGCTGACCTTTCGTATTTTTGACTTCAGCGACCCATATACTCCGCTCCCCCTGGGCTCTGTCGAGACCAACGTGACCTTTGCGGGGGAGCTGTTCGTCTCAGGTACCACGGCGTACGCCGCAACAGGAGAAGGCCTTCTAATCTTCGGTGTGGAAGACCCGTTGTCGCCTTCGTTTATAACAACTTTCACCGACAGTGTTGACGGAGGGGTTTACATAGCGAACAACACTGCTTACATAGCAGATTATCTGGGCCTTACGATGGTCAACGTGAGCACTCCAGACTCACCAATTCTCCTCAGCACTAGACCCTCCGCGAAACGAAAAATCGACACACGTATCCGCGTGGAGGGAACGACGGCGTACGTGGCCAAGGCGGGTATACAAATGCTGGATGTGTCTAATTCATCGGCGCCGGTACTGCTGGAAGATTTCAACCAGCCGTGTGGTGCAAGAGATGTGGCTGTCTCTGGAAACTACGCGTACCTTGTAGGAAGCAAAACATTGCAAGTGATTGACATCTCAAACCCCGTGTCCCCGACTGTAGTGGGTTCCTACGACGAGGTCGCAACGATACTGGGCTCAACCGGGAAAAGCAACGCGGTTCAGGTTGTGGGCAGCATAGCATACGTGGCATCGTGTCCCTATTTCTACGCCTTCAACGTGAGCGTGCCGCATCGACCAACAATTCTCGGAAAATTCGAACCAGGCGGCCTCGTGCACTGCGCGCACTCCGTTCACGTATCAGGAACCATCGCCTACGTGGGTTCGAACTCAGACGGGCTGCAACTACTCGATATAAGAAACCCCTCCAAAATCTCTCTTATCAGCACTTTCCCCGATCTATACGCCAGCGATGTGATAGTGTCCGGTAAGATAGCTTACGTTGCAGGATTTTTCGACGGGCTGGTGTTGCTTGATGTTGAAACGCCTTCAACCCCAATGTTTATCAGCAGCGTGAATATTGATGGCAGGGCGGAGGCGATAGCAATACGCCTCCACACTGTTTACGTCACGGGGAACAAGGGTTTGTACGTGGTGGACACGAGCAATCCTCGACACCCAGTTACAATCGGAACTCTAAAGGTGGGAACGACAAGCGCTGCAGGTGTAGGCGAACTGTGGGGGGGCTCCAACGATCTTGATTTGATTGGGGACTCCGCAGTCATCTCCTTCCAATACGGCCTGGAGCTGGTGGACATCAGCTCGCCGTCGTCACCGATTTTCATCGACTACTTTAGCATAGCAAGATTAAGCGGCGAAGCTCGTGGTATTTCGTGCGTAGGTGACATGGTATATGTTGCGGATGCGGGGATGTCTCTTATTAGAATCGAATATATTAACGACACCGTGGGATCTACACCCCCAGAGTACCCTCGGAGCCCCAGTGGGAGCGGCAGCAACACTCACACTACTCTGGTCATTGTGCTTATCGCTGCTGCCGTGTTGTTGGTCATGGCTGCATTTGGTGTGTGGTGCTGGCGGAAAAATTATAGTAGGCCAACGGGAGACACGCTGGCAGAAACCTTAATGCAACCAACGAGGGAAGATGTTTTGACAAAGGTTCTCGTTTAGTCCCCCCCCCTCCCTCCCCTACGCATGTTGGGTTACTATTTACGGCTCCATAAGGGGCTACTCCCCGGCAACCCGCCATATCCTTGAGAAACAACTGTACAACTATTGTGTCCTTACCAACCCGGTTGAGGGTTTTATACCTAAGGTACCGAGAAGGTTGAGCGAGGGGCCACCGAAGGCCACACCACAGCAAAAAGGTTCGACCAAGAGATAAGTTGAGACTCTTCAAGCGTCCTGCCGCATACCGCAGGTACCCTTAAATGTCTCTTTTTTTTTTTTTCCTTTTTTTTTCTTCCAGCCCCCCTTTCTCGCCCAGATGCCGTCCATCTCATCGCGACACACAGCCACAAGCAGGTACCAGACAGCACCCGCAGAACGGTGGTCGATTAGTGTGACTTTCTACCTGAACAGTGAGCACCCCCATGCACACTGAAACTTTATCGATTTTTTTTTTTTTTTTTTTTTTTCTGAATGGGGATTCTCCTCAACTCCGTTTCGTTTATCAGAAGCGTCCCCCCCCCTTTTTTTTTCCTCTTTTTTTTGTCGAAATAATATATAAAAAAGAAGAAAAAAACCTTTTATTGCACTTTGACCTTGGTCTCGTTTTTTTTTTTTTTTTTTTTTTTCCCCGTACCGGATTTGTATTTATAATGTAAAAAAGTCCCAAACTTGGGCAAAAAAAGAAAATTTCGGGAAAAGAGAACATAAGATTTTACAAAAAAAAAAAGATCCAAGAAAACAAAATACCCCACATCGCTTGCGTAGCGACCGGCTTCGAGGTGCTCTTGTTGGGGTCCATTTCCGCGTCCCAGCTCCTCCTTCTGCCTCGGTCCACCTCTGCAATGAGTAGTCAGGAAGCCATGGAGCGACAATTAGGCCTGGAACTGTTTGAGATGGTAAATAAGTGGGAAAACGAAAATAACTTTTTTTTTGTATTGTTCCGTATAAAGTCCAAAGTCGGGGTTCCGAAAAAAAAGGGGCACATAATTAAACAGCATTATACAGCACATTATTAATACTGAACAGAATAAAATACAAATCCGGTATTATTTTTTTGTGGTCGGGAAAAGTACTCTCCAAACCCACTGGGACGCTAGTGGGAGCCAATGAAGGGTGCTTCTTGCCTGAAGAGATCAGCACTTGGAGGAGTCGCAAGATTAATTCGAAACTGAGAGATACCTAGTACTGACCATACCCCCTCCCTTTTTAGGGCATGCGGCTTTCGCTCTGGGAGTTTGCATGTTAATTTGAGTTTTTTCTGCTTCGTCTTTCATATTAAATGTATGGTTCCTTTGGTTACATAGAGTTAAACCACACAATGAAATGAAATGAAATAGCAAGAAGAAAAAAAAAAAAAGAGAAAAAAAAGGGGGGGGGGAAAGAAACGAGAGAAGAAAAGAGGCAAGAGATTCCTACCCCCTTTTAACGGTGGCGAACCACTCCGAATTGTGGATGGTTGAGATACCTGTGAAGGTACCACAGGCTAAGCGCATAGTTTACTCTTCTCAGACCAATCGGGGGTGAAAAAAAAAAAAAAAAAAAAAAAAAAAAAATAGAGTATAAAATTTTGTCACTATATAGTACCCCTTGTTACTCGGGTTGTTTTCTTATTAAAAAAACACAGGATTGTGGAGAAGAAAAAAAAAAAAGAAAAAGAAAGAAATAGCTGCTTGCTACCAACAAGTATATGACTCTGTACCGCAAACCCGTTCCACCGAGGGCCCGGAGAGGCGGTAAAAGTCCTTTCATGGTGACAGGTAAGTGGTTTTATTTTCCACGACTCTCTGAAAATACTTCACTACAACAGGCAAAAGAGGTGACAAGGGGTACAACAAGAGAGGGGTTGCAATACATGTCCCTCCCTTTGTTGACTCTGGCACTGCCACTATCAGGATTGCCTTTCCTGCCAGTCGCTCTTCTCATTCTGTTGCTTCGGCATTTTCTGAAGACTTTAGTGTAAGTAATTTTTCCGAAGAAGTAAAATAATAATAATAAAAATAATAATAATAAAAAAAAAAAGTTTTTCTTTTTTTTTTTTTTTTTTTTTTTTTTTTTTTCAACGATTCTAAAGCTACAGTTTCTGTACTTTATTGGTAGTGGGGATAACACAGAAATATGGAAATATAAAGAAGCACATCAGATGTGTTGTTCGCTGTTGACCTCCACGTCGGTCATCACCGGTAGCGCCCGAGTGGAAGAACGTATCGCAGATGCTCAGGGTGACGAACAGGCAGCAAACTGCACGGGTTCAGAATCTTGGTTACCAGGGGCACCATGGCTGGGGTTGAGTTGCACACCGCATGCATTAAGGACACGACGCGGAACGCAGAAGAAGCTACAACTAGGCCGAGGCGCGCCCCCTGTAATCAAGTAGACGATACTTGTGCAGGGCGCCCTGCCACATACTGCAGGCACCCTTAAATAGTCTCTTTTTTTTTTTTTTTTTTTTTTTTTAGTTCCTTATCACTTTTTCTATCCCATGCATTTCTGCGAAAACTGAAAATGCAAAAAAAAAAAAAAAAAAAAAAAAAAAAAAAAAAAAAATCGCTGATGCTGCTGCTTTCGATTTTTTCTTCTATTCAATGTCGGGGCCAGTGTTGCTGCATAGGGGTTAACGCCCTCTAGCCTCAGGGCCCCGCAGTAAACACTGCCACACCGCTGGGTCAAAGTGTGCAGCCCGTAAAGGACGTCGCTGGCTTTCCTGTATTTCAAAACCTAGAGTAATGACCGATGGTGACACTCACTCCTTCCCAAGTCACAATTAGTTAAAAAAAAAAAAAAAAAAAAAAAAAAAAAAAAAAAAAAAAAACCACCTTTTTCTTTTACTGTTAAAAACAAAGGAGGGGAGAAAGAAAGAAAAAAAAACCATCGAAAGGGAAAAAAAAAAAAAGAAAAATTGCGGGGCTCCAGTAATTTTTCCCTTTCGAATATCGGGGCAATTTTCTTTAACACCTTTTCTAGGGGTCCTGGGGACTACTGTTTATTGTTTTCCCAGTAAAAAAAAAAAAATTATGTTTCTGTTTGTTGGTAAAATAAAAAAAAAAAAGAACTGCAAAAAAAAAAAAGAGGCATACGTTACGTGACTTCCTGCTGCGGGCTTGGCCCGTTTTATTGCGTCTTTGCTGGTCAAACGGTAGGGTATTTCTTTTTTTTTTGTTTCTTCTTTCATGTTTCCGTTCTTCGTTCCCCTCCCCCCCTGCATCCTTACTGATGTTTTTATTTTCTTTTTCTTTCTTTTTTTTTTTTCGTATTTTCTTTGAGAGAGACAAAGCTTGGAGGGGGTACGTTCTTTTCTGGATTCTTAGCAAAGTCTCCAATTGCCAATTGCACACTATGTAATTTCCGCTTTTTTTTTTTTTTTTTTGCAAGAACGAGTCTTTAACTTGTCTAAACAAAAGGCACGTCCAAACAACGGCCAGTTCCTCTTGTGGTGATGTGACCTCTTAGGAGACGGAGAACAAGCTCAAAAACCAGCCTTATCAACGAGCTTCTTCTTATTCTTCGATAGTGCTTTCTTACGATGTAATTTTCTTTTTTTTTTCTTTTTTTTGAAACGCATCTTTTCCTAGGGGGGCCCTTATCCTTCCGCGGGTAGTGAGGAAACCTGGCATAAGCTTGGCGAATTGCCGGTCTTCCGGTCCAAAACAATAATACAAAAGAAAAAAAGGAAATGCTTCCCCCCCCCCCCCCCCCCATGTCTTCTGATTCTTTTTTTTAAGGCGTCCTGCCACATACCGCAGGTACCCTTAAATGTCTCTCTTTTTTTTTTTTTTTTTTTTTTTTTTGGCTGTGTTGTCCGCTTAATGAGCATCATTATTTCAAGGGGAAAAAAAAAAAAAAAAAAAAAAAAAAAAAAACACACACAAAAATGTCTCATCGTAAGTTCGAGCAGCCCCGTCACGGTCATTTGGGGTACCTTCCCCGCAAGAGGTGCCGCCACGTCAGGGGCCGTGTCAGGTCCTTCCCTGTGGATGATGCCACCCAAGCCCCCCACCTGACCGCCTTCATGGCCTACAAGGCAGGCATGACCCACATCGTACGTGACCTCGACCGTGCTGGATCCAAAATGCACAAGAAGGAGGTCTGCGAGCCCGTCACCATCGTGGACTGCCCCGAAATGGTTGTGGTAGGTATTGTGGGGTACAAGCCCACCGCCAGGGGTCTCAGGGCGGTGTCCACTCTGTGGGCACAGAAGCTCTCCGACAGCATGCTGAGGAGGTACTACAAATCCTGGTACGCCGCCAAGAAGAAGGCCTTCACGAAGTACACATCCAAGTTTGAGGAGAACAAGGAGGCCAGAGAAACGATGTACAGCCGTATCGAGAAGAACGCGACCGTCCTCAGAGTACTCGCCCACACTCAGCCCAACAAGCTGAAGCTCGGCAGCAAGAAGGCTTACGTCGCTGAGATCCAGATCAACGGTGGGTCCATGGCCGACAAGCTGAAGTTCGCCCAGGGTCTCCTCGAGCAGCAGGTGACCGTCGGACAGGTGTTCAAGGAGTCCGAGAGGTGCGACGTCATCGCCGTCAGCAAGGGTCACGGTATGGAGGGTGTGACCCACAGGTGGGGTGTGTCCCGTCTGCCTAGAAAGTCTCACAGAGGTCTGAGGAAGGTTGCTTGTATCGGTGCTTGGCATCCATCCCGTGTGGCCTACACCGTGGCACGTGCTGGTCAGAACGGGTTCCACCACAGGACAGAACTCAACAAGAAGATCTACAAAATGGGTGAAGCCGCCTCTAAATGCGAGAAGGGTAACGCCACCACCTCCATGGACATCACTGAGAAGCACATCACCCCCCTGGGCGGCTTCCCCCACTACGGTGTCGTCAACAATGAGTACGTCATGCTCAAGGGATCTGTCCCAGGGCCTGTTAAGCGTGTCCTTACCCTGCGCCGCCCTCTCGCCCCCCAGACCAGCAGGGCCGCCCAAGAGCAGGTCTCTCTCAAATTCATCGACACCAGCTCCAAGCAGGGTCACGGCCACTTCCAAACCCAGGCAGAGCGCGCCAAGTTCATGGGCACCAGGAAGAAGGATATCCAGAACTCCGCCTAGGAAAGCATTCTCATTTTCTTTTCTCTCGTTCTTTTTCATTCACCCCCCCTGTATCAATTTTAATCTTTTTTTTGGGGGGGGGAGAGAGAGACTTTTTTTTTTGCGCATTCAAGAAAGAAAGAAGAAGAAAAGTTTATTTCATAGTATTTAACAGTTGGGGATTTCCTACACTACTTAGCATCTCTCAGAACCTATTATGGCGTTACTTTCTTTACTATGTGTGGCAGCAACTGCAGAGCTATTAGTGGTGAGGAAAACTGAGGCTATTGACCACATATCAGACGTGAGGGTGACAAGAGACACGGCCTATTTCGCTGCTGGGGTTTCCGGGCTTGTCATACTTGACCTGAGGAAATTTAGTGAGATGGAGAAGATCTACGAGATAGAAACGGGGAAGGACGCTCGTGGCGTCGACGAAGTGTGGGGCACAGTCTTCGTGGCGGACGGAAAAGGTGGACTGGTGCTTGTGAAACAAGGTACCGTTGTGGGGCGGTACCCAGAGCCCTGCACGGCAGTGCACGTGTTTGGGGACACCGCATACATAAGGTCCACAAAAGGGGAGATCCTCGCTATCGATGCGACTGATGCCACTACCCCCAAGCTCCTCGGCACCTACACAGGCGGCAGTACAGGGAAACCCTTCGTCATCAGGGCTATCGTCTACATTTTGAGCAACGACAACGAAAAGAAGCTCCAGATCATCGACTTTAGCAACCCTTCTGAACCAGTTCTTCGTGGTTCTGTAAACACGGGAGCAACCACCGTTGGCGGTCTCTATGTGTCCGGCACCTCTGCCTACGTGACCACCTCGTCGGAAGGCCTCCTCATCTTCGACGTGTCGGACCCTTCGTCCCCCTCCCTCAAGGCAAACTTCACGGGAAGCGGTGCCGGTGGGGTTATTGTATCGGGCGGAAATGCTTACGTCTCCGACATGGATGGCCTCAAGATCGTCGATGTGAGCACTACAACCCCTAAACTCCTTGACTCCTACAGCAATGAGGGCACTCCTCACGTGCAGGTGGTGAGGGGTGCAGCTTACCTTGCTGGTGTTGGTTTCAAGATGCTGGACGTGAGAGACGCGAACCCGGGTTATTTAGGGAAGTTCGACCAACCAGGCGATGCAAAGGCCTTGTCTGTTTCTGGTGATTACGCGTATATCCTTGGCCGTGGTCTGATGCAGCTATTCAACATCAAGAAGTGGAGGGTGGATAAAGCTATCAAGATCGAAGCGACTGCCGTGCAGGTCGAAGGAATCACCAGTTACGTGGCCTCGTGCCCGTTCTTCCACGTGTACACTGCGCCGAGGCCGTGGAAATTAAAGGTTCTAGGGTCGTACCGCGCGGATCCTACACAGTCACACTGCGTCCTCTCCATGCACGTGGTAGGGACGACAGCCTACTTGGGATTCGACCATTCTGAGGGCTTCCATATGCTCAATGTGACCGACCCTGAGGACATCACCCGTCTTGGTAAGTACGACCTTTCACATGTCAATGGGATTTTTGTGTTGGAGGACACGGCCTACGCTGTGAACGCGGAAGGCCTGACCTTGCTGAACGTAGCCCAGTCCACACCAACTCTCATTGGCAGCGTGAAGATTCCTGCCGATGCTCGGGCAGTGACGGCGAATGCAACACGTGCTTATGTGACGGATGTCAAAGGCAGCCTGCACGCGGTGGATGTGAGCACACCATCAAAACCCACCATCCTTGGTTCCCTGGTATTGGGTGGCACGATCGAAAGTGTGAAGATGGCAGGAGACAAAGTGGTAGTTTCTGGCAGTGAGGGTGTGCAGTTGATAGATGTGCAGAACCCTTTGAAGATGCAGCGCCTTGACGGGTACACCAGCTCCGTATCTGTGAGGGGTATGACCGTCGTAGGGAATCTGGCTTATACAGCCGACGTGGGGATGTCTGTGATCCAGCTTTGGGATGAAAACGCCTCACCTGCACCTGACGGCAGCGACAGTCAAATCGAGAGCGGAAGCGGAGATGATGATGACAGCAAAGTGCTTACAATTGTACTTGTTGTGGTTGCTGTGGCAGTGGTGCTCGGTGCAGCAGTGGCTGGTGTGGTGTTTTGGCACAAGAATCAAGTTGTGAGGGATACCCGTGTCATGAGGTCATCTAACTACCCTTCGTCCCGTAGGGCAAGCGATTTCTCAGCTTAGTTGGAGGGTCCTCTTTTTTTTTTTTCTTTTTTTTTTTTCTTTTTTTGTTGTAACCTACCTCTGCGCATTATCCCGGAATTCGGAGGCACAGGTGCTGTTCTTATAGATCAGCGTAACGTTAGTGAGAAGCCTCCTCTGGAGGCATCGAATTTGGATTTGATCATCATTGGAATGAACGCATAGAAGTGAGAGAGAGAGAAAAAAAAAAAAAAAAAATAATGTGATAAAAACTTGTTGGGGGAGAAGGTAAGTCCTTGCCCGGCACACATTATAAGTTTATTAATTAAATCATTTGAATGATAGGAACAAAGGAAAAAAGAAAATGGAAGGGAACAAAAAAAAAAAAGAGGGGGGAGGCGAGGAAACCTTTTTATCTAGGGGTGAGACTAGCAGCGTTTTGTTAGATTAGTTTTTGTACTTAGTTTAGTTTATTGTCAGGCGTCCTGCCACATACCGCAGGTACCCTTAAATGTCTCTTTTTTTTTCCCCCCCCCATAGAGCGATTTGAGCGATCTTCGCGGTACACCCGATGCAGGGCGCCACCTACACTTGCCCTGCTTTATCTTAAGTATTTTTTTATTTTGAATTGGCCTGCCTCGGAGGCCCGGGGCGGGTGGAGGGGGGGGGAAAAAAAAAGAAGAGGAATGGTGATATTTAGTTTCTGGATTCCCTCTAAGGAGATTTTGGCTAGAGCCCGGGAAAAATAAGGTTTTCCAAATTTTCCCTAGGGGAAAAAAAAAATAAAGTACTTTTTTCCCCCCCCCCCCTTCAGTCAGAGAAAAGAGGCCAGAAAATCAACAATCTTTTGCTGTATTTGTGCCATGGTCGGTCACGTGCCTGTCTCCATTCTGCGGTACACCGGCTGCTAGGAGCATCGCTCGCAGCCCTCTAAGTAGAGAGCTGTTTGGGTAGGTTGACTGCCATGCTGAAGGCGTGGACGAGCAGTGCAAGCAACCCTAATGTTATATCAAATCCTGGACATCCTGGCTTTGGAGGGGGTTAGGGAGGCCATCGGGAACCAGAAAATAAATAAAATTACGTATTCATGAATTAAAGTGGACTTTACTCTTTTTCCTTGGCTCCTCCCCCCCCTGGGACAGGTTATCAGCCGCGGGAAATAAAGTCCATTTTATTTTTCATAAATCAATAGTTATTTTTTCTTTTCTTTTTTTCTCTTTTTTTTACTGTAACTGAGATAATTATTAAACTCAAAAATGATCTTTTTTTTCTTCTTTTTTTTACAATAATCAACAACAACAGCAAACAACAGTGTATAATAAATAAAAAAAAGAAGAAGGAAAGAAAAAAAAGGAGGGGGGAGAGGATTGGAAATTTAACTCTGTTCCCCTGTTCTCCTTTTTTTTTTTTTTTTTAAATTTCTTTTTTATTTTTTTTTCTTCCTTCTTTGCAGGCTCTGCTTGTTATACCGAATTTGACAAAAGACCGTTTTTTTTTTGTTTTTCTTTGCAAGAAAGAAAGAGTTTTAAAAAAGAAATCTTATTCATTTAGGACAAAATCTGCTATTTTACCCCCTCCCCCCCCCCCCCCCCCCCTTTCTCCCCATTTGATGTGCGAGAGGAACGGAAAAAAAAAAAAAGCAAAATTTAAAAAAACAAACAGTACATCCCTCTTACCCTCTACCGTTGAAGTGTGTGGATCAGACTCCAAAACGTTCTTGGTCTCGGGGGTTAAGAGTTATTTTAATTACATGGCTTGTGTTACATTTATTTTCTTTTGTAACTTAGTCACATGATTCTCCCCCCCCCCCGTTTTTTATTTAAGGACGCCAAGAGATTACTACCGCCGTCTGAGTTAAAAAAAAGAAAAAAATTCATTCATATGTATGTGTTTCTGTTTTTCTTTCTCTTTTCTTTCTTTTTCCTTTGATGGGTTTTTGTCGATCTCTCAAGGCACTCTCCCCCCGTCATTGTAAAATTCTCTATTCTTCTTTCTCCTTTTCTCTTTCTTAAGGCTCCCCATTCCTCCCCCCTCTTTGTGCTGTTTTGCATAAAGACGCTTTTGTTAAGCTCCGCCCCCCCCTTTTTTTTTTCTCTTTTTTGCAACAATCGAAAATTGCGAGAAAAATGAAAGAAAAAAAAAAAGAAACGCGGACGAAAACCTGCCTATGGAACAAAAAAAAAAAAAAAAAAGATGAGAAAAAGAAAAAGAAAAAAGAAAAGACGGAGAAGAAACACATACAAACTCTCTTTCCTCCTCCCTTTTCATTCTTTTTTGTCCCCCCCCCTTTTTTTTTCTAAATGTCTCTTTTTTCTTTTTTTTTTTCCCCTTTTTTTCTTGTGGGTGAAATCAAGACAGGAGAAGCGTCGTATTCCAAAGCCGAGTGAGTGCCCCCTGCAACACTGAAACTTTATCGATTTCTTTTGTTTCTTCTTTCTCTTCCTCCAGTTTTTTTTTTATTCATTCTTAAGAAAACCGGTCTTCCTGTGCTTTGCTCTATTTTCGCCACGTGATCATAGGCCCTACCCCGTGCAGACAGGCATGGAGTTGTCCCACCTTCGACTTGAATTCGCCTCCAAAAAAAGAGGCAATTTCCTTAATACCACCGGACACAAGGGAAAAAAAAAAAAAAAAAAAAAAAAAAAAAAAAAAATATATATATATATATATATATATATATATATATATATATATACATGCCGTTGACGACGGTGCCTACTCATAGCGTTCAATATGACCACCCGATGCTGATGGAAAAAAAAGCCGATTTCAAGACATGTCAGAGGCTGTGCGCGGGGGCCTTCCCGAAAGAGGTGGACGAGTACACCTGCGACAACCTGGTCTGTGCTGCCATGCCGTTCAAAGGGGCAGCCGTTATAAAACCGCAGCGCAAGATGGGCCCAGGGAGAGTAAAATGATGGGGAGGGGGGGGGGGGGGGGGGGGGTGCAATTCTATACTTTTTTCTCTTCTTTATTTTTTCATTACACTTAATATGAGAAAAAAAAATGTGCATACAATTCTTCCCCCCCCCCCCCCCCAACCCCTCATCAAAAAAACATTCCATCACATTACAACACAACAGGAAGGAGGCGGGGAAAAAAAAAAAGAAAAAAAAAAAAGAGAATGGGTGGCGGAAAAGGCGGTGGCGGCAAAGGAGACGGAGGGAAATACGGCGGCCGGGGTGGAAAAGGGGGAGGGAAAGGGGGAGGGAAAAGCTCGGCACCACCAGGAAAACCATGGGACGGGCCTTTACCAAAGTTCAAAAAAGGTAACTTGGTAACGTTGCACTTCCCCGATTCTGACGAGGGCTTCGGGTTCATAGGCGACAGCTTCACAAGAGCCCGACGGATGGAGAGCAAGAAACCATGGATCGGAATACGAGCCAACGCAGGAGCTTGCTCCGGAAGAGTAGCCTTCTGCTTCCTTAACGAAACAGGAGGAAACATCAGGCTCGGGTGGTCGGCCATCACAGCAACCATAGAACTTGGCATGGACGTGCAATCCTTTGGTTTCGGTGGAACGGGAACCTGCTCCCACAACGGTGAATATACCAAATACGGTCAATCCTTTGGAAAGAACGACGTTGTGACCGCGCTCGTCGATTTCGACAAAAACACCATCAAATTCATGATTAACGAGCATATTGCGCCGAAGGACGCGTTCACCATCCCAAGGGAGGTTCGGGGGATGCCGTTGTTCCCGCACGTGTTGGTCAAGGAAGCCACGTTCGAGGTGTACTTCGGGCCGTCTCAAGGAACCCCTCCTATCTTCATCACACCACCTACACTGCCTGTTGGATACACTTGGATTTCTGAAGCTCCAGTGTTACACGCCAATCCAAGGACAACAGCTGTGAGCCCTCAAATTGTAAATGCTTCAGAAGCAGCCGAGGCAACCAAAGCAGCATTGGCGAAAATGTTGGAATCAAAGGCGAAAAACCAAGCGTGCCACCGTGAGCAGTTCGAGGAGTGGAAGGTCAACGTGGATTCCTACGCGCGGCACTTCCAGAACGTGTTGTCCAAGGAGAAGCTGGCCGAGAAAGAACAGGTCGTCCGACGCCTTCAAAAACCGCAATCCGTTCTTGTGAAGCAAGGGTACGGGTGTTCCAACCTGCGTATACAGGTTAAGGGAACGAAATCCATCCGCGGAGCCGATATGAACCTCTTACTGTTGACATCCCGAACAGGACGGATACCGGACATGGCGGAGCTAGGCTACGGGCGGTGCGTTCTGCTCAGCGATGTTGACGGCAAGGTGGACATGAACAACCCGAGGTTAACCATTTCAGGCGAGGTAGAGGAAATCTCCCGGACATCGATTCTGGTGTCCACCTCGTACGACTATATCCCTGAAAGCCCGACCAGCACGTACAGATGCGATTTGGGTCCGCACATTACCACTTATGAGAGAATAGAAGACACGTTAAACCGACTTCAACGACAGGAACCCGTCCACGTGGGGGGCCGCATGGGGATATTCAACCCTGGTACTCCTGTGGCAAACACGCTTTTCGCCGATATCGAGGCGTCGTCGAAAATGGGTCTTGTCAGAGATCCCTCGAAGCGTCCTATACCGAATCCGGAATCTGCGATTAGCAAAGCTGCCGCGCAGCCGCATGCGGACGTCATGGAGCGGGAGCCCTTCAGCTTTATACCCGAGATGAACCCGTTGAACGAGTTTCAGATGGTTGCTTACAACAGGGCGGTTCATGAGAAACGGCAGCTTTCGTTTATTCAGGGTCCTCCCGGAACGGGTAAGACGTATACTGCGATTGAGATCGTGGTCGGGTGGCTGCGTGAAAAGAAAGGCCCCGTCCTCGTCACAGCGTTTTCAAACAAGGGAACGGACAACCTCGCAGCAGGGCTGTACAAAAGGGGGATAAAGGTTGCGAGAATCGGGGCTGGCATGCCCGCACCATGGAGAGTCGATGGGAACGAAGATAAAGCAATCCAACGCGCAGACGTCATCGCCGTAACATGCATCGGAGCAGGGATGAAACTCCTCCGTAATAAGGTATTCCCCTTTGTCGTTATCGACGAGGCTGCTCAGGTCATGGAACCAGCGTGTATGATTCCCTGTTCTAAAGGAATGTCGCAATGTGTAATGGTGGGTGATCAATGCCAGCTTCCTTGCACGATTCTGTCAAAAGATGCGGAAGACGGTGGGCTTGGCGTATCACTGTTCGAGAGAATGCTCGCAGTCGGAATGGACATGCAAATCCTTGGAATACAATACAGAATGCACGCGTTGATCGCGCACTTCTCGTCATGGAGGTTTTACAGAGGCGAGCTTAAGACCGGTGTCGAATGCAAGGAACGGGAACATCCTTACAAGTCCATCCTGAACTCCCCGTTGGGGTTCTGCCACGTCGACGGCACGGAAGCGAAAACCGAGAAAACAATCTATAACACGGAAGAAGCCACCGCAGTGGCGGCAACAGCCGCAGTGTTATTCTCCAAGGGCTGCGACATGTCAACAGTGTGCGTTATAACACCGTATGCCGGGCAGGTCAGAGAAATTCAAAGAATGTTGCGAGCGTACCTCCCTTCAGAACATTCTCTGATATCTGTGGCGTCCGTTGATTCGTACCAAGGACAGGAGAACGACATCATTCTTCTATCCCTCGTGAGAAGCAACGACACTGGGTCCATCGGTTTCGTTCAGGACTGGAGGCGACTCAACGTTTCCTTGACAAGAGCGAAGACGATGTGCCTGCTCTTCGGTGATGTCTCGACATTGTCTCAACATCAGCTTTTCAGAGACTGGCTGGGCTTCCACGCGTCGCTTCCTAAAAACACCTTGTCATGGTGTACATGGAAACACGGTTCCCTCCACCCTATGGAGGACACAACGCACCTCGCTCAGCTTGTTAACTATTGCCAAGCTCGCTTCGCGGAATCCTCTGCTAAAGATGTTCGAAAGGACCTCCCGTTGCAGGGTGACTACCCTGGCATGATCGTCAAGTCCACCATGTTAAAAGAGGAGGTTAAAAAGGACATCGATCGCCGCAGAAGAGGCAACAAAGCCAAGCTTGCTATCGAGCCTTCCGTCGCCGACAAGGAGCACAAGGTGCTTCAGACCGAGGACAGTATATTCAAATCATGGGTGACCGGTCTTGCCTCCCTTCAAGATTCGGGAGGTGTTGGGGATTGGAATGAGGTTACAAAGCTTACCAAAGCCCTCGGTCTTGCCCTCCCTGAGGAACGCAGGGTGGACCCTGCAGACGGGCTGCCTTACACTAAGCAAGACTTCCTTGATGCGTACTGCAACGATTCGCAATGGAACGAAGCGGAGCCTTACTCGCAGCCTGTGGCATCGCAGCCTGCAACTCCAGCGACACCTCAAGCGGAGCCTCAAAAACCCGAAGTCAAAAAAGAAGTCAAAAAAGAAGAGCCATCAGGGTTCCCAAGAGCGTCTTCTTCCTTCACACGGGTTGAATCTGAGCCGTTACCTCAGGTTTGGTTTTTTTTTTTTTTTTTGAGCTTCACAAGAGCGGGGGTGGGGAAAACAAAAAAAAAAAAAAAAAAAAAAAAAAAAACGTAGAAAGAGCAGCACCGTGCCACCGCTACCGAAGTGGACCTCTTGCTTAAGATCAAGAAAGCGACGACGATTGTTGAGGTATATTTTTCTTTCATTCTAGCAAAGGGGGGGAAAAAATCTTTTTTTTTTTTTGTAGATCGAAGATCTGGAGAAGCAACTCCTGCAAGAAAAGAAGAAGCAAAAGCAACAGCTGGCGGCGACCCGTGTCGAGGAGAAGGAAAAGGACCTCGAGGCACGAGAAGAGGAGACGAGGGTGGACCTGACCGACGGGCTGTTGTACACAAAGGTGATGTTTCTTTTCTTTTCTTTTTTTTCTCCCACAACACATTCTACAGGCTGACTTCATAGCTCAGTACGGAGGCACAAAGGAGTGGGACGCAGCCCCTCTGACCGTGGAGAGGCGGGTTGACCCAGCAGACGGCTTGGCGTACATCAAGGTAAGGAGGAGGGAAAAAAAAAAAAAAAAAAAAAAAAAAAAAAAAAAAAAAAAAAAAAAACAGGAAGACTTCATTGCTGCGTATAACGGCACAAAAGAGTGGGACGCTGCTGGCATGAAAAAAATTGAAAAGGCGGAGGAGAAGCGGATTGACCCAGCAGATAACATGGCATACACGGAGAAGGAGTTCATGGAGTGCTACGGAAGCACAGAGCAATGGGAGGCCGCTGCTGGTCATGACGAGATGCCACAACGCCGCAGGAGAAGAAACAGATGAGTTTAGTTTCAGGGGGGGGAGGGAGGGGAAAGAAGTGTTTTTTTCTTCTTTTTTTTATCCTTCTTTATTATGTTATTTGTCCTTGTGCACCGTTCCCATTCTTTTTTTTTTTTTTTTTTTTTTTTTTTTTTTGGGTTGCCCACTTTCTTTCCATTCCCCCTCCCCATCTTTTTTTTTTTAACTTAGGGAAAGGAAACACGATCGGGAAAACAGGCGAAAGGGAGGAATAAAAAAAGCAAAAGGAGAAAGAAGAAGAAGAAAAACTCCCTAGATATATATTGGAGTGTCCTTGGCGAAGGACTGGGTTTTGTGATAAGGGAATTTAAAAAAAAAAAAGGTCTTTTTAGCTTGCTTCGTGTTTCTTCTTGCCCTTAGACACCGCCTTTTTTTCCTTTTTTTTTTCTTTTTACACATGCAATTCTTTTCTATGTTCACTGTTGTAACACAAACCCCACATACAAAAAAAAGGCTGGAGAAGGGAGGGGGTGAGCCCTGCACAAGGGACAAAAAAAAAAAGAGAAAAAAAACCATGAATCAGCTACTCCGGCATAAATCGCTGGTTCCCCTCAGCACCCCTGGCAGTCCTGTGCCAGATAGAGACCTCTCTTCTCCCAGCTCCTCTTCCTTAGACCTCACCTTGACAAGCACTATATCTTCTGATTGTTCAGTGGGCCCGCTTGCGGCAGAGCACGATGACCCTTTGTTGGGGAGCACGAGGGAAACCCGGAAAGAAGACGAACGGAGAAGAATACATGAGGGCATCATGCGGGGGAACCAGATGATGGAGAAATACATGCAAGCTGTTGCGAAGAAAATGAATATGTAAACCCTTCCCCCTTCCCCCTCCCCCTCCTTTTTCTTTCGTTCCCCCCCCACCCCATTCATTCTACTTCCACACGTGTAACAAGGAGGGTGTGGGGAGTCTTTCTAGAAAGAAGGAAAAAAAAAATTAAAAAAAAATATATATGGATCTGCGATACGCGAATCTTGTGTCGGACCTTTCTTCGACGGACGAGGCAAAACAGGTTTTTCAACAAAAATTTGGGGGAAAAAAAAAAAAAAAAACTCCCATTCAGATCACCGCACTTCTTGACGTGATCCACCAGATAAATTTAGGAAGAGATGTGGTTCACTGGCTGCCCGCGATACTGTCGAGGAGCACTGTTGCCACGGCAGGCGACGCGGTAAAAAAGCTTGCGTACGCCATTGCCAGCGCGTGCACGGGGATGCTCTCGTCGGGCGAAGAAGACCAGCTTTACAAAGCCGTACTGGCCGATTTGAAAAGACCCGCCAGAGTAGACGTCATGCAGTACGGATTGAGGTACATGATGTCGCAGAAAGAACCCCGGCTGAGAAGCTTTTTCACATCACCCGAATCCGACTCCTGTTTCAAACACAAAGACTGCAAAGTACGGGTGGAAATCCTCAGAGTTCTGGTTGCGTTCATGAAGACAGCCAGACACTCTGAAGGGGGCTCGCGGGAAATCCGAGCGGTACAGTCGATATATTTCACGTCAAACTTCTACAGAACGATCTTGGAGCTGATCCTCGACCCTCTTGACGCTGTGAGCGAAGTCGCGTTTCAAGCTTTGCACCAGCTCATCTGTTCTCCGAACAGTGAGGAGGAGATCAACGCCCATGTAATCAACACCGTCGCCCCAGATTTCTTCAGAATTTCACGCAGAATGGGGAACATGTCGGTCAAAACAAGACGTTCATCTTTATCATCATTAACCGTTTTATGCATTGAGATCCACAAGAGAGCAAATAATCTAGAGCGAACCCCGGTCGCATTCGCTGAAACAGAGCTTCAGAAATGCCTTAGCTACGCACACGTCCCGTCGATGGTAATCACATCCGGAGAATGCATTTTGAAGATCGCGCAGTTCTGTTCAAAGCCTTGCATGGAAGGACACACGACTGCTTTCGAACAGCTTCTCCTGCAACCGTACTATAGATCGTTTGGGTTCCCCGTGCACCTTTTGTGGGAAACCGCGCAGGCGTTCATCGCTTTGTTGTCGTTTGGCGGGATGGACCCTGAGACAACAAAATGCCTCGTGTCAAGTGTAACAGATCTGTTGCCTCGACTGCCTCCTCATCTTCAATGGGGCTGCGTAAAACGGTACCTTGACCTCCCATTGTCATATCAAGGCAAACAGCATTCTGCGGTTCGCCTCACTGTATTTGTAGCCGGGTTTGATAAGGTTATGAAATTAACGTTGGCGCATGTCGCGAATGCTCTCTCCGAGGGGGTACCGCTGTCAGTTGCGTTGTACCTGGAGCTGTCCTCGCTGAAGGCGCACCCGATGTGGAGCACGAACAATGTAAAGGAACAGGCCGTCTACACCATCACCACAACCGTGATGCAAATTCTCAATTCAATCCCTAGCACAAACCTTGAAATGAACACGGCTTGGATCGCTATAGGAATGGTAGTTACAGGCATGGTCATAAGATGCTTCACATGGGGTCAAGACAAGGCTGGCCACGTCGCTCCCCTGCACAACGCGTTGAAATGCATGTTGAAAGTTGTTGAACGGTTTGAAAACATGAAACAAACGGCCACAACAGAGCAACACGCTCAATGGGTGGAAACCATTACAGACATACACATTGCCACCCAGCACGAATTCAGCTCGATACTTTTAAACGGGGAGATCGGGAAAGCATGCCGAACAGTAACAAAGGTGGGGCTGCTGTGCACCGCGGCAGCACTAATGCCGACTGTCGCCGAGCTTCCGGAGTCCATGGTTGAAATGGGGCTGTATCTTCAGTCGGGCATCATAAAAAGGCTTTCGCAAGGCTGCGCTCAGTACATGGTTGACGAAAGGGAAACCTTGTCACTCGCGTTGTTCCACGCATTGATGTCATTCGGCGCCATTCGAGGCGAGAAGATCTGGGAAGAGACGGACTCCGCAATCGAAAACGTAATGCGCGACAGGACGAAGTCCGCCACCGCGCCGCATGTCTTGATGTCGGTCAAACACAAACTGGACAAAATCCGAGAAAAAGTCCGTAACGGTGCGAAGTGTTTGACTTTGAAAGAGTTGACCGAGTGTGGAGTCCCTGGTTTCAGCGAACACCATCCTGCCCTGCACCATGACCTCTCCCCGGCTGATATTCACCTGCACTTGAAAACCCATGAGATTCTAATGCATATCCGTGCCTTCGGGTTGAAGTTTTTTAAACATTCCAACATCACCGAGCTCCTCCCAAGATCCCCTGTTGTCCACCCTACTTACTCAACCGTGATTACCTCGCCGGACGATCCTGTTCAGATACTCAGCACGTACTCTTGGCAAGGCTCTCGGGTTGATGTGTGTCTTTCGATATCGAACGCCACCCACATTACATTGAAGAATGTCCGGGCAACGATCGGATGCACGGGGCACATGGTGCCCATGTTCAAACCCATCACGACACAGCTCTCATCGCAGTCTCAAGAGGGTGGTGTAAAGGCGACAAATCGGTCCGACGTGGTCACCAGGGTATTTAAAAAAAAAGATAATAATAATAATAATGAAAATAAAATAACGCAGCTCCCTCCTGGGGGATCCACTGAAATCGTTCGGATATTCATGATTGCATCGCACACCGTCGGGATGGGCTTCAGCACGATGGTGGATCTGGAGATCCCTGAGGATGGTGATGGGGAGGGCGAGGAGAACGACGCGTTCGGGATGATTCAAGACGCAGCGACAGGGAACGTTGTTAGGGTGTGGTGGATTCTTTCTTCTTTTTTTTTTTTTTTTTATAAAATATTTATTAACAGCTTCATTGCGATTTTGTCCCGCTGCAGCTGCAGCATCTGATGGTTGAGAAACACCCCTTGCTGGCGTACCCCGCTGCAAACGCCAACCAGCTGCTCCCGTACCTCCCTGTCTCGAGCAGATTCTACACCATTCACGTGGACGGAGACGTGGCTGCGATAAAGCAACGCATCGACTGGGAGATGTGTGACACCCCCTTCGTTGACATTACACCACAGTACACAACCGCGGTTGACGCAGGACCCGATGAGAACATTTCTTGTGTATTTTTCTGCGGACTGCGCGGTGAGGAACCCAACGACGGGAGTGAAGTCCTGTCCCTAACGGTGTCAAGCATGTCTGTAGGAGGCCAATGCGTGAAGGGATCCACGTGCGGGTACCAATGCACCCCTGCATCTATCCCGTCCTTGCAGAAAAACTGCGTTGTGCTGTCCTGGTTGATCCAGGCCAGCAGCCAACTTTCCTCGGACCTCGTCACCTGCCACCCTTCGTTCAACTCTTTCTTTGCGAGGATCTCAGACACGACAGAGCTTCATCCTTACGTTGCTGAGGACGCCCTCCGTGACCCTCCCGTCCTTCCATCGAGTGAAGATGCCATGTCTGAATGGAAGGCGCTAAAGGCCAGGCATAACAATGTCATGCAGGCGACCCGGGTGCCACCGGTTGCGAACACTCCGGAGTTCGACCCATGGGCTGCCATACGAACTGGGACAACGAATTTAGAGGATGAGAAGAAAGATATATTGACGGGTTCGGTTCCTGCACCTGCTAACGATATGTTTGGTGCACAGTCTTCTATACCTGCTGGAGACCCCGACCTGTTTGGTGCCCGTTCACAAAATCTCTTCTCCACCGCGCCGCCTGCAGCCGAACCTAACTTGTTTGGTGAGCCCGCTGACACAGGAGCCTTCCCACCGCCCTCTGAGAACTTGTTCTCTTCCGCACCCCCTCAGGGTAATAACTTGTTCAATAGCGCAGCGGGTGATGCTGCCAGCTCCGCGTCGAGCGGGGAACCGGCGAGCAAACCGCACGATGTGCCTTCCTTCCCACCACCTTCTGAGGACCTCTTCTCAGCACCTCAAGACAACGGCGTTAATTTGTTCGGTGCACCCGCAGAAGCACCACGCAATGACAGTTCTTCGTCAGGCGACGAACCCGCCTTCCCGGCAGGGAACCTGTTCCCCCCTCAGAAGAGCAGCGATCTGTTCGGTGGACAGCCGGAAGTTGTGCCCGGTGAAAACTTGTTCGGAGCACCCGCTGGTGACATTGCGTTCCCGCCGCCGTCTGATGACCTGTTTCCGTCAGCGACTCTACAAACAGATGGGAACGACTTGTTCGGTGTTCCAGCAGCGGCACCCCGTGACGACGCGAGTTCTCATTCTTCAGGAGAACCCGAGAAAGTGCCTGCTTTCCCGGAACCTGCCGAAGGACTTTTTCCAGCACCCCAGGAGCAGGAGCAGGAGCAAGGGCAGGGAGGGGACAGCAACTTATTCGGTGTTCCAGCGGCCGCACCACGTGACGACGCGAGTTCTGATTCTTCTAGTGAAGCGGAGAAAAAACCAGAATTCCCAGAGCCAGCTCAAGACCTGTTTTCAGCACCCCAGGAGGGGCAGGGAGACAGCAGCTTATTCGGTGTTCCAACAGCGGCACCCCGTGACGACGCGAGTTCTCATTCTTCTAGTGAAGCGGAAAAAAAGCCTGAATTCCCAGAGCCAGCTCAAGACTTGTTTTCAGCACCCCAGGAGCAGGGGCAGGGGCAGGGAGGGGACAGCAACTTATTCGGAGAGAACGTAAAGCCCGAAGATGACGATGCCTCATCCTTTCCGCCACCTGCCGAGAACCTGTTCACTCAGAGCGAGGGAGTACCAGGGGAAGGGTCGCTGTTCCCGGAGCCCACACCGGATGCGAACCTGTTCGGTACAGGGGATTTGTTTGGTGCGGCTTCCCTCCCCGCTGAGGGGGCAGATGTATCGGGCGGCTCGCCAGCGATAGCTGCTGAGGAGAACTTGTTCGGTGAGCCCCCCTCGTTCCCAGCAGAAGACAAGGCCGGGGAATCAGCAGTTCCTGAAAATCTGTTTCCTGCCGTTGCACTGCAGTCTGAGCCAGCTGAGGAAGGGGTACTGTTCCCCTCAGCTACTAGTAACGAGAACCTGTTTGGTGCACCACCTGAAGAAGTGCCTGTCTTCCCTGCACCTGTAGAAGAGCAACAAGAAGAACCTGCGAGTCCACTGGAGAACACGTTCGATGCTCCTGCGGTATCCGATGCTGTACAACAAGAAGCAGGACCTGTATTCCCTTCAGCTTCCCCTATTCCTGTGGAGGACATCCAGCAGCCCCAAGAGCTTGACGCAAACACTGACGCTGGTCCATCACTCGAGGCACAAGCGGTTCCAGCAGAACAAGACTCTAGTAATGAAAACTTGTTTGGTGCGCCTGCGCAGCATGATGACTCAGCCTCTCCTGCCCCACTTTCCGAACAAGCAGAGAGTGCGGTCCCCAAAAAAACCGACACAACAGAGGAAGCAGATGAAGCAGATGAAAAACTCGCACAGGAAGAAAGTCCTACCATGGAGCTGCCTGCTGAAGAGGCAGAACTTGCATCAGATGTGAATGACAGTGCCTTTCAGTCAAATCCTCGGCGGGAGCCGGAGGCTGCGCCAGAAGAGGGTGGAGGCAACGAGACCTTGTTTGAAGCACCTGCGCCCTTTGTGATCGACGGTGCAAGCACGCTGGAGGAAGTGCCGCAAACGGAAGATGGCGAAAATCTGCATGGTGCAGATGGTGATGGTGTGCACGCACTTGTTGAAACTTCCGCAGAAGCAACAGAAGATAAACCATACCAAGCGGAGTCCGTAGGAACCGCGCCAGTGAACGAAGACGGAATCCCGCCCGAGACAGACTTGTTCGGGGCACAGGCACAAGCGGTTGCTTCGGGCAACGAGAACTTATTTAGCAGCAGCGCACCTGCTGATGATTTGTTCACAGCACAGATGCCTGCCCCTAGTGGGTCACCAGAAGGCAGTGATTTGTTCGGGGCGGCACCTGTGTTCCCTGCGAGTGACAGTGCAAGCCCAACATCGAGCGGTAACGCACCCGTGGCGGCGGGTGATGATTTGTTTGGTGCCCCAAGTTATTTATCCGCTCAAGCACCTGCAGCCAACGACCTATTCAGTGCACCCCCTGCTGCTCCTGCAACTAGTACCGACAATCTGGACGACCTGTTTGGTGCACCCGCGGCGACTGCCGCAGAAGTGCCTACCACAACCACTACCACGTACGACGATGAACTATTCCCGTTCCCCCCTGCAACGCTCCCGTCTCAAGAAGAAGGGAACACGGCCCACGCGGAGGAAGAGGAAGAAGAGGGAGAATTCCCTATGTTTCCGACTGTGTAAGCAGTTTTTTTTCTTTCTTTCTTTCTATTTCATTTTTTTTTTCTTTCTAAATTCGCAACAAAGACTAACAAAAGGAAACATAATGCTGGCCAGAGTAACGAGGGTGGGCGTGAGGTGGAGCACGCGGGAAGCGTCAAAAGACAAGACGCTGTTGGGGTTCTCGAGGTTCTCACAGGTGGTGGGATGGGGTAAGGGGAAGGGGAAGGCCGACTTTTCTACGGACCCGGCAAAGTGCGGGGAGGACAGCTTCTTCATCTGCGAGGACATGATGTCTAGCGTGGGGGTGGCAGACGGTGTGGGTGGGTGGAGGTCCGCAGGGGTCGACCCGGGTGAAATCGCAAGGGGCGTCATGACAAACTGCGCCGAAATCTCGAAACAAAAATACATCACCCCCCAATGGCTCCTCGCGGAAGGGTACTGGAAGGTCAAGTACGGGAAAGAAGTGGCTGCAGGCAGCACCACTGCTTGTCTTGCTTCTCTCCGTGAAGTCCGACACGACGAAGATGACACTACGAAACAAATGATCCTCACCACCAACGTGGGCGACTCTGGTTTCATCCTTCTCAGAGAAGGCAAAATCATCAAATCCTCTGACCCGCAACGGCAAGGCTACAACGCTCCAATGCAGTTGGCGGTGGTGCCGAAGTCGATGTCCGACCAGAATTATATCCAGGTATGAGAGAGAAGGGAGGAAAAAAAGGGCGGGGGTAAAATAAAATAAAATTATAGACGGAGCCGTACGAGGCCACGAACACTGCCTTCGAGGTGCTTCCGGGTGACATCCTTGTGCTAGCTACCGATGGTGTGTGGGACAATGTGGATTTCGATCAGGTGTGATTTTTTTTTTGTGGGGGGTTGCCAACCACTTCGTTTCTTGTCATAGTGAATATTTTTTTTTTTTTTTAGTTGAAACAAAAAATAAAATAGATCGAGCCGATAGCCAGGGATATCCCCGACCTCAGTCAGTTTGCTCACCAGATTGTAGTCGCAAGCAGCACGCGGCCTCGCAAGCCTGACGACGTCACTGTTGTCGCGGCCAGGGTGTAGGGTTGTAGTGAAACAAAGAAAAGAAAAAAAAGCGGGGGTGAGGGAAACCCCTCCGAGTGTCATTTTTTTTAAAAAAAACCTTTGCTTCTGAGCTGCAGCCACGTATTCGTGTCTGTCATCTCTTACATCCACCCTTCTCGGCCTAACTACTTAAAGCATGCATACCTCGTCTGTCTCGCAGATTCCGCTGCTGGACGGTCTTGTTGCCAATAACCGGCGTGTGTTACCTTAGAAGTACCGCCAGAAAAAGATTGGTGAAAAAAGAAATTGAGTTTTCTCCGTGTTTTACTCAAAACGTACCAGTTCATTTTTCGCATATTTCCGCCCTGGGGGGGGGGGGGGGGGGGGGTGGTAAGGTTTCCTCAATATTATTTCAGGGGGGGGGGGGGGGGGACGAGGATAGAAAGAGGAGTAAAAACAACGAGGAAAATGAGCATCACAGTGTTTGTGAAGACGAAAGCTGGGGTTCACGACGTGGAAGTGGCAGGGACAGAAACAAGTGGGATCCTGTACAAGAAGGCGGGGTGTGCTGCTGGTTTACTCGAAGGCAAGTTCAAATTGGTTTGGGAGGGAAAGGTCCTTGACAGGAACAGGGGTGAGGAAGTTCAGGAACTTGGGCTCGTGGAGGGCAGCGTGGTCCATGTGGAGGCGAAGATGAGAACCGTTCAGCTGGAGGAGCTTAAGAGCCCAGATGTGGTTTCGGAGCTTGAGGGTCTTGTATCAGCTGACCCTGAGCTGGTTCTGGTGGTGGAGGTGGGGTACGCTCCAGCTGTCGATGTCTTGTCCATGAAAACATGGGACTTTCCTATTGGATTTCGATTCCTCATTGTCACCGACACCACAGGCTGTGTTACAAGTATTGATTCAGAATTCTTGGCTGGCTGCAGAAGCCTAGAAAGCGTCAACTTGAAAGCGATAGCTAATCTTTCTTCCATTGGTCATGGCTTCTTGTCAGGGTGCGAAGACCTAGAAACCATCTACTTGAATGCGACAACCAATCTTTCTTCCATTGGTCATGGCTTCTTGTCAGGGTGTGTAAAATTAGAAACCATCGATTTGAAAGCGATGGCCAATATTTCTTCCATTGGTCATGGCTTCTTGTCAGAGTGCGTAAACCTAGAAACCATCGATTTGAAAGCGATGACCAATCTTTCTTCCATTGGTCATTGCTTCTTGTCAGAGTGCGTAAACCTAGAAACCATCGATTTGAATGCGATGACCAATCTTTCTTCCATTGGTCATGGCTTCTTGTCAGGGTGCGTGAAACTAGAAACCATCGATTTGAATGCGATGACCAATCTTTCTTCTATTGGTGATCGCTTCTTGTCAGGGTGTGTAAACCTAGAAACCATCGATTTGAAAGCGATGAGCAATCTTTCTTCCATTGGTGATCTCTTCTTGTCAGGGTGCGTGAAACTAAAAACCATCGATTTGAATGCGATGACCAATCTTTCTTCCATTGGTCATCGCTTCTTGTCAGGGTGCAAAAAACTAGAAACCGTCGATTTGAAAGCGATGACCAATCTTTCTTCCATTGGCTAATCTTTTCCCCCCTTCACCGAATAGTGGTGTTATCTCTTTCCTTTCGAATCTCCCCCCCCCCCCCCCCCCCCTGTTTCTTTTGTTATTTACACAACGTGCATTTCTTCGTGGCATCAGCCGGCATCAGCATATTCTTGTGAGGGTACGTGCAGTTGTACTCTTGTGATCAAGGGAATTTTCGAACATTTTCGAAACTAAAGTACAGGGGGGATCTTTGAGTTTTTTTTTTTTTTGGGATTTATGAAAACCTTTGACGGGACCAGGTCAAGAAAACTGTTCCCCTCCCAAAATGAATTAACCATCTATCAACGAGCGTCTATATATAGACGATTTGAAAAAAAATCTTTTACGCAAAGGGCTTTCAATGCAATACGGCCCGGCCCTTTCTTGCCGGCGGGGTCCTGCGCGGAAAATATGAAAAAAATAAACTAAATGCTGCCCTAACTTAACAAGAAAATGAAAAAATGAAAAAAAACGCCAGCCCAAATTTACCCTTAAAAATCACTTCAAAAAAAGGCGCCCGGAAAGAGGGCCGGAAGAGGACGTCATGAGTGATGGCAGCACTGATGGCTCATCCCTATTATGCAATTTTGATACAAACAGTGATTCTGATACGAATTCGACCGATTCCTAGTCACAGCAGGGTGATTGGACGGCAAAGCCGGAGCAGTTGGAAGGCATCCGGTTTCGTGAAGATCGAAATCCTTGTGGACCCTGTTTTGACATCAAAGGCTCAATGCCATACCATATATTCTCCAAATGCTCGTCCCAAACGTTATTCGGGTCATAACTTGGAACAATGTGGCAAATGCGGCTAAAAAAGGTGTCTCCCTGGATCTCGATGCTGCTTCTCTGCATGCCTTCCTAGGTGTCCTTTTGTCGATGGACTTGGATATCAAGCCAGATTATTCTGATTACTGGCACACTGGCTCCACGTCTCTCAACTACACCCCTGGGTACGCCAATGTCATGTCAAGAGACCGCTTTTTGACTATTCTGGGAAATCTGTGTTTCCACAGCGAAACAAACAAGCGTGCTGACTTCTACTTATCGCAAAGGCCTCCCGGAGATCATGGATGCCCCAAAGAAGCGAGGCCGCATGCCAAGGACGCGCATCCCGTGGGGACACCCAGTTCCACCAGCACGCGAGCATCCTTTGCACCACAACGTGGCATGACATCATGCCAGCGTGCTTTCTATCGACGTTGGATGTTCCGGTGAAGTCGAATTTGACGTGTCCGCCAAAAGAGAATGAAAGCCGGAAAGGACATCCCGCCCCCCACCAAGTGCATATTTACAACACCGCAATGGGCGGAACCGACGCTGGGTGATGCTGTGACAAAACACCATAAACGCTCCCTTATGACTTAAAAGTGGCCCCTAAAAGTATTTTTGTACTTGTTAGGTAAATCTCTGGCGAATGCTTGGCTTGTTTGGAAAGAAGCCTTGCCCCCCAACGCCCTGAGTACGAACGACAGTGGATTTACGCCTTTCAAAGAGGCAGTCATCGAAGGGCTACTAGGGAGGCAGTCTAAACAACAGATAAAGTCAACTACAGAGCAGGCCGCCCCAATACCATGCCCCGAAACACAGAACGAGTGCTCTGAGACCCCAATGCGCCGTGACAGTACCTTCTGGGACCATTTCCCCGAAAAAGTAGTGCAACGTGCGGTGCAAGCATTGCAAGTCGAAAAGACCCCTATTTCAGTGTTCAGCCTGCTTGGTACAACTTTGCGTGACTCCGTGCTTCAAAGACTACCACCTTGCCGGGGATACCCCCCAGAAACCCCTCCCGGGGTCAAAAAAGAAGTCCCCCAGCCCTGGGGCACATACGAACCGCGTCAAGAAGGCCTTAAATAGCTTTTTATAGAATTTTACAGTCGGTTTTTTTTGACTTGTTTTTTGTATCCCCTCTCGGGCACTTCAGGAACGATATTTTTGACAATGTTGTGGGGGTGGACCCTGCTGTGGGCACCCTCTCTCTAGAATTGGGACATCTGGAGGCATTTCCGGGGGCATATAGCCCCGGCGTTGCGCTGGAATAGCTTTTTTTGAAGTTTTGAAAATTTACCCCCTGGTGGGCAAAAATGGTCCGTTGGTAGATGGTTAAAAAAAAAAAAAACACGTTTGGGCAGGTCCCCCCCCCCGTTCCCTCAATTTAAAAAAAAAAAGAAAAAAATGAAGAAAGCGCCCTTTCCGTTCCTAAAAAAGGGGTCGTCGAAGAAAAAAATAACACAGGCCCCGAAGGGCCGCACGCTCCCGTTCAAAGAGGTGCGGCTGAGCTCCGGCATCGCGATGGATAGGTACGGTGCGATCCCCATCTCGAAAAGCGAGATCTTGCTGATAGGCGGCGCGGCAAGGGCAGACTGGGAAAACTGGATTGTGAACGTAGACACGGGCGAAGCCACAAAACAACCCGTCACCGGCACCCCACCATGCTCAAGAAGAGGCCAATCCTGTAGCCGCCTGGGCAACGAGGTCATCGTTTTCGGCGGGTGGGACAGTCAATGCCAGTACTCCGATACCTACATCCTTGACCTGACCACGTACCACTGGACGGCACATGTCAGCCGTGGGAGAGAAGACCCCCGACACCGATCCTGCCACGCTGCCGACACCATACCTTCAGAAGGTGTTAAGGTCATTCACGGAGGCGCGGCATGTAGCGGCGGCCCGTACATTTACTACAATGATATTAAGGTGTTCGATGCTTCAGTAAAGGACTGGGTCAAGGTTATCCAACCTGCAAACCCGCCTCCAGGTCGAGCACAGCATTCTCTGTCAATTTTACCAGACGGGACAACGGTGATTGTAGGGGGAATGCTGCAGAGGCACAACAACGATGTGAGGGTCAACGATGTTTGGTGTTGTATTCTGCGTCCCCTTGAGGGCGTGTGGGGGGGGTCGGCTTGGACAGAGGTTGATGTCTCACCCTCTCCGCTCCCGAGTTTTTCCACCCCTGCGAAACCGTTTCAGGTCCCCGCTGCGGCCAAACCATGCTTTAGACGAAACGAATGCCTTTACTTCTACGGCGGTGAAGATGAACATGCAAATGCCTCGAACTGTATGTACGTCCTCAACGCAAGGACTATGGTCTGGGCAACCCTCCCTTCCCCACCCGATGCGCCTCGTGTTAAGAAACACTCGCTTATATCGACGGGGGCCAATGTTTATGTGGCTGCGTCAGATATGCGTGCTGTGCACCTGTACAAGCAGTCTATGGACAGGTTGGTTGGTCCCGCGAAGTGGACCAGAAACACACATAGATATTTCCCTAAAGAAAAACACAGCGTTCTGGTCGCTTTGCTGTTCTCTGTTCTGAAGGCGGACCTGCTCTGCGACGATACCTTTTTCATCGTGGCACAGTTTTTCATGGACTCCCAGGATCTGTTCTAAAGAGAGAACAAACGCTGCAATTTTTATTTCTTTGTCTTTCTTTCCTTGTTGCTTTTTTTTGTGTCCCCCCCTTCTTTTCTTTTATTCTTCTCTAAAAAAAACCCCTAGCCCTTGTGATAGGAAAAAAAAAAGTTTTTTATATCCTTTTTTTCCCCCCTAATTCCTTGCATTTCCTCGCTGATTCTTTTTCTTCCAATTACTACAGAAGGAGTTTAAACAAAACACAAAAAAAAAAAAAAATGGGCAAGTTCCTGAAGACTGGAAAGGTGGTGCTCCTCCTTCACGGTAGGTTCGCTGGTAGGAAGGCTGTTATCGTGCAGAACAGCGATGCCGGTACCAAGCAGAGGTCGTACGGGCACGCGCTTGTTGCAGGGATCGACAAGACCCCTCTTAAGGTGTGGTGGTGATTTTTTTTTTTTTTTTCTCAAGGTGATTTTTCTCTTTTTTCCCAAAAAAAATCTTTTTTTTCTTTCTGAAAACAGATCAACAAGAGCATGGGCAAGAAGAGGAGGGCCTTCCGGAGCCGTGTTCGTCCCTTCCTTAAGGTGGTGAACCACAACCACGTCATGCCCACTAGGTACAACATGGACCTTGATTCCACTGTCAAGAGCGTGGTATGGCACAAATTAAAAAAAAAGAAAAAAAAAAAAAAAAAAACCTAGTCCATCGCCGAGCAGTCAAAGAAGGAAGCCTCCAAGAAAGTAGTGCGCACCATGTTCGAGGACCGCTACAAGGCGGGCAAGAACAAGTGGCTCTTCCAAAAGCTCCGCTTCTAGAGTCGAAGAAAATTATATTTCTTTTTTTTGACCCCCCCTTCTTTTTTTTCAATCAAGTGTAGCGCTCGGGAAAAAAAACTCCGTACCCCCCCCCCCCCCACCCACCCACCCACTTTTTTGTCCCCCCCAGGTGTTTTATATCCTTTTTTAACAATTTGAACAAACTAAGAAAAAAAAGAAAAAGAGAGGGGAGGGGGAGTGGGACCAAAATATAATATGGAAGATTCGGACAGTGTGCAGAAGCGAAAAGGTGAGCTGCCATGGATCGAGAAATATAGGCCGAAGAAGGTTGACGATGTGAAGCATCAACAGGAAGTGGTGACGGTGATGAAAAAGGTTTTGAAGGACGAGACACCGAACCTGCCCCACATGTTGTTCTACGGCCCACCAGGCAGCGGGAAGACATCCGCCATCCTTGCTATGTGCAATCAAATGTACGGCCCCAAGTACTTGCAGAGCAGGGTGCTGGAACTGAACGCGAGCGACGACAGAGGCATCAGAGTGATAAGAGAACGAGTTAAGGTGTTTGCACAGTCTTCTGTCAACACAAACCCAGAAAAGACTCAGAATGGAATAAACTACCCTGTTCCCCCATACAAGATTATTATTCTGGACGAAGCTGACGCGCTTCTCCCGGACGCCCAAGCAGCGCTGCGAAGAGTTATTGAGGAGTACTGCACCGTTACTCGTTTCTGTTTAATCTGCAATTATATCTCGAGAATCATCGACCCCATCGTCTCGAGATGCGCAAAGTTCAGGTTTCAGCCCATCACGCGGGAGACGATGTCGGACAGAGTGGCGTTCATCGCAAAAACAGAGGGGCTGCACATCGAACAGAAAAACATGCAACAGTTAGACGAGGTCTCGCAGGGGGACCTCAGGCTGGCCGTGCAGTATTTACAGGTTTTTTTTTTTGGGGGGAAAAAAAAAAAAAAAAAACAGGGAGCATTCAAAGCGTACGGCAAAGACCTTCGAGAGTGTGATTTTTACGAGCTTGCCGGGTGGGTTCCCCAAGAGGCCGTTTTGAAGTTTTTCTCCTCGTTCTGGAGCAATTCCTTCACGGTGATGCAGGCTGCGGTGAACGAGCTCACATCGGGAGGCTACTCGGCCGCTCAGCTGCTGTCTCAGCTCACAGACGTCGTGGAAGCCGAGGACACAGCAAAGCTAAACGACATCCAGAAGGCGAACATCCTCTTGAAAATCTCTGCCTTGGAGAAACCCTTGCAAGACGGCAGCAGTGAAGAACTCCAGCTTCTTTCCTTGGGGGGTTACTGTCTGTCCGTTGTGTGTGGGTTGTAAAGATGGAAAGGGGAGAGGAGGGGGGGATTTTTTTATCCCAGTTGAAAATTTCTTTCCCCCTCCCCCTCTTTTTTTTTTTTAAAAAAAAAAGAAATTAGAGCGATTTAGTAGAGACAAAGGGGGAAACGTTCCAAAAAACAGGAAACCCTCATTTTATCTCTTCTTCCCCCTCCCATCGTTTTTCCCCTTACCACCGTCATTAGATATTTTTTTGTTTTCTTAATATCCCCCCCCCCCCCCGACCTTTGAAGAGACACGAAAAAACTTTCTTTTTTTTATCCAGGGTGAGGGGATTAGATGGAATGTAAGCACCTTTCTCATGGAGTTGCACAATTACACGTCTGGTACCAGATCGCCTGTCTAGCTTTGGTGTTGTTGCTGATGTGGTATGACGAGGAGGTCAGTGCAGCCTTCCCGCCTTACAAGGGCTTCGTGCAGGTCTTTATAGATCCCATTTTCGACGCTTTATCAATAGACATGTACCTTTCAGCAGACTACAGGGAGCTGTTCGAGGGTCTGATGCTGCGGCATAAAATGTTGATGATCGCGAGGACGGTGATCTTGGGAAGCGTGTTCGTGGTGCTGAGAAGGTTCAGCAAAGAGGAAGAACAGATTATTAAGAGGCTGACGGTGAACGCCTTTGCAAGGTACGTGTTGCAAGCGATGGATTTGCTCGAGGTTTTGTTCGTCCTGCAGTCCTTCGCTACTAAGAAACTTATGATGGACATGATCCCGAACCTCGCAAAGGGTACAACCGACAACCTTGCAACCCCAGCGATAAAGTGGGCTACATTGATATCCAACTGGTGGTTGGCGCAGATTGTACCCAGCTCGATGATTGCCCTGCTGTATCGATCGGTTGTGCTGCTATACACAAAACAGTACGCCCCGGGCAACTACGGTGTCAGATATTTCATGCTCGCGTTCCAGATAAGCCGGTTGGTGGTGGTTGTGTTCTGGGGTTTTGTAGCAACAGATAGGTCGTACCTAAATGCATCTAGACACGTTGCTGCTTTGCTGTTCGCGAAGGCCATTGTGGTGCATGTCATTGTGAACCTTCAGAATCAGTCCGAGGCTGTGACAGACGGCCACCCGCAGGAGAAAACCGTTCCTTGGAACCGAGAAGAGCTTAGCATCGTGAACATGGTTGTAATCTACACCAACCGGTTTAAAATTTTATTGTTACAACCGTTGATCCTCATGTTAGGGTGTTCAATGGTCATGTTGTCCGCGAATACCATCGCCCTGCTCGTTGTTATTCTTGTGATGTACTTGACGCTGGTGTGGTTCCCCGCAGCGTTGTCGGTTTTGTCTCTCGACTTCATCACAAACGCTTCCGCAATGATGTCGTTCTGCTGGCTTTTTAAATTCTCCTCCGGGTGGTGGGAACCGAGAAATGTTGAGCTCTCGTTGATGTTCTTCACCTTGTCCGTGCTGTCGTTGACACAACTTTCATTCACGTGGAGAGGCGCGGGGTTGCCAGGGGTGTTTATTTTATTCTGGGTCTGTGTGGCAATACAGGATACTTTAACTGGGCTTGCTGTCGATAGTTCAAGACCCTGTCTAAGCGAGGCTGACGAAGAACGCAAATTCAAAACGGTCGACATTCTCATGGCTTCTATTATTGTTTGTGCGGGGTTGGTTGGGATGACGTCACTTGTTACAACGCCGAAGCCCTCGCAGCTTATTCGAATGTACACCCACTCCCTCTGGTCCACAGCGTGCCTCTCGGTCATCATTGTCGTGTCGTACCTCATCCCCATCACCTTTGTACCATCGGCCGCGCACACACCTCTTATCATTCTGCATTTCTTGCTGTTCCTTGGTGTCATGAAGGAGAACGAAGCGGGCATGCGTCTGTTCATCGACAGGGCCCTTTTCAACATCGAGGTCAACACGCAGGGGTTTATGAATGAGTAGGGAGACGGGGGGGGGGAGACAAACTAATAGAGTTTTTTGTTTTTCTTATTATTATATATATTTTTTTTTTTTTGCAACGTCCGATCACGGTTTTAACGATTTTTTTTGGGGTTTTTTTTTTTTTTTTTTGGGTTGAACTTCGCCCTCTCTGAAACCTCGTCACAACAAACAAAATAAAAATTAAAAAAAAAGACAGTGGGGTGGGTGGAGGGAAGGGGGGGGGGGAGGAGAAACTTTAAAGAAAAAAAAAGAAGACCCATACACAAACACACCAAATGATCGCGGATGGCCTGATCAGCACAAGCTCCACGAGCAACGCGTCGCAACACGAGGGGGCGGCTGACTTCGCATACAGCCATGACCTGGATATCCCTTTCAGAGTGAAGGTTGACAACCTTGAAGGGTGCATGCTGGGGGACGCGAACGGGGACCTAAGCACGGACATCTACGTGATGTTGGAACTCTGCAGTAACGGTGTGCTGCTCTGCCCCGGGGCGTACAGCGCAAAATGCAAGAGCAGGTGCAGGCACACGAACGCATTCAAATGGCATGACGTCGTTGTCTTCCCGATGTCCTACCGAGACCTCCCTCTCGACACACTGCTGTTGTGCACAGTATGGTCATCCGCCTACAGCCACCCAGTTGGAGGATCGTCAACATATGTCTTCTCCACTGTAGGGCAGTTGAAACGTGGGTCTCGCCGTCTTGCACTACACGAATCCGTGCAAGCGGACGGGTCGGAGCCTTCTGAGACGTTAGGAAGGATCACCGACACTTCCTTTATGGCACGGACGAACAAGGCCACGCTGAGGTTCACATTGCGGCAGATGAAGCACGTGCTGTGGCTTGACCGCCTCACCTTCCAAGAGATCAACAACATGAAAAAAACGATGATTCACCAGGAGTCCACCCCTGTTCTAGTGATGGAGTTCCCTATATTTCCGGTTCCTATATACCATCAGTCCCTCACTGGGCCCATCCCGCAAGGGTACACAGCGATACCCTCGTCGGGGTTGGTCACCGTGCGGGACCCGGAGATTGATGTTGCGGACAACCCGTGCGAAGTCGAGGCGGCACGGATAATGAAGTCGCAGCATCTTGTGGTGGACCCCGATTTGAAACCGAACGCTGCGCAGTACACAGAAATCCAGTCCATTTTGAAACACTCAGCGTTGATGTCTCCCACACCGAAGGACACACATCTCTTATGGCAGTTTCGGTACTTTTTGCAGAAGAACAAGATTGGGTTCACGAAGTTTATGAGGTGCGTTGACTGGACGGACCCGAAGGAAGAGGCCATCGCGACGGGGCTGATACCAAAGTGGGGCGGGCTCATTGTCGAGGATTGTTTGGAGATCCTCGGGGCGTCGTTTAAGGGCATCTCGGCTGTCCGTTCCCACGCAGTTCAAAGGCTTGACAAGGAGAACAACGACTTTTTGAAATCGATCCTGCTGCAGCTTGTGCAGGCGTTCAGATACGAGGCGGACCCGCTGTCGAGTCCTTTACTCGATTTGCTGCTCCAGCGTGCGTCAGCATCGTGGGATCTATGCAGCTACCTATACTGGTACCTCCATGTTGAAACTGAGGACCCTGTTCCGGATACCGCTGCCATCTTCAAAACTGTCGAGGCTCAGTTGTTGAAGGTTATAAAAGCGGAGCCCAATTCATTCTTTTACGCGCGGTTGGCCAAGCAAACTGAGTTCATGACCGTCCTTGCAAACATTCAAGAGAAGTCTGCCTCCGTGCGGCAGAAAATGATGAAATCCACAGCGATGCAGACAATCAAAGACGGGCATGGCGGTATCACGCAACTCTTTTGGAAGAAGAATGCGTCCAGGCACCTCGACGCATCCGCTAAGGAAACAAAAACTGGGCTGTCTTCCATGGTGGGGATCGGGAAAAGCTTGAAAGCAAGCATGGCAAACCTCGGCTACACCAAACAACAAGAAGACCCGAAAGAGGATTCCGTGAACCCTGAAGAGGAAACCGCGGAAACCGCAAAGGTATAAAAAAAAAAAAAAAAAAGAATAAAAAAAAAATATTAAAAAAAAAAAACCAGATCACACCACCGATATTACCTGATATCGATCTGACGGGGATAAGGGACGACGATGTGCATTTCTACAAAAGTGCAAAGAGGCCGATGGGTATGTTGAAAAAAAATTTTTTTATATAATTCTTTTATAAAAAAAATCTCCAGCTTTGACGTTCCTTCGACCAGCAGGGCATCCAAACTGCAGGTTGATGTACAAGGCTGGTGATGACATAAGGCAGGATCAGCTTGTGCAGCAAATCGTGGGGCTCATCGACAAGCTCCTGAAACAGGACGGCTTAGACCTCATGCTAACGCCCTACAAATGCCTGGCGACCTCTGTCTCAGAGGGGATGGTGGAGATTGTACCGAACGTTGTTCCACTGCAGGATATCATTGATGGCAACAACATCCAAAGCCATCTCCGGAAATATAACTACGACGAAAAAGGGGACTTCCAACTAACGAAAGAATGCCTGGACACGTGGGTGAAGAGCAATGCCGGCTACGCAATCATAACGTTCGTACTGGGGATCGGTGACCGGCATTTGGAAAATCTGCTGGTGACAAATGACGGGAGAATGGTGCATATTGACTTTGGTTTCATTTTAGGACGGGACCCGAAACCCTTCCCGCCTCCCTTGAAGCTTCGGAAGGAGATGGTTGACGCTATGGGTGGGACGGAGTCCGCTCGTTTCAATGAGTTCAAAAAACTGTGCTGCGGTTCCTTCAATATTATTCGAAAGCATGCGGCCCTCATCATCAACTCCATGGCCATGATGGTTGACGCAAACATCCCTGATCTCACCTCCGACGTGCGCACCACGAAGAACGCCTATTCCAAAATTCAGTCTGTTGAGGACAAAATGCGCTTGGACCTCAATGACGCTGAAGCCACAAATTACTTCCTTGATATCTTAAACGAAGCCCTCAACTCCATCATGGGGAAGATCGGCGACTGGGCCCATATCAAGGCAGGGAAGTTTAAGTGATCGATAGTGAGAGTTACAACGAGAAACCTTGCCTCCTTTTTTTTTTTTTTTTTTTTTTTTTTTTGTTCTCTTCTTTTCTCAATAGTGTTTTTTTTTCCCCCCCTTCCTCCCCCCGCCTTTCCTACTTCGATCTTTTCCCCTTTTCGCTCTGTTTAGTAATTGCTTTTTTTTTTTTTTTTTTTTTTTTTTTTCTTGGTTTTTTTTTGCTCCCCCCCACTCAACACACAGGCAACGTGGTTCCCCGCCTGAACTACTTTGCGCAGACAAATAGTAAAAGTTGGGGAAGGCTTGGTCGGCTTCACATCGTGATGCCCTGTACCCTGTAGGGACTTGGAGGCTCACCCTTTCTCAAGAAGAGAGGTGGCTCCCCTCTGTTTTTCTTTACAAAAGCAATGTTAAAAAATAAAAGTTGGGACACAACACACACAAAGGCGGGGGGAGAAAAAGGGGGGAAGGGGGGGGGGGGGGGGGGGCAACCTCCCCCTGCTCACATGAAAGGCGAAGACGAGACACACACAACAGGAGAAGGGAGCATCCCGCTGGTCCCGTCATTGGGAATCGATGAAGAAGAGGAGCAGCTGATCACAGAGGTGGTGGCAGACCTGAGAAACTACCAGGGGTTGGACTACTGGCCCCCAAAGAACACGTACCACGATGGGACCCTGAAGAACCAAACACCTGACGAACACCTGAGGGCAAAGTGGGTGTGCTTCGCGTTCATAGGGTTCGCAGTGGCAATCATTAGCTTCACGATGAAACAGAGCATCGAAGGCATCATCATCAAGCGTGAGGAGCTGGTAGGTGACATTGTGCTGCACGGTGTTGACGAAGTACCTCATGAGACGCAAGACGGATCTTCCGACACTGCGAAAAAAACAGCCTCGCGTGCAGCAGAGATCCTGTCCTTTCAACCATACCTCTTGGAGCGGACCATAACGGTGGACGGGAACTGGGTGGCAACAGGCGGGCCCTTCGGCGAGATCGGAACAAAGATCGACCCAGAATCAGCTTATCCAGAAGCCTTCTTCACCAATCTCGGTTGGTTCACTACGAACCCGGAGGAACCAGTAACATACCGGGACTGCCTTCAGCCAGGCGTGAAGTTTTACAAGAAAGGAGCGGGTGTTATCTACACGGTCTCGTTTTCAAGGTCGGGGGGCATCCTTGGCTTCAGTCCAGTTGCGTTGTCTTGTGCTACGGCGGATAATAAAACCTGCTCCTGCAACTCCACCGAGGGACCAACACCCACCCTGACAGAGCCTGTTCGGGTGTTGTATAGAAAAGCCGTTCCAGGAATGAACACCGCGAAAGGCTGGTTTTTTTGGACAGGGAGCAGTTGTATATTGGTGTTGATCTCATCATTGGTGGTGCTTCTGGAACCCCGTGCGTCAGGGTCAGGATTGCCCGAGGTCATGGCGTATTTGAACGGAGTACAGTTGACGAAGAGTCTTGGGGGAAAGGTTGTAATTTGCAAGTTTTTATCGTGTTTGTGCGCGGTTGCCAGCGGTCTCCCTGTAGGACCTGAAGGCCCGATGATCCATCTCGGCGCGATGGTCGGAGCGGCGATGACTCAGTCCTCTGACAGTGCGTGGGGCGTCCGACGGAGATTAATATCAGAAGGCGCCAACAAAAAGTTTCGATCAACGAGAGAACGGAGAGATTTCATCGCTTGCGGTGCCGCGGCAGGGGTCTCAGCAGCCTTCGGAGCCCCTTTGGGAGGCCTCCTCTTCGTAATGGAAGAGGTGGCGACACATTGGGACACATCGTTGACGTGGCTGATCTTTTTCGGGACGATGATCGCGTTCTTCTGTTCTGCTGTGTTGATGTCTCTGTTCCACGGGTGGAAGCCAACAGGCATCCCATTCGGGCAGCTCTCCCCCTCCGCGCAGGTTTTGTTCCAACCTGAACTCGTCTTACGGAACGTGGAGGTTCACATCGGTATCATCATCCCTGCCATGCTGGTTGGAGTGGTGTGCGGGTTCCTAGCGGTGTACTTTACAAAGCTCAACATAATTATCGCAAAATGGAGGCTGAAGACGATCAAACCAAAACGGCACTTAAGAGTGTTGGAACCGCTTCTGCTAGCGTTCGTGTTCGGGTCCGTGACGTATTTCATGCCGAAGATCGCGTCTTGCCATGAGATGCCCGCGGATAAAGTGCAGACTCCGTCCAGCAGCTCTGAGGCGTTGTTGTCGCTGGAGGACACAGCGGACCATGGAAAGAGCTTCATGACGTTCCCCTGCGAAGTAGTGGGTGAGTTCTCACCGTTGGGAACGCTTACCTTGAACAGCGGAGAGACCGTTATCAAACACTTGTTCAGCAAAGGCACGCGTTCGCTGTTTCCGGGCGGTGTTTTGTTCGTATTCCTCATCACGTACTTTCTGTTCTCAGCGTACGCTGCCAGCAACACGTACGCGTCGGGTCTTGTCGTTCCAATATTGGTCATTGGAGCTGTTACAGGCAGACTTCTTGGCGAGCTTGCTAAAGAGATAATACCAGCAGTCTTCGGGACAATGTCATGGATCGACCCTGGTATATTTGCGTTAATAGGCGCCGCGTCCTTTTTCGCAGGGGTCTCTCGTTTGACAGTTTCCCTGGCGGTTATCATGGTGGAGCTGTCCAATGAACTGTACTGGCTTCCGGCAATGATGTGCGGGATCATGGTGGCGAAATGGGTGGCGGACTACCATTGCCACTCGTTGTACCACTCTCTGATACATTTGCGTGACATGCCGTTTTTAACACCGGAGGGGTCGCGGCCGCCTCATCTGCAGGTTCATACTGCAGCGGATATTGCCACAAACCCTGCGGTAACCCTTCACGAGACTTGCACCGTGAAGGAACTCATGGAACTTTTAGTGCTAACGCACAATGGTTTTCCGGTATTGGACGAGAACGAGCGGTTGAAGGGAATCCTGATGAGGATACAGATAGAAACGCTTTTGTACCAAAAGTTTTTCGACACGATTACGGAAATCGATCTGGTGAGGGGTCTTGGGGAAGCGTACGAACCATCCCTGACGAAGAGGGGCGAGCACCTCAGACAGCTGCTGGAGCTAAGGAAGACGCTGACGCCGGCGGACGAGGAGACAGAAGTTGATTTGTCAGACTACTATTCGTCCTCCCCGTTCATCGTTCATAAGGACTTCCGCTTAGACCTCGTCTACATCATGTTTCAGTCATTAGGTCTGCGACACCTGTGTGTCATCACTAGCGACTACACTGTGTTCGGGATTATTACCCGTAAAGACCTGGTGGACCTTGACAAACGTCTTGAAGAAAACGAGGTCCTTGATGAAGGCCTCATCTCTCCACAGCACCGTAGGAGGAAATCCCACGCGCCTGGATTTAAATCCTTCACTCAGCAGGGCTTGAAGGCGACCAAGATCGACGCTGCTGCCTTGGGGTTGACCAGGTCCGACAAGGGGACCCCTTTGGTAAGCCATTCCAGTTTCGGTGGTTTACTTGAAAAAGCTGTATACAATGGGGTTAAGAAGCAATCTATCGTGAATTATACTGTTCCAGAGAGTAAAGCGGAGAGGCCGATTAGTGATAACGAAGATGAAGAAGAGGAGGAGGAAGAGGAAGAGGTGGACCCGTTAGCCTTCGTGCCAAGCCCGAACCCTTTGTTTTATGGGGGCGGGCAGTTGCCTTCTGTCTTGGGTTCTCTTAGTCCACTTGCTGCCTCGCCGCTTGCCGCGTCACCACTATCCTATGGGCAGGCGAATACCCATGACTTGCATAGACTTCTTGAGGTACGGCAAACTCGGGCGGACGATATCTCCGCGCAGAATGCGGCTTTGGAGCAGCAGTTACAGCAGGTTTGGAAGAATTTAAACAAAAAAAAAAAAAAAAAAAATGTTTACAGATGACGAATGGTAATAATGTTGCTATTTAAGGCGGGGAAAAAAGAAGAAAAAAAAAAGTTTCTTCCCCCCCTTTTTTTTTATTGTATGTTTTCTCTTTTTTTATGTAATTTTAGGGGTTAACAAAAAAAAGAAATTTTTTTTTATTTATATATAATCATCACATTTTCTATATTGTGTTCATGCTAACGTATTCTGCCTCCCTTGCGTTAAGAGGCGAATACTAACTTTAAAAAAAAAAGCAAAAAAAAGGAAAAACATTTCTTTCAACTGGGCGCTGACCAACTGGCCTCCTTTTTTTTTATCTCTATATTTCTTTTCTATAGATAGCGGCTCCTCTTTCTCCTTTTCTTTTCTTCAGGCGTCCTGTCACATACCGCAGGTACCCTTAAATGTCTCTTTTTTTTTTCTTTCTATGTGCAGTGCGCCACCGACACTGAAGGAGGAAGAAAAAAAAAAAAAAAAAGGAGGAAGAAAAAAAAAACGAATAAAAGCCCGATAAGGAAAAAAAAAAGGGGGGTACTGTAATCCACCAAAAAAAACTTTTTTTTTGTGTATGGCCAAGCTTTTTTTCAGCTGAAACTGAGGCCACCCTGCACTTGAGCTGATGTGGCAGCCGGGTGGCGATGGGCTTGGGGCACAATGATTGATTTTTTTTTTCCCCTGGATTTACAGTAATTTCCTCTTTTTTTTTTTAAATGGGTAGTGAACAATTATATTTATATTTATAAATAATAAAAAAATAAAAATAAAAAAAGAAAGAAAGAAAAACTGTTAAAGTTTAGAAACTGTAAACGTTTGTGGTTGTTACCTCCCCCTCCCCTTTTCCCCTCCCCCTCTTTCACTCAAAAAAGAAATGGGTAATGAACTCCCCATGCATACCAGTGACATACCCAAGGTAGGTCAGCTGAAGAAATAACGAAAAAAAAAAAGAAAAGAAAAGAAAAAAAAAAGAAAGAATACATCAGATACCAGTGGAATGAAGGAGAAGCTGCAATAACGAGAGAATGTCTCAGAGGGCAAGTGCTGGCTTGGAATCCACATAACTTGAGAACTAGTGGGTGTCTCAGGGACCGCGAGGGTACCCACATATAGAGAGGTCGTTGCGTTCTTTTTGCTGCACTTCCCCGTCCTGAGACCGGTCATCACTGGCTTACCACGGGGAAGAAGAAATAAAAAAGTTTTCTTTTTGTGATATTTTCAAACTTCTTAATTGCTTGTTCTGTTCCTTCAATTTTTTTTTTTTTTTTTTTTTTTGTGTTGCTCTCCTTTGTCGGTTGGAGGCCTTTTTTTTCTTTTTTTTCAAAAAAAAAAAAAAAATGGTTTATATTACCTAATGCAACTAAGTGCCGAACAACAAAAAAAAAAAGACACACAAAGAAATCATTTTTTTTCTTCCCCCATTTACTCTTCACCAGACCACGGGGGCTTGGGAGGCTTCGGGGCGATGCTTCACAAAGGTTTCATGTTGCATTTTCCCACCAGGCAATTTTTTTTTTTTTTTTGAATCATTGTGTAGGTCAGAGGAAGACCCACCTTGGTACAAGACATTCATTATGTGTGCAATATGGCCAGTTTAGTACCTCGTGTTAGGTGAAAAAGGGAAAGAAAAAAGGGGGGAGGGAAAAGAAAGAACATGAATAGTTCCCCAATGTTTACAATTTTTTGTAGTCTTTATTTTTTTATTCGCTTTTCCGATATTGTGTGTGGGGGGAGAGGGGGGGGGGGGGGGGGGGGGTGAAGTGGAGGATGTGGCATTTTGCTATGCCCACACACACACACTGAATTTTTTTTTTATCGAGTTTTTTTTTTTTCTTTTTTTTTTTCTTCGAACTTTTTTGAAAAATCCAAAAAAAAAAAAAAAAAGGGCCAAAAAAAAAAAAAAAAATGTTGCTCCTTGAACACGTAAACATCGAGGTCACAGATGCACAGGTTGCCCAAAGATTTTTCGAATTGCTCGGGTGTGTCAAAGCGGCGAGGGGACCCGAGAGCACGCTTCACATGAACTGCGGTGCGGTGACCCAATTCCACCTCCCCGTGGGCGAAGGACAAAAATGGAGGGGAACGGTGGCGATCGGATACCGAAACCAGGCCGACATAGAAAAAAAAACAGAAGCTGTCCGATCTGAAGGGTACGACGTTGCCCATGACGGCTGCGTCACAGGCCCGGGAGGTAACTTATTCAAGTTTATGGTATCGAAGGGGGAAATGGAAAGCAAGGGTACCAGAACAGGGTCGAAAACTGGAGAAGGCTATCCCCATGGTATTGTTCAATGCACGGTTGAGGTACCGTGGGGAACAAGCCCGAAGATCGCAAGGTTTTACAAAAATGTTTTCCGGTTCGCGGTCGAGGAGGCCGATGCGCGGTGCTGTGTGAAGGCGGGACCCCACAATTGTCAAAACCTGACATTTTTTGAAACGGATTCCCCGGCCCCTACAAACGGGGAGCATTTTTGTTTTTACACACCTGATGTTCTAGATACGTTTCGGCGCTGCGAAGCGCTGAAGCTTGTCGAGGTGAATCCTCGTTTTGTACACGTGGACTCTAGCCTCTCAGAGGGCGATGTGGCCTCATCCCATGCTTTCAGAACGTTTTCAATTGTAGACTTGGACACGCAAGAACCTATTCTTGAACTGGAGCATGAGATTCGTGGAAACCTTCATCCGTCTTACCCCTGGACAGAATGATGTTGGAGGGGAGAAAGAAGAGAACCGCCCCTTCGTTGAAGAAAGGGGGGGTTTTTTTTATTTTATTTTTATTTTTTATTTTTAACCATCTACCAACGGACCATTTTTGCCCACCAGGGGGTAAATTTTCAAAACTTCAAAAAAAGCTATTCCAGCGCAACGCCGGGGCTATATGCCCCCGGAAATGCCTCCAGATGTCCCAATTCTAGAGAGAGGGTGCCCACAGCAGGGTCCACCCCCACAACATTGTCAAAAATATCGTTCCTGAAGTGCCCGAGAGGGGATACAAAAAACAAGTCAAAAAAAACCGACTGTAAAATTCTATAAAAAGCTATTTAAGGCCTTCTTGACGCGGTTCGTATGTGCCCCAGGGCTGGGGGACTTCTTTTTTGACCCCGGGAGGGGTTTCTGGGGGGTATCCCCGGCAAGGTGGTAGTCTTTGAAGCACGGAGTCACGCAAAGTTGTACCAAGCAGGCTGAACACTGAAATAGGGGTCTTTTCGACTTGCAATGCTTGCACCGCACGTTGCACTACTTTTTCGGGGAAATGGTCCCAGAAGGTACTGTCACGGCGCATTGGGGTCTCAGAGCACTCGTTCTGTGTTTCGGGGCATGGTATTGGGGCGGCCTGCTCTGTAGTTGACTTTATCTGTTGTTTAGACTGCCTCCCTAGTAGCCCTTCGATGACTGCCTCTTTGAAAGGCGTAAATCCACTGTCGTTCGTACTCAGGGCGTTGGGGGGCAAGGCTTCTTTCCAAACAAGCCAAGCATTCGCCAGAGATTTACCTAACAAGTACAAAAATACTTTTAGGGGCCACTTTTAAGTCATAAGGGAGCGTTTATGGTGTTTTGTCACAGCATCACCCAGCGTCGGTTCCGCCCATTGCGGTGTTGTAAATATGCACTTGGTGGGGGGCGGGATGTCCTTTCCGGCTTTCATTCTCTTTTGGCGGACACGTCAAATTCGACTTCACCGGAACATCCAACGTCGATAGAAAGCACGCTGGCATGATGTCATGCCACGTTGTGGTGCAAAGGATGCTCGCGTGCTGGTGGAACTGGGTGTCCCCACGGGATGCGCGTCCTTGGCATGCGGCCTCGCTTCTTTGGGGCATCCATGATCTCCGGGAGGCCTTTGCGATAAGTAGAAGTCAGCACGCTTGTTTGTTTCGCTGTGGAAACACAGATTTCCCAGAATAGTCAAAAAGCGGTCTCTTGACATGACATTGGCGTACCCAGGGGTGTAGTTGAGAGACGTGGAGCCAGTGTGCCAGTAATCAGAATAATCTGGCTTGATATCCAAGTCCATCGACAAAAGGACACCTAGGAAGGCATGCAGAGAAGCAGCATCGAGATCCAGGGAGACACCTTTTTTAGCCGCATTTGCCACATTGTTCCAAGTTATGACCCGAATAACGTTTGGGACGAGCATTTGGAGAATATATGGTATGGCATTGAGCCTTTGATGTCAAAACAGGGTCCACAAGGATTTCGATCTTCACGAAACCGGATGCCTTCCAACTGCTCCGGCTTTGCCGTCCAATCACCCTGCTGTGACTAGGAATCGGTCGAATTCGTATCAGAATCACTGTTTGTATCAAAATTGCATAATAGGGATGAGCCATCAGTGCTGCCATCACTCATGACGTCCTCTTCCGGCCCTCTTTCCGGGCGCCTTTTTTTGAAGTGATTTTTAAGGGTAAATTTGGGCTGGCGTTTTTTTTCATTTTTTCATTTTCTTGTTAAGTTAGGGCAGCATTTAGTTTATTTTTTTCATATTTTCCGCGCAGGACCCCGCCGGCAAGAAAGGGCCGGGCCGTATTGCATTGAAAGCCCTTTGCGTAAAAGATTTTTTTTCAAATCGTCTATATATAGACGCTCGTTGATAGATGGTTAAAGAACACAGCCGGGGAAAAAAAAAAAAAAAAAAAAAGAAGAAGAGAAAAGGCCCAGGTAGACACGAAGCCTCCTTTTTTTTTTTATCTCATCTCTTTTTTTTTTTTTTTTTTTTTTTTTTAAATTTCTTGCAGCGCTAGCGATAACTACTAACCTGTACCAGAAGCCTTTTTTTTTTTTTTTTTTTTTTTTTTTTTTTTGCAAGAACGAGTCTTTACTTGTCTAAACAAAAGGGGAACGTTGGCAACGTGTTTCGGGTTGACAAAAACTTCTCCAGGTTTTACCCGGCACGTACAAACAACGGCCAGTTCCTCTTTTTTTTTTTTTTTTTTTTTTTTTTTTTTTTTTTTTTTTGCAAGAGAAAAAAGACAACAACAAAGTAGGGGGGGGGGGGAGGAGAAGAGAAAAAAAAAAACAAAAAAAAATGTTGTCCCTCTCCACCAGCGCCTTGCTCATGGCCATAGGTGTGATCCTACACCCGAAGCAGCCGCCTAAAGGCTGGAACTCATACGACTTCGGGAATGGCACAGATGTGTATGGCACCCCCGACTACCCCACTTTGATCAATCTGATGAACGGCATGCAGGAGTATATACTACCCCACGGGTACAACTATTTCTGTGTTGATGGAGGGTGGTATCAGAACGGCTCTGTCAATGATATGGATGAGTTCGGAAGGCCTGTTCCAATGGCGTCGGTGTACCCCTCTTTGAAGGGGTCTTGGAAACCCGTATCTGACCAAGTCCACCAGAGGGGTTTAAAAATGGGTCTTTGGGTCACATTAGGAATCCCCAATGAAGCCATTGTACGAAAGGTTCCCATAAAAGGAACTTCTTACACTGCCGACGAAATCGCGTTTGGGGGTAAAGGCCACATTTTCCCTGCGTGCGGGTGGAACCCTGATGTGGCAAGAATTAACACTTCTCATCCTGGTGGTGTGGCATATTACAAGTCATTGGTGGAATTGTGGGAAGAGTGGGAGCTGGACTATTTGACAATTGACTGTGTTTTTGGGGACAACATGGCACCGGAGGATTTGGAGCTCTTCCAAAAGGAGCTCAACGCGAGTTCAAGGGGGTTTATTGTGTCGCTCTCTCCCGGTGACAGCTGCACAGCCGACAAAATCGAGTTCGCAAAAACCGTTTCCACCATGGCCCGCGTCACTACTGACTTTTACGCGAACTGGCACGAGTTTTTCCCGCATTTTCAGTACGCCGCTGATCTGGCCTATCTGGCGGGATCTGACAAGGGTTTCTACATCAATATGGATAAGCTTCCGTTTGGTAAGATGCATGGTCAGGCGGAGCTGCCTCTCAGGTGGAAATTCTGGCCCCCTTGCCAGATGTCAATTCTCACTCTGCACATCACTGTTCAGTCCCCGTTGATGTTCGGGGGGGATATAAGAAATGTATATAAAAAAAAAAAAAAAAAAAAAGAAGAAAAAAAAATACCCACATCAGCCTGCAACATGTGACCCGAACTCGAAATTTGCGTGCGGTGTGAGTGATTACACATTGGGGCTGTTGAATGTATGTGTGTGGGGAAACAAAAAAATTTATTATTATTTTAGAACGATTTCCTCCTCGAAGCTCACTTGGACATCCGCAACCCTGTGCAGCACTTCCGCGACAATTTCACTATTGTTTGGATCGCTAACTCCGCCTCGTACGGGTCTTCCTCCCGCTACGTTTCCGTTTTCAACATTATGTGTGGGCTTCCTAGGGTCGCCGACCCGCCTTGCCTTAACGGGACAATTGTGTCCACTCTGTCCTTCAAAACGCTGGGGCTTCCGACTGCTTCCTTCTTTGATGTAATGGACCTGACGGAAAAAACGCCGCTTGGTTCATTCAACTCCACCTTCGATGCCACAGTTGAAGGTCTTGGTGCCAAGATTTACAGGATCACCCCCTCAGTTGGGGTCATGCCTCTTGGGGACAAGGTGGATAGGAGCCGTGAACCGACACAACGGTGGCAGGAATATGAAGGGGTGAGGCAAAAATGGGGGCCTTGGAAGTGATTGAGAGAGGTGGGGGGGAAAAAAAAAAAGTGTGATTTGTCGTTTCTCAATTTGAACTGGGAAAAAAAAAAAAAAAAAAAAAAAAAAAAAAAGAGTTTTTTTTTATTATTCTTTTTTTATATTTCGTAAGCGCAGCACCGGCCGGTGCGCAAAAACGCATACCTTAACAAGAATAGTTTTTTTTTTTTGTTGTATTATATCTCTTTTTTTTTTTACATAGAGGCTGTCCTCAAGTGGGATTGTCGTCTTTTTTTTTTTTTTTTTTTTTTTTTTTTTTTTTTTTTGAAAAAAATTTTTTTCTATAGCAAGAAGTTCTCAAAATGGGGAATTATAAAATAAAAGGAAAATAAAAAAGCTGTCTAGGAAAGAATATCAACAGTTTTTTTTTTTTTTTCTTTTTTTTTCCGATGACGAGAAGGAAAAAAAAAAAAAAAAAGAAAGTAAGAAAGAAGGAAAAAATAGTAAATACTAAATTGGGGGAAGAAAAGGGTGACATTTTAGCAAAAAAAAAAAAAAAAAAAAAAAAAAAAAAAAAAAAAAAAAAAAAAAACCACCCCAGCATAGTGTTCTTTTCTTTCTTTCTTTTTTTCTGTTAGATTTCGGTGAGCACCCACTCCGCACACCGAAGTTTATTCGGGGTTTTCTTTTAAAAAAAGATTTTTTTTTATTCTTCTTATTTTTATTTTATTTTATTTTATTTTTATGCTTTACATCCCAACGTACTCCGAAGGAGAGAAGGAAAAAAAAAAAAAAAAAAAAAAAAAAAAAAAAAAAAAAAAAAAAGAAATCAGTTAGTCGACCGTTTTTTTTTGGCAGTGAATAAGTAGGAATCACAATGCAAAATCCATGGGTAAGAGAAAAAAAAAAAAAGAAAAGGAAACAAAAGGAATCTCTTTCGCCCGAAACCCCCTCTCAAACTTCAATCTTTCCCTTTTTTTTTTTCTTCCCCCGTTCCTTCACGAAATAACAAAAAAAAAAAAAGGAGGGGGGAGAAAATGTCAGGAGCCCTGGATGCAGAACTCTTGATCCTCAAGGAGATCCTCCCGAACGAAGATGAGCGGCTACTGGAGGCACTGCTTGTACAGGGTTTGGGGTGCAACGAAATAGTAGAATTGTTCATGATGCAGCCAGATCTACTGCAGGTTTTTTTTTTTTTTTTTTTCGGGGAAAAAAAAAAAAAAAAAAAAAAAGGAAGGTTTGGCCCAACATGAAGCAGAAGAAGAAGAAATACAAATCATGGGACCACCCTTAAGATCGGAAAACCCCCAGGTGTGTATCAAAAAAAAAAAAAATAATTTTTTTTCTTTTTTTTTCACTTCCTCTCCCCTCCCCCCCCACAGAAACACGACCTCACATATCAAGACATCGATCAGGACGAGATAGATATTTACGGGATATCATGGAAAGCAGAGTCAAAAGCCGCAAGAAACGAAGCGAGGCAGCAAGGCGGCGTAATCCAAGGAGACCTCGACGACGACAAGGACGACTTCGAGTCTGAAAAAGAACAACGTAGATACTACACTGCCTACAACGACCCGTGGATAACCCCTCAAGGCGACCGTGCAACATGGTGCACAGGCAGACGGTACATAACCGGACACGAAACCATGCCCAACGACGAAAAAACCGAACAACCCCCTGTAATCACAAGAACTGATGAAATTGCCTTGTGGGCGCAAGACTGGGAAGAGGAGAGCAACGACGATGAACTTCTAATCACGCGGAATCGTTTGTCCCCATATGCTGACGTATTTGAAAACAAGACAATGGACGTTGGAACGGAACTCAGAAAAGACCGAAAAACATTCAACCGTGAAAAAAAAGAGGTTCTGGAAAGGTTAATACTCGCAGCAAAGGAACATCTCGAGACAAAACCGCTTGCCGAAGAAGGTGCGGATGGTGAGGACAAATCGGTCGACAGCTCTGTCGTTGTTCTTGCGGAACCATGCAGCACCGGCGGGGCCTTATGTTGTGCAACATGTATTTTCGGGCTTCTCTCCCAAGTTAAAGTAACAAAATTCGATGTTCACGGTGAGAATTCTTGGGATCTACCTTTGAAGCACGATTCCGGGTTGCGGCTTAACCTTAATAGAGTCAACGCTGAACTGACGCCTGTTGCCTGGCGGTGGAGAATTTTAAACTGTTGCTGTATACCTTGTCCTTGGTCGTGTCAAGATCAGGGAATTTCCAACGTCCGGTCTGATTTTGATGTAGACACGAATTTCGAGCTGCACCTCCACCCCGCAAAACCGCAAAACGTTACTTTTAAACACCTTTCCTCTTCAATACATGACATCGCTTTGTCGTCAACGAGGGAGCCTGTTACCGGGACGTGGGACCGACAGCGGCCTGCTTGTTGTTGTGCTTCTTGGAGGTGCGGGCTTTTCTCTTGTTTCTATTCCTGTCTCCCGGTGGTTTGCGGTCCTTGTATCAGGTGCACGATCGAGCATTATATAGGTGAGATTCCGGAGATGACGGACACGCGTTATAAGAAGCAGAAGAAGGTGAAGAAACGGCCGAAACCTGTCAAGATGACATGATGATAAGGGAGTAGATTTTTTTTCTTTTTTTTTTTTTTTAAAAAAAGAGAAGAAAAAAAAATAATAGAAAGAGATTTTTTTTTTTTTTTTTATTGACGGTAGAAAAAAAAAAAAGAAAATTTGTTATTGTCTCACTTTTTCTTTTTTCAAAAAAAAAAAAAAAAAAAAAAAAGAAATTGAGTGAAAACCCCACTCCCCGCTCTCCCCCCTCCCCAATTACATCCCTCTCCTATTTTGGTGTAGGAACACATTTTTCACACACACCAGTTATCAAGACTGCACGCGCTCAATGCACTTGGTACAGCCAGCTTTTGAGAATATACGAACACGGCGCCTACAAAAAAAAAAAAAAAAAAAAAAAAAAAAAAAAAAGCTCTGTAGTAAAATAAAAGAATTGGGAGAGGGAAAAAAGAAAAAGTGAGATAAGAAGAAAAGAAGGAAAAAAAAAAAAAAAAATGCACCCCCCCTCCCTGGCTGTGTTTACGGTTTTAACTTTTTTTTTTTTTTTTTTCCACCCGCATTTGAAACTTTTTTTTTTTTGAGAAGAAGGTTTTTTTTAAGAAAAAAAAAAAAAAAAAAATGTTACGACACTTTAGAACGTTGGCTGCCCAGGGTCCAAGAGAGTATTTCTACTACTCTAATGACCACGGCAACCTGTACCACCTTATCAGAAAAGAGGACATTTTAGGGGGGAAGGAACCGCCTAGGGGACCCGCACACATGCGGGGTGAGAAGTTCCTTGATTTTTTCTTCGGGATGGTCAGAGAGAACAAGACCGGACTCCACCCAGAGTTCCCTTGGGTCTCGAAGTGCAAAGGGGAGCTGAACTTCCTGCTCCCTTCCGACCGACCTATCACTTACACAGAACTGACTAAGGACTCCGCAGGGAAACATTACCTCACCTATGGTGGTGGGGGTCTCCGAGCTCTCTTTGAGCCAGAGAAGTTGTCTGTCTGTTCTGCAGGCCGCGTTTACTACCCGGCAAAGATAGGAACTATGGGCTTGATATCCTGCCACCTTGCCCTGCAGCTGGGGTTGGAAAACATTTGGGAAGACGATGGGGAGCCGCCCATGCTCCACTGGGAGGGAAGGAAATACCCCTTACAGCAAATACCAGCTTTTTTTTTAGAAACCTGACACCATTTTCTTTTTTTTTTTTTCTAGCTGTTCATCTTCTTCTAGCTTAGGATGGAGGGGGCCGACATGGCAGAGTTCGTTTGCGCGATTTGCGGGTTCCGTGTCCCCTCCGCTTTGAAGGTGCCCCTCGGCACCCCTCCTCCGTTTCACTCTTCTATAAAATTCCTAGAAGACGTGTGGGTCGTTGAAGACCCCGACAGAGAAGAGCCGCGGTCTCTGTGCATAGGAACACAGTGCAACACGTGCGGCAGACAAGTGTGCCCGTATGGGTGCGGGGTGTTCTTTGGAAAGCGATGGTGCAAGGTGTGCGGAACAGAAGAGGGGAACCCCCTCCCGAAGGAGCTTCTACGGGAACTCGGCGTACATTGAGATTTTTTTTTTTTTTTTTTCCTTTTTTCAACTCCACCAAAATAAAAATAAATAAATAAATAAAAAAAAGGAGGAGGGGAAAAAGGTAAATGCACAAATATGGACTTCGGGAAGGGATCTGGTGACCAAGAGCCACCTGTACACAACAGCGCGTCGTATGTGTCGATCGTCGGGTCCATGGCGACGGTGAAGGGCGTGGGAAGCAATGTTCTAAGGACAGTGGTATCGGTTGTGGCGCACCCTTACCATGTCATCAGAATGTACAGCACGCTGTGTGTATGCGAACTGGGGGGCGAGGCATGGTGGGGTGTGAAGGAAGTGGAAGGATGGGGCGTGGGCGCGATCCTCTTCTGGCTGTTCATAACAACCTTCCCCGTTCTGTGCATCACGGCCTCCACCACCGCCATCGTCGTAGACATGCTACTCCTCTTCTACGCATTCCTCGTCATCGTAGGCGTTGCCGCCGTGGTGATGGTAAGACGCAAGTGGCTGACAAGACCAGCCTCACTATGCAGCCCTTGCCCTGTAATATGTTTCGACATGATCCCCATTTTAACAGCCGTCACAATGTTCGTGGAGATCTTACAACTGACATCGTTAGCTTTCAACACATCAACGGATAATCCCTTAAAGTACATCCTGCTTCGTGGGGTTGGAAGCACCGCTGATGAAATTATTTTCTGGACGTCCATCGCAACTGTCGTAACATGGTGGTTCGTGCTGTGCATCACATCTGTCACGGGAAACTCAAACGCGGGTGTTAAGTCTTCAGGCCATCGTGGATCGGTTCCTGCAGCGAAGGAAATGACCACATACCCAATACGATCGGTGCCTCATGGTAAGATTATGCGTGTTGTGTTGCCTATGGTAGATATTATGTTCGTTACTGTCTTCTCCGTCATCGTTCGCGGGGTGACCTCGCAGAGGGATGGGTACCTGGGAAGCGCTTACGAGAAAACCCGTAGTTTTGTAGGGCTTCTCGTTCTCGGGTACAACATGGTGAGTACTTGTTTGTTGCAACCGTTGCTCCACAACGATTTGACCACACGTGATTCATCGAAGCCGTGCCCTGTATTTCACGCAGCTGACAGAATTGGCAAATTGTTCATCATTGTTTCATCTGAAGTTGGTTACGGACACCCCACCGCTGTCTTAATCCCGTACTTAATGGTAACTATCGGGCTGTTAGGGTGGCTTCGAACATTCGGGAAGAAGTTACCGTATCCTTGCAAGGGTCCGTGTAACGATCCTGCTTTCAATGCGGTGCTGTTCGGGTTTTACTGTGCAGTGGTGTGGAGTGGGGTGTGTTCTGCCATCGCGGAGATCGGGAAGTGGCGAAAGATATACTCGTACTGCTTACTGGTCTGCCCCGGGTGGCTGGTTGTTGTTTTGTTTATTTATTGGGGGATCGCGTCACACTTGCATAATGTAGATGACTGTGGCCTCAGCAACACTCCACAGGGCAACCCTCTTGCAGCGTTGAAGGCGCCGTCGCAGGTGTTGCCTGATGCGGGTTTCGATCCTCTCCCATCTCCTGCGGAATCACCTCGTATCTCTGCCACGCCTCCCAATATAGTGCCTGTCCCGAAAGAAACCGAAATAGGACCTATTCTCGCCCCGCCACCCCCACCTCCACCTCTACCCTCCGCAAGCCCTGAATGTCAAGGATCGCCTCCCAACGACTTGAACTTTATAAGGTTTTTTTTTTGGGAAAAAAAAAAAAAAAAAAAAAGAAAAATCACAGCCTTCGAGCGTCCGATTCCTCCCCGAACGGTGCAGATGACTTGATATCGCCGGTGAAGTCCGATCTGAAAGATGAGGTTGTTGGAAATAAAGAGGTTGAAGAGGAAGAAGAGATTGAGGAGGAAGAGGAGGTTGAGGTTGCAAGCCAGCCCGGTCCAATGGAACAAACGCAAGATGAAGGGTTCCATGGGGATTCTATAGGGGGCGTGGTGGTCGGCAGCGAAGGAGAAGAAGAAAAAGAAACCCCGAAAGAGGAGGAAGAAACCGAAGAGGACCCTGCAGAACAGGAAACAATCGAAGAGGAACGAGAGGAAGAAGACGGAAAGAAACCAGTATGCCCCACTTTTTTCCTTTCCCGAAACGCAAACAAAAAAAAAACAAAAAAAAAAAAAAAAAACAGCAAAAAGAATTTTGGAACGCGAACGAAGATGAAGAAAACGAAGGAGACTACTGCAAAGGAGGCTACCACCCCGTTACCATGGGTGACACCTACGATGGTTATACAATTCTGGACAAGGTACTTTTTTTTTTTTTTTTTTCTTCCCAACCCCCCCAACCAAAAAAAAAGCTCGGCTGGGGACAATTCAGCACGGTCTGGCTCGCAAGAAAAAACACCGGACATCTCGCCGCTCTGAAAATCTCGAAATCGTCTCCAAACTTCACAAGAGCCTCTCTGTACGAGACAAACGTGCTGAAGGAAATAAACGAAACAGCGGAAAAAGCAAAAGACGCTCTCGGCTCAAACCGGGTAGCACTATTACTAGACGACTTCGAAATCACAGGCCCCAACGGTACCCACATTGTCATGGCGCTAGAAGTCTGCGGTCACAACCTGTTAAAGCTCGTCACCAACCACGACTTCAAAGGCATCCACAAAAACATCGTGAAGGTAATATGCAAATCAGTGTTGGAAGGCCTCTGCTTCCTCCACGACTCCATTGGAGTTGTCCACTCTGACATCAAACCAGAAAACATCCTCCTCGAGAACCTATCCCCTTCCGTTCTAGAACAACTGGACCGTCCCCAACCGGAACGCGACACTGCAAGAGAAATACTATTTGGGAACTGGAAAAACACCGACACCCCTGTTGAAACCGCGTATTCATGTAAAATCGGCGATCTAGGTGCATCTAGATGGATCCATAAACGATACCCAGTTGGGGTAATACAGACTAGAGAATACCGGTGTCCTGAGGCAATTCTGGGTGTGTCGCATATTACTGGGGCAGCTGATATTTGGAGTGTGGCTTGTGTTGTGTTTGAACTGCTTACTGGCGACTTTTTGTTTGACCCGAAATCCCAGCAAGATGAGGATCGCGACACTTACCATTTAGCGTTGTTCATGCAGATTTTGGGAGAGCCGCCTGAGATTCTGACAACGGGTGATGGGCGGTACGCCGACCTTTTTTTCGACACGAATGGTGTGTTTCGCCATACGCCTTTGGAACCCTGCAGCCTCACGGCGCTGTTGGTCTTCAACTATCACATGCCTCGTGGGGAAGCTGAATGTCTTTCTTCTTTTCTGTTATCTATGCTTGAATTCGTGCCCTCGGAACGCGCTACAGCCGCCGAGGCTCTACAACACCCTTGGTTGGTTATTAATGAAAGCGATGAAATTGAAAACGGGAGTTATACAGACACACAGGATGTGCAAGAAGACGAGGCAGAAGAAGAGGAAGAAGCATAATTTTTTTTTTTTAAATAGAATTTTTTTTATAGGCGATCCTGTCACATACTGCAGGTTCCCTTCAAAGACATCTTTTTTTTGTTTGAATTTTTCTTACTTGGTTTTCTTTATAAACAAGAAGTTTTAAACAAAAAAGAATTTAAAAAAAAGGGGAGTGCTTTGCATTTTTTTTGTGTCGTGTTTATGGGGCATCTTTCGCAGGTTTTTTTTTTCTTTTAGAAAGATATTTAGATTTTGAGAATGGGAAGGGAAAAATAAATAAATAAAGGAGGGGGGACGAAGAGCCCCTCCCCTCCCCTCTCTTCTACCTTTAGTTCAGTATTATTTGATGTTTCCCTCCTACAATTTTTTTTTTTTTTTTTAGATTACCCGATAGTCTTTGGTTCTTCTCTTCTCTTTTCTTTTTTTTTTTCTCTATATAAAAAGTCCTTCTAATTTTGGTTTGCAAAATATTTTACTCTAAAGTTTTTATTATTTAGGCTTCTACATCGGTGTACACATCAACAGCTGGTTCCTTCTTGTCCAGCTGTATCCCTATGTTCTAAAAAAAAAAAAAAAGGTGGGGGAGGGGAAGACCTTCTTTCTACATGGATGTACATTTTGTAATGCGCAGCCCCTTGAAAAAACGGGTCCCCGGCCAAGAAGAGGGGACACGACGTAATAAAGGGTATTTTTTTTTTCTCCCTTTTGTTTCTTGCCTTGAAAAAGAAAACAAGAATTTTGTAATGAACGTGTTTTAAAAAAAAAAGAGAAAAAAGTCATGGCAGCTTGGCTTTTTTGTACTAAACAACAACAAACACAAAAAAAGGGGGGGAACAAAATAAAAAGAAGGGAAAAAAAAAAAAAAAAAAAAAAACACGAAAACCGGTTTTTCAACCTGGAAAGTTTACACAGCCCATGGGACCGACTAAACCGTGAATTCCTTTGTGTGTTTCTTTGTTCTTCTTCTTCTTTTTTTCTTCTTCTTTTCTTTCTTTTCTGTAGTGCCGGTGCGCACAACAGACGTCAGAGAAACAAAAGAGAAAAAAGGGGTTTTTTTTTATTTATTTCTTCTTCTTCTTATTCCGTTTGCTTAGAACACTTTACCTCCCCCAACACACCCCCCGCCCTCCCCCCATCATATGGCGTGTTTCCTTCTTATTTCTTCTTCTTTTTTTTTTTTTTTTTTTTTTTTTTTGCCCACCAAAAAAAAAAGTGCAGGGTAAAAAAAAAAAAAAAAAAAAAAAAAAAATGCGATCGATATTGATATTAACGCTCCTTACGGTGACAGCAGAGGGGTGCAGTTCCGCTTGCCAAGCATGGTACGCAGAGATGGTCAGGAGAGACACCCGGCGTGGGGTGGCAAAGACAGCACTGCTCATAGAACAGCACACACCCGTGCTTTCTTTCGGCGACGGCGAGGCCACGGTGGGCGTCGGCACCGGGCTGCAGTGGGGGAGCACTTCTGGCATCGTCCACCCCATGACACAAGGTAGCCGCGACGGGTTTCAAAATCACTACATCGAGGCTCTATTCGTGGTCGATGAGAATGACGAAGTCGTCGCATCATCAATGAACACACCACAGACAGCTTCGGGACTTCTAAACTTTGCGTTGAACGGGATCAACGCCACAATGCTAACACCAATCGCTGTGTGCAATCAGCACGGGATGTTCAAAGGCGAAGCCGTAGCGCTCTCGGCATCGCAAATATCTGATTCGAAAGATGTTTGTTCCCCCACATGTGATTCCCCCCTTCCCATCGCACTTTACGCGGAGTTTAACAAGGAAAACCTCGTCAGGGAGATCACAACCGGTGTCACTGACCAGACTTCTATCCGTGCGCACACCCCAGTTATCGAGCAGAACGGGAAGGACTTCAAGGTTACGATAGGATCTGGCGGGCAGACCATCCATCCGTCAAACGCGTCGCCCAACCCTGATGTCATCCACTATATTGACTCGATCTTCGTGATGGATGTTGATGAGAAGGAGGTTATCGCGTTTGGGTACTTCACACCGGCGGCGTCGTTGCCCACATTGTCTTTCCGTGTTGGTGCCAATCCGAATAATATTCGTGCGTATATTCATTGCAACCTGCACGGGATGTTCCCGTCAGTGGAAATGAGCATCACACCTGACATGCGTGACACGGCAGCGACTCCTGACAAGTACATCGGGTGCTCGAACTGTACCTCCCCGCCTGCTTTCACTTCGCAGATTTTCAATGCCACCACTGGTCTGGCCAAGGCGGGTGTGAACCAGAAGATTGCGTGGTTTGGAAACGTTGCGAGGGAGGTGACCGAGGTCTCCGTCTCCGCAACAGGGCTGGCGAACGAGGGGATCAAGATCTACATCGGGGAGAACATGACGTCCGCCGACTCGAACCAAATGTGCGCACAGGGGACAGGGGGCAAGGTATACCCTTGTATCGGTATGAGAAAAACAAAAACAAAAACAAAAAAAAAAAACAAAAAAAAGGTGTTGGGAAATGTGTCTGGGTCGTGGCAGACAACGCGACTGTGAACCTATACGACATAACAGTAGTGGCGAAGGGGATGATGACATTCACGAAGAATGTCGACCAGCCTGAGTGTGTGCCTGCGACCATTGCGTCGGAAGCCCTTCGCATGCAGTACAGTGCGTTCAACACGATGATGCAGCCTAGCAACCCGAAACACAAACCCATGCTGACCATCAAGAACGCCGAGGCACTGGTGTCCATCGGCGAGGGAACCGTGATGGAGGGACAGCCCATCCACCCGATGATGGCGGCACACTTCATCGACACCATCTACGCTGTCGACCAGAACGACAAGGTCATCGCATCCTCTTCGTTGATCCCCAACCAAGGCTCCCCGGCAACCATGTCGTTCACAATCCCAGCTGGGACAACACATATTACACCGTACAGCCATTGCAACATCCACGGGTTGTATAAGGGCGACACCATGGCGTTGCAGATGACCCCCACAATGACAACACCATGTGGTTACACATCGTGTGGTGGGAAGCAAGATGGTGAGTCGCCGTTGTGTATGACAGCACAGACTGGCTGCGACAACATGCTTGTGGAGATGAACCGTAGGACACCAACTAACGTGCCCGAATTGAAGTCGCTTCACACCCCGTCCGTCAGCGTGCATAACAACGGCAAGGCTATGGTGATTGCTGCATCGCATCCTCAAACAGAGACCGTTCTTGTAAGCCGTGACCCTTACGCGGTTCATTACATAGATTACATCGGTGTGAAGGATCAGAACGGGGATGTCGTTGCTGCGTCGATCGTGTTGCCGCAGAAGGAAGCCCTCCTCTGGTTCTTGATCCCCAATGGTACGACCACTCTCACCGCCTTTGCACACTGCAACCGACACGGGACTTACGAAGGCGAGGCAACCACCATCACCCCCGACCAGACATCCAGTATGGAATGGACAAGCTGTTCTGACATGGGAATGCCCGATATGTGTCTCGACGCCGACACAGTGACTGACAGTGTGTGTACAAACATCGCAGCTGATATGCTTGCGCGCAACACGATTGAGATTCCCAATGAGAAGCACACCCCTGTGATAGTTGTCGACACCGCGACAAGGAAGGGCAGCGTCACCATCGGCGTGTCTGGGAACTACCACCCGATGGTGCCCAGCGACGACCCAAACGTCGTCCACTTCATCGAAACCATCTGGGTGTCCGCCAGGGACACCACTGGGACGGAGTACCCTTTTGCGGTGTGGTCGCCATCACCAGGTACAAACGCAGCCAGCGGATTAAGCTACGAGTTCACTGTTCCATCATGGGCCCTCACTGTGAAGGCGTTCAGCAAGTGTAACATTCACGGGCTTTTCCAAAGCGACGAGTGGGTTGACCCGGTACCGTCAATGGTCAAACCGGGCACGGTCCTACCTTGCGAGGTGGGGGCTTGCATGCAGGAATCCCCTGCTCAGCTTGCATGTGATAGTTACATGGCAGAGATGACGAGGATGGGCAACATGACCTCCATGGGTCTCAAGGTATGTGTTGTAGCGGGAAAAGAAAATCTTTTTTTTTTCCACAGGTTTACGTCAGCGCAAGGCCTGGTGGTATAGCCAACGTCGTGGTGCTTGGGATGACAAACACATCCGCACCGCATGTCAACACGAAGGACCTGTTTGTCAAGTACATCGTTGCTGTGGATCAGAACGACAATGTACTGGCGATGGGGGTGATCAGCCCAACGGAGACCTTCGCGAGCATGGAGTTCACCGTGCAGGGCGGTGTGACAAAAGTGTCCGGCAAGGCCATGATGAACACAGGGATGGTGGTGGAAGGCGCTTGGACAACTTTCGACACCCCTGACAATATGCTGCCAAGAGAGTGTATTGTCGCTAAATGTCTTTTACAGAAATGTACCCAAAGTACTGATTACGGAGGTGGTGGTGATGGTGACATTGATGCCGATGCTGTTGATGGTGACGATACGGCCGATACGGGTGATGATGCCATGGATGGTGATGCGGGGAAACCTGGTACACCGATGCCAACGACGTTGGCACCGCCTTCGTCTTCAGATGACTCCTCCCCCTCCGCTGTTCTAATTGTCGTCATTGTCGTTGGTGTTCTTGCGACCGTAGGTGCTCTAGCGTTCTTCTTCATGAAGTCGTCTAAGCCTAAGGTGAACCCGGGGCAGCTTGATTTCCTCGAGCAATGCGAGCTTCTTGACGAAAACCAGGGTGAGATGCACCCCACGAAAACTTCAGTCAACGATCCTACCGTGAGCACTCTTGCTGAATAGGGGAAAAGAAAGGCAGATTATCATAATTCTTTTTTTTTTTTCGCACTTAGCAGAACCCAATTTTAGAATAGATTCTCTTTTTTTTTTTTTAAAGATCTTAAAAAAAAAAAAAGATATGCTATGGGAACGAAAAAAAAAAAAAAAAAAGAAAGAAGAAAAAAAAAAAAAAAAGGAACATCGGGGGGAGGGGAGAAAAAAGAAGGAAGATGAGATGGGGAAGAAAAAAAAGAGAAAAAAAAAAAGAAGAAGAAGAAGAAAAAGGACAGTGCGTGCAAAATGTATTTCTAATTGTGTTTTTTTTTTAATGTCTCTTTTTTTTTTTTTTTTTTTTTTTTTTTTTTTTTTTTTTTTTTTTTTTTTTTCTTGGTTATGGCTATGCCCCTCTTGTCACCTCCCCACCCCCCAATGAGACCAATTGACTGCAAACCCCAAAAAGTGTAAGCAATTTTCAGAAGAGGAAAGCCGGCCTGATACTTCAAGAGGCGAACCCCTGTTTTGATTTCTTCAGATTTTTTTTTTGGTCTGTTCTTCTCATTTAAAAAAGAGAGGAAAAAAAAAGGGATTGTTTATTGACCCAGAATTTCAGTTTTCTGGGAGGAGATAAGCTTCCGCTTCCTTTGATATTATCTCCTCCCTCTCTTTCCCATTTTTGGTTTTTTTTTTTTTTTTTTTTTTTTTTTTTTTTTTTTTTTTTTTTTTTTTTTTTTTTTTTTTAGTTGAAGTTATCTCTTCCAACGTTAAGGGGAAAAAGAAAAAAGAAAAAAAAAAAGAAAGCATCGTTCCTTGCAAAGGTTTTTTTTTTTATTTTTTTTTTATCTCGTACTGCTGACTTCTCCCTGGGAGAGAGGGCGGACGGAATGTAGAAAAAAAAAAAAAAAAAAAAAAAAAAAAAGAAAGAAAAAAAAAAAAGAGGATAAATTTCTTCTTTTTTTTCCCCACCATGGGTGCCAAAGGGGGCGTCTCACAAAGACTTCCTTTAACTCATATATTTTTTTTCTATTTTATTTTTCCCCATTTCCTTTATTTTCTTCCTTCAGAGCATACTGTAGCAGACCATCTCCTAACGGGTCCTACAGAAGAATGTCAGAGTGTGGAGTATCTTCCTCCTACTGCTGAGACACCTGTGTCCCAGAAGTGATGAGTGACTATTTTACAAAACACAGCTCTCGATGAAGGAATCCAGTACCTTTTCTTCTTTTTTTTTTTCTCTCTTTTTTTTTTTTTTTTTTTAAGATCTGGTAAGGAAAAAAAAAAAAAAAAAAATTGTTGTTATTTTTCCTCCTCTTTCACCCCCTTCCCTTCCCCCCTCATTCTTTTTTTTTTTTTTTTCCCTTGCATTTCGCATTTTTTTTTTAAAAAGATTTTTTTTCTAACCCCCATTTTGCTCCCCCCAAAAATATATCCACAATACATTTCCAGATTGTCAAACACACACAAAAAAAAATGAAAGCTTTGTTGCTAATCGGGATGTTGATGGCCCTTGCAGGAGGTGCCGAGGCTTGGGGTGGGTACCACATAGGGTACAGGTACAGCTTGCCGGGGACATGGTTGTGGCCCAGCGACAGCCAGTTCATGTGGTTCAAGCACTTCGTAAGGGGTGAGGTGCACGTGAAGGGTGATGCAGAGTACGCACCGTACACCTTCAGCACAAGGACGAACCTCCCGCAGCCCGCGATGATCGTGTTCCCAAACTGTGTGAGGGACATCCAGAAGACACTGCGCTTCGCTAGGTGGCACAACATGAGGATCTCCGTGCTGAGCACAGGGCACCACATGGACGTCAGGAACATCGCCGACAACGCAGTCCACATCGTGATGTCGCAGTTCGACGAGAAGACTCTTCTGGACGCAGGTGAGGACAAGCACATCAGGGTAGGCCCCGGGCAGACATTCGGCGACATCACCAAGTTCGTTGAAGAGGAGACTTACGGAGAATGGGCAATCGCCACCGGAGCCGACAGCACCGTCGGCCCATACGGGTGGGCGACTGGTGGTGGTCACGGCTACCTCAGCAGGCTGACCGGTCTCGGTGCCGACCACCTTGTCTCCATGCGTGTCGTGCTCACGAACGGGAGGGTCGTCACCGCCTCTGAACGCAGGCACAGGGAGCTCTTCAGGTCCCTTCGTGGCAGCGGCGGCTCTGCGTACGGTATTGCCGTGAGCATGGTTTTCAAACTGCACCCCACCCCGCAGAAGGTCACCACCTTCTTCGGTGCATTCTTCCCGCAGTCCCCCGAGCACTCCGCCTCCATCATGCAGAGCTACCACAACTTCATCTCGCAGGCGCCGAAGGAGGCGGGTGGTTACTACCTCACGATGGGGTTCATCCCTGGGAACCCGGTCTTCATGGTGTCCTTCTGTTACGGTGATGACTGCGACCAGCACATCTCGAAGCTCTCGAGCATTCCGGGGTGCGTGCCTGGGCTGCTCCCTGGGAACTGCCAGCAGAACAACACGGACACCTACTACAGCCTTGTGAACGCCCTGGCACCTTCTGCGGGGGGGAACCAGTACACGATCTCGACCTCTGTGTCTGGGGACAAGGCTCTGGAGCTCATCCAGACCACCACGGCATGGGTGCTGAAGCCGGAGACGATTCCAATGACGAAGTTCTGCACGCAGTCCTCTGTTCTGGGGGGGAAGATGAAGGAGCTGGACGTGCACGGGGAGGAGACATCGATCTCGCCTGCCATGAGGAATGCAGACATCCAAGTGACGTGCGTGGGGACATGGGCCGACAGCGCCACTGTGGAGCAGAGGCTGCAGATGGTGTCGGACATGGACTCCTGGGGGGAGAGCACCATCAAGCCCTTCGGGACCGGTTGGGTGTACTGGAACGAGCCGCAGCACAACTTCCCTGCCAACGACTGGAAGGAGCGTTACTGGGGCAGCATGGGGAACTACAACAGGCTCCTCAGGACCAAGAGGAGGTACGACCCCTTCAACGCCATCACCTGCTACCACTGCATCGGCTGGGACTTCGCCACGGCTGTTGACCCTGCCGTGTGCCCTGAGCAGGACTGCACCTGTTCCAACAACGAGGATGGTGCTTGCAACTAAAGCTAAAAAAAAAAAAAAAAAAAAAAAAAAAACTACTATTTTGAAAAAAAAAAGAAAAATATCTTCTCCAACTTTTTTCTTTCCCCTCAATCGAGGAAAAAAAAAAAAAAAAGATTCTTCTCTTTCTCCGGAGAACAAACAGAAAATAAAAGGGACACATTTAAGAAAAAAAAAACATGGTCTCCTTTTTTTTTTTCTCTTTTTTTTTTTTTTTATTTGGTGGGAAGAAAAAAGAAGAAGAAGAAACAAAAAAAAAAAAAAAAATACTGAGTGCGATACCTTTTTTTCCACTTTCTTCTTTATTGAATAGCTTGTCTTTCTCAGCTGGGCCCGATTGCCCTGTCCAGGCGTTGTATCTCATCACAAGTTATTTGCGGTTGTTTTCAGTCTGCAACACTCGTCGAATTCACTTGGACAGGGGGGGTTAGAGTGAAAGGCAAGCTATGTGCGAAAACCCCCCTGTTACCCCCCACCTGGAACGAGCTGTCACTCTTGATAGTGCTCATTGACACTAGCCATCGAGTGCGGTCTATATTTTTATTTTTTTCATTTTTATACTTTGTTGTTGTCTTCCTCTCTGTTGTTTCTCGTCCCCCCCCCCCCCCCCCCCCCTTTCTCTTCTTTTTTTTGTTTTTTTGTTTTTCACTCAAGCATCCAAAACCGTTTATGTGATTTTTCTTCAGCTATTAACAACAAAACTATCACAAAATGAGAGAAGTGATCTCCATCCACATCGGTCAGGCTGGTTGCCAGGTTGGTAACGCATGCTGGGAGCTGTACTGCCTTGAGCACGGGATCCAGCCGGACGGTGCCCTCCCCTCGGACAAGACCATCGGGATCGAGGACGATGCCTTCAACACCTTCTTCAGCGAGACCGGGTCTGGTAAGCACGTTCCCCGTGCCGTCCTCCTCGACCTTGAGCCCTCCGTGATCGACGAGGTCAGGACCGGCACCTACAGGCAGCTGTTCCACCCCGAGCAGCTGATCTCCGGTAAGGAGGACGCCGCCAACAACTACGCCCGTGGTCACTACACCATCGGGAAGGAGATCGTGGACCTGTGCCTTGACAGGATCAGGAAGCTCGCGGACAACTGCACCGGTCTGCAGGGGTTCCTTGTCTTCAACGCTGTGGGCGGTGGTACCGGGTCTGGTCTCGGAGCCCTCCTCCTTGAGCGTCTGTCGGTCGACTACGGCAGGAAATCCAAGCTCGGGTTCACTGTGTACCCCTCGCCGCAGATCTCTACTGCCGTGGTGGAGCCCTACAACAGCGTGCTGTCGACGCACTCCCTCCTGGAGCACACCGACGTCGCCGTGATGCTTGACAACGAGGCGATCTACGACATCGCCAGGAGGAACCTCGACATCGAGAGGCCCACCTACACCAACCTGAACCGTCTGATCGCGCAGGTGATCAGCTCCCTGACCGCGTCGCTCCGTTTCGACGGTGCGCTCAACGTCGACATCACCGAGTTCCAGACCAACCTGGTGCCCTACCCGAGGATCCACTTCATGCTTTCCTCGTACGCCCCTGTGATCTCCGCGGAGAAGGCGTACCACGAGCAGCTCTCTGTTGCTGAGATCACAAACGCTGCCTTCGAGCCCGCCTCGATGATGGCTAAGTGCGACCCCCGCCACGGGAAGTACATGGCGTGCTGCCTGATGTACCGTGGTGACGTTGTCCCCAAGGACGTGAACGCCTCGGTCGCCACCATCAAGACCAAGAGGACCATCCAGTTCGTGGACTGGTCGCCCACTGGTTTCAAGTGCGGTATCAACTACCAGCCCCCCACCGTGGTCCCGGGTGGTGACCTCGCCAAGGTGCAGAGGGCCGTCTGCATGATCTCCAACAGCACCGCCATCGCCGAGGTCTTCGCCAGGATCGACCACAAGTTCGACCTTATGTACTCCAAGAGGGCATTCGTCCACTGGTACGTCGGTGAGGGTATGGAGGAGGGTGAGTTCTCCGAGGCCCGTGAGGACCTTGCGGCCCTTGAGAAGGACTACGAGGAGGTCGGTGCCGAGTCCGCCGACATGGAGGGCGAGGAGGATGTCGAGGAGTACTAGACAAAAAAAAGGCCTAAGAGACGGCCTTTCCCCCCCCCCTTTTTTTTTCCCCACTCCCTTTGTTCAAGTCCCTTGTTTTTGTTTTCCCATTCTTTTTTCTTGCCTCGGCGAGGAGAATGGTATGGGAAGGGTCTTTTTTAGACCGTGTTTTTTTTTTTTTTTTTTTTTTTTTTTTTTTCCCTGGAAATAAAAAAAAATAGGATTCATATCACAAAAAAAAAAAGAAAAAAAATGACAAGCGTTGATAGAATGGTAGGGGAACCGGTAGTTCTGTATGAGGGGCTTCCTGTTTTGCAGCATGTAGAGGCGAGGCACGAGAAGGTGTTTGGGAAGGTGATGCGTGGCCGGCCCGTGGTGCACTATTTGAATGACGTCACGAAGATTTCGAGCAAGGGACGCAGGCAGAGAAGAGTCCTGTTGGTGTCTCGATCCCTATTTCTGTCGAGCGTGAAGGGCGAAATCAAGCGTTGCATAGGCCCTGCAGACGTGTCTGAAATTCTCATAGTACCAATGTCCAGAACAATAGCTTTTCGCATACCGGAGCAGCACGACCTCCTGCTTGAGCTATCTGATGAAAAGGAGCTGGAGTGTCTTATAAAGATTTTGCATTCCCTGCTCCCTTCTGAGAAGTTTACGTATTTAGATGGGGCACGATTCCAGAAGCGAGACTTTGAGCCCGTTCTGCAAATGCGAAAGAAGAATACCTTTGGAATGCGGCTTCACGTTATACCTAAGCTCCCTGAGCATCGTCCGGAGCAAGAAGTGCACGCCCCAGCTATACCCCATCGTGAGAGTTCTGAGTCGTGAATGAAAGAAACACCCCCCCCCCCCCCCCCTCCTTCTTCTCCTATGCAATTCGATCCCATTGTTTTATTGTTCTAGCATCCTTGAGGCCTTCTCAATATCTTTCTTACCCCCTTTGTGTGTGTTTGTATTTTCGTCTTTTTTTTTTTTTTTTTTTCTCTCTCTGTTTCAAATTCTATTTTTTTCTTTCAAAAAAAAAAAAGAAGAAGAAGAAAAAAAAAAAGGTAAATTTAGATAGGCCTTCTTTAGAATAAGAAAGTGGCTTTTTTTTTGTTTTTTTGTTTTTTGGGGATAGGTGCAGGTAGAAGATGAGAACAAGGGAGGCGTCTCACAAAGACTTCCATATATATATATTTTCGTTTTTTCCTTTTTGTTCTCTCTCCTCCTCTACCTATTCCCTCCTACCTTTTAAAAAAAATAAAATAAAAACGATTTTTTTTTTGTTGTTTTTTTTTTTTTTTTTGTTTTGTTTTTTTTTGTTTTTGTTTTTGTTTTTTTTTTTTGCGAAAAGAAACAAATAAAATCTAATTCCCCAGGAGAAGGGTGAGGCCGGTTGATAAAGCCACCCACCGGAGATGGCAACAACGAAAAGAAGAAGAAAAGAATGACAGACAGTCAGCCGGTTCTCAGGGCGCTAGATACTGGCTTGGAGGTTCTCCTGTACCCCGAGCCGAAGTATCGAGAAAAGTTCGGCCCGTTGTTCAACCAACCGACCGGGAAAGCGCTGATCCACTACATGAACCCAGTGAACAAGATATCGAGCAAGGGGAAGAAACAAAACAGGATCCTATTGCTGTCGAACAACGCCTTGTACCTTACGGAGGTAGACAGCACTGTCAAACGCTGTGTCCCTGTGAAGGACATCACACAGGTAGTCGTCGCACCAGCGTCCGGCTGCATCGGCTTCCGCATCAGCAAGGAATACGACATTCTACTGGAACTGAACAGCCAGGACCCTGCCAAGGAGGTGCACTACCTGTTAAACATACTGAAGGTCCTCTATCAAAAAGAGCAAACCGGCATTCTCGGGACGTGGGTGAGGCAAGTCGATGGTGTGAAGAAACGCGCAAAACCTTTTGATCCCCCACTGCTTATGTCAAAGCCAAAGGGTTTCAAGCTCACGTTAGTTGCAATACCCGTCCTGTCACCGGAGGAAATACAGCAAATGCTGAAGGCGTCTGTCAGACCATCACCGCTGCCTGACGAATGAAGAAGCATCCGGCAGACACCGCAGAGAGTCCTGTCCCTGTCCATACGCTTTCCCCCCTTCCCGGGAGACGCTGATGGGAAGGTACATTTGGATAGCCTTTCTTTGAAAAGAAAGTGATTTTTTTTCTTCTTTTTTTTTTTTTTTTTTCTTCTGGCTGCGGTCTTCGCGGTGGGTTTGGTGCGAGAAGGCGGTGAACGCAAAAACGTATACCCTCAAAAGAATAGTTTCTTTTTTCTTGTTTTCTCTTGGTCTCTCTCCTATTCCTTCATTCTATCCTTTTACATCTTTTTTTTTTTCTGCAAAAAGCAAACAAGAACGAATACAACCTAATACTCCAGGAGAGGGGAGGGTCGGTTGCGGATAAGCCACCCACCGGGGGTGGCAGCAACGAATTAAAAAAAAAAACAAAAAAAAAAACAAAAAATGACAAGCGTTGATCGGATGATAGACCAGCCGGTGCTCAGGGCACTGGATACTGGCTTGGCGGTTCTCCTGCACCCCGAGTTGAAGTATCAAGAAAAGTTCGGCCCGCTGTTCAACCAACCGACCGGGAGAGCGCTGATCCACTACATGAACCCAGTGAACAAGATATCGAGCAAGGGGAAGAAACAAAACAGGATCCTCTTGCTGTCGAACAGCGCCTTGTACCTGACGCAGGTAGACAGCACTGTCAAACGCTGTGTCCCTGTGAAGGACATCACACAGGTAGTCGTCGCACCAGCGTCCGGCTGCATTGGCTTCCGCATCAGCAAGGAATACGACATTCTACTGGAACTGAACAGCCAGGACCTCGCAAAGGAGATGCACTACCTGTTAAACATACTGAAGGTCCTCTATCAAAAAGAACATTCCTGGCAAACCGGCATTCTCGGGACGTGGGTGAGGCAAGTCGATGGTGTGAAGAAACGCCCGAAGGACTTCGACCCCCCACTGCTTATGTCAAAGCCAAAGGGTTTCAAGCTCACCTTCATCATGATCCCCGTCCTGTCACCGGAGGAAATACAGCAAATGCTGAAGGCGTCTGTCAGACCATCACCGCTGCCTGACGTTATTGGGTTGTTGAAATCCCCGACAAAGGCCTCCAGGAGCGCGACGCCTCCACCTGTTCTGAGCAGGTCACCACCGAGACGACTGCCGACTGCTGACGAAATGGTGAAAAACCATCCGTTGCTTATGAAGAACACCGCAGAGAGTCCTGTCCCTGAACCTCCACGGCCCCCTTTGCCCAAGACCCCCGAGACGTCGCCTCAAAGGAAGTTTTCAGTAGTTGAAACGGCGACGCAGGTGGAAGAGCCGCCTGTGGCTGTGAAGGAAGATGTTATTGTCCCCGTTGTTGAGTCGCGCAGCTCCTCAGAGGTGACGAAGGCACCGAGCATGATCATGCCGCCTGAAGCAGTTTCTGATGATGAGACGGACCCTGTGGCGCCGCTGACGGACCCCCCTCTTAGGGCTTCACTGCGTCCCAGCGACACAGCGCTGCTCGCACCTTCGAGCGATTTCTATTTCAGGCAAGGGAGGAAGCTGCAAGGGATGCCCCCTGGCCTTCCCGTCGCCGATAACTTCCAGCCCCCACCCCCACCCCCCGCAGAGCCCGCTATCGCATCCACATCATTCCTCCCGCAAGGATTCGTCCCACCTCCCCCGCCACCTGCCCCAGTTGATAATTCGTTTATGTCTGGAGGTTCTTCATTTCTGCATCATCCGCCGCCTAGCTCCAACATCGGACTGGGCACCTCGTCGTTGCTGGCACCGATAGCACCGACACATGGACGTGGGTACCAAAACCCTGAAAGGGAGCTCCTGGAGCGTTTGGAGAAGAACGTCGCGAACCTGCAGCAGGAGATGCAAGCAAAGGACAATGAGATCACCAGTCTGAAGCTGACGTTGGTGGAGAAGGAGAAGCAACAGGAAGCCCACGTCGGCGAGCTGCTAGCAGGCGTCGCGGGCGGGGACCTGCTGGCACCGTCGGTTGGGGTACGGCTCCGCCACGGTGTGGAGGCTGGGGAAAGACCGCCTTCACCTGCTCAGGTTGTCATCACTGAACAACCCGTAGCATCAAGCGAAGTGTCGCCCGAACCGGTACAGGACGTGGAGACTACACAGGAAGGGGATGAAAGCTTCTTGAGAGAGATCACCTTAGCACAGGTAAAGTCCATCGAGACACGACGCGCAGAGATACAAGAAGCACAGCAAGAGCTCCAAGCAATGGTGGCATCAGGGAGGTACACGGAAGACTCATTCGAAATCATTGAGTTGAAACGACAGTTGGACGCTCTGGTGAGGGATCTGAGTTTTGAAGCGAAAGGGTACGAACTGAAGTCAAGACACGGCGACGCAAGCAGCGCGCGGGAAACCGAGCAAAGCAGAGGAACCTCACCATCATCACGATGGGGGAGGAGGTCAGGTACAGGCGCCCCGAGCCAAGCCGAGCAGCAACAACAGCAACAGCTTCAAGACATGTATAATCAGTACTACCAGTATTATTATTATTACCATCCTTATTACAGGAATACTGAGAATGGTGCCATTGGGTATTCTCAGGGGAACTTCCCTGCTACGGCTGTGGGGCCGCAAGCACCGAGGTCTCCCAGAGCACCCTCGCCGCTCCCTGCGCACGCTAGTATTCGCTCGTGGGTGAATAGTACTATTTCGCCTTCTTCTTCCAGACATCCATCACGCAGCCAGCGGACTGGAACACCTTCCTCACGAGGGACGTCACGGGGTGCTCAACGACGATCTAGTATGAGGAGAAGGTCCACATCACGCGGGAGGGCAGTTAGCCCTCATATCGTGCCTAGGAATTGGTGAAGAGATGGGAGGGAACGCATAGACTTTTTTTTTTTTTTTTTTTTTTTTTTTTTTTTGTAAAATCTTAGCCCTCATTTTAATTTTTATTTTAGACCTTTTGAAAGAGAGACTGATTATTTCTTTTTTTTTTTCTTCTTAGATGTTGCTTTTCTTTTTGTTTTTCTTCTTTTAGATTCACTCCCCCCCCCCCCCCCCCCTAAATCCCACTTCCCCGTTGTTCCTTCCTTTTTTTTCTCTTTGAGTTTTTTTTTTCTTTTTAAATTGGCCGAGGTGTGTGGCAGGGTTTCACTTTCCTATCCATCCATCTGAAATAATCTTCTTTTTTTTTTTCCTCGCCCCGTTCTGCTTTCACTCCCCCCCTCCACCCCACTTTTTATTTTTTTCTTTCTTTCTTTCTGTTTTATTTTACCCTTTTTAAAAAGAAAAAGGGAGGGTAGGAGAAGGGAAAAAAAAAGTTGTTAAGTATTGTTTTTTTTTTCTTTTTTTTTTATTATTATATTTTTTTCCCCCCCCTCGAAATGAAAAAGTCTAAACTAAATATAACAAAAGGCGGGGACAAACAAAAGAAAAGACAAGTTTAATTATTACTTTTTAAACATGTCTGGAAGAGATAGAGACTCAAGGTACTACCAAAGAGGATCGGGCGAAAGGAGGCAAGGCAGCGGGGGCTACGCAGCCGTGAAAGGGTCCCAACAACAACATCCACAACAGCAACAACCTCCTAGGTACTCTCAAGAAGGACCCCCACCCATGGTAGGCATGGGCGGATTCGACCCCAACGACCGGGCCCCAGAAGACAGAACAACGGAAGGCGGGTGCGCAACACGGCAGAACACCGGCAACATCAGAGACGCCTTCGACCTGTATGATTCTGTAGTCAGCGGGACCCTCCACGTGGAAGGAGTGAATTATTCAAAATATGAAAGCTGCAAGGATGACATGGGCAGAATAGCAGGATTTCTAGACGCTCTGAAGGACGATCTCATATCAGAAGTAGGCAACGGAGTACGCCGTGAGGACATCAAGCTCCGTGTCTACCCAGGGGCCATCAAGACAGTTGTGCTTCACTATGATGAAGAGGGCGAGGGTGCTGCTGGTGGTGTAGCAGACCCCCGTCTCGTCGATGCTGAATGGTCCCTCAAGGTGGACTACGGCATCCGTGCTAGGGACCCTCAACGCCAGCAGAACATCGCCATCGCGTTGTACTCCGCCCTGACCTCGCGGTACGGGTTCTCTGACGGCAAGACGCAGAATGCGTACAGAAGGTTCATTGACCGCACCACGACGGATGTTACGAAGATCGTGATCACGAAGCCGAAGGAGGAGGGGCAGCCTGAGCATTTGCAGCTTCCCCCTCCCCCTGCTGCGGGGCCCCGTCCGGTGTCCCCGACGAGGACGTCCTTCCCGCTGCCCATGCAGCAGATACAACAGCAGCCGCAGCCTCCTGTTATTCAGGCACCTGCTCCTCCTCCTCCGCAGCATTACCAACAGCAATATGAAATGCAGCCGTACCAACAGCCTCAGCCTCAGATCCAACCGCAATATGCGGCAACGGTGCCAAGGCAGGATGTCGTCCCAGCCATGTACGGGCAGCAGTTGCCTCCTGTCCCCGTGCCTGTGACTGTGCCAGTGCAGCAGGATGTGAGGTCGCCTGAGTCGTCTGTGTTCACTACGCCTGTGGCGGGGGCAGGGGGGCCGTCGCGGAGCGGCTCGGATTCGTTGCAAGTGAGGATGAAGCCCACCGTGACCCCGAGCAGGGTGACCCCACAACCGACGTACGTGAACTACGAACAGCAACATCAACACCAACAGCAGCAGCAACAGCAGGCGCAGTATGAGACCGTGGGGTTCCAAAGCGTGCAGAAGACGAGTGGGTCAGGGACACTCACGCCGATGCCGTCGAATGGGTACCAGCCCATGCACCCGTCGCCTGCTTCGATCCCCGCACCGCTGCCTGCTGCGCACAACTCCAACTCCGCCGCACCTGCAGAAAGCTTCGACTATCAGAGGGACAGGGAGCTGGCACGTCTGGTGGATGAGATCCACAAGTATGTTTGGAAAGGGGAAAAAAAAAAGAAAAAAGAAAAAAAAAATGGGGAAAAAAAATAATCTCTAGGGAGCGAATGAAACTTCGCGGGGAGAATGTCCCATCGAATTCCACAGGGGCACTGACCCCAGCAGCCCCCGAGAAACCTAGCTTCCCTGAGGATGCTGTTGTGGCTGCAGAGCGTAGGCTGCGAAAGGAGACTCGGGCTCGGCGACGTGCCAGCAGGCAGGAATCTGAATCTGGTTTTTCGGATACACATTATGTAACTACTGAGTTCTAAAAGAAAAGTTTTTTTTTTTGTCAATCTAGAGTACTTTATGTTTTTTTTTTCTTTTTTCTTCCCCTCCGCTTCACCTCCGTTTTGTACAACTTTTTTTTCGACCCCTTGGAGGGGGGGAGGAGAAGGGGGAAGAAAAGCGAACGGCTGTTGTGTTCTTTTTTTTTATAAGATTTTTTCTTCTTCTCATTTTCCTTTCTCTTCAAGAAAGAACAGAAAAAAAAGAAAAAAAAATAACGAAATGTCGATATATTTTTGTGGGGAAAGGGGTGTGTGGTAAGGCGGGAGCAAAATAAAGAAAAGAACCTTTTTCGTTTCGCAAAACAACCAGTTTCTTTATTCTTTTTTACCTCCTGTGTGACCCAGTTCCCCCCCTTTTTTTATTAGCAGTCTCCCTGTGCGGCCCTTGCACAGCATATCAGATTGTCTCTCTTTTTTTTGGGGGGGTAGACCTCGAGTAGGTTATTGTTGTTGTTCAAATCCCAGTCTCTCCTTTCTTTATTATATTTTATGCTGACCAGAAGGAGGGGGGGGAAAAATGACTTTGTTATTGTAGTTGTCAAAAGAAGAAGAAAAAAAAGAAAAGAAAAAGAAAGAAAAATCCGGCAGCGTTCCAAGCTTCAAATGGTCACTTTTATTAGCGATCACAACACAATTTATTTTTTTGTGCGCAAAAAGGGAAAAAAACTTGTCTAATTCTTTTATTCCCCCTTTCCTTTCCATAAATTGTTTGTTATGACTTCCCCCACAACACGACACATAAAAAAAAAAAGTCTTTTTGAGCTAGGGTCGATCAGATAGAAGCGGGGGAGAAAAGACAAGAAAAGTGACACAAAAAAAGAAAATTGTATGATGTGGATAATTCTTCCCCCTCCTTCCTACTACCATTTTTTTTCCCCCCCCCTTTACCTGTTAGATGTCGTAATTCCTTTTTTTTTTTTTTTTTTTAAAGATCCGCTATTAAAAAACAAAACAAAACAAAACAAAACAAAGAAAGGTGTCCCCATGGGCAAGGGTGTGGCAAGCGGCCCATGTGACCATGAAGGCCTTGCCAGCGTAAAGGGAATCGACTGGACTGTGGATGACGAAGAAGTTATTATCAGTGGGAATGAAGCCATAGTGACCAGCGAAGGAGTCCAAGAGGTGCTGCTGTGCCTCACCAAGGACACGCTTAAGATCTTCGATGGTAAGGCCACACTGACTGAAATTTCTTGCCACGACTTCATCTCGGTCTACGACATGGTGTCTCTGGAGGGCACACCATGGATGCACCTTTCTTCAGCCGAAGGCGATCTGACCCTCCACGTGCACGCCCCTTACCATTCCCTCTTCTCCGCAACTATACAGCAGGACCTCAACAACACGACCCCTGCTTCATGGCTCGGTGATGTTGGGTACTCACCCGACTTTCTCAAAGACATGGAGGCGACTGCGACCCGCTTGCTGCAAGCACGTCAAACGGCATCACCTAGCAGCGAGACTGCCGGACAGCCCGATGCGCCGGAGCCAGAACGGGCGGAAGCCGATGAGGAACCGAAAAAAACAGAAGACATTGACGAGTCAAAAGAGGCAGAAACATCAAAACAAGAAGATGCGAAATCAGAAGAAGCAGAGGCTGCCCCTAGTGCGTGCACCGCAGAGCCGGTGACCGAGACCGCGGGATCGGAACAGGCAGATGCACCTCCCCCTGCGGATGACCTCCCAGAACAGGAAACTGCTGAGGAGCCATGCGTGAAGCCGCCCGTGGACGCTGTGGACCCCAAGAAAAGAGAGGCAGAAGTAGCTGATGAAATACCTGCAGCTGATGAAGGACCAGTAGCTGAAATACCTGTAGCTGATGAGGGACCTGCAGCTGATGAAATACCTGTAGCTGAGCCTGTAGCTGATGAAGGACCTGCAGCTGATGAAGGCACTGCTATTTCAACAGAGGAGCCCAAATTAAAGGACGAACCTAGTGAACCTGCTGACAAAATACCTGCCGAACCTGTCGAAACACCTGCCGAAGAAGTCACAACAAGTGCCGAACGCAATAACGACAACGAAGACCCTGACGCACAAGAAGCAGGTGGCAGCGATGCTGCATGCAGCCAGTCTGCAACCGAAGGCTGCGGGGGTGCTGCAAGCCCGACGGTGTTAAACGAGCTGCGGCGGCTGCAGCGTTCACACACGGCACTTGAAGAGGAGACACGGCGAAAAGACATCCTGGGGAGCGAGGAGAAGGCGGCGAGGGCGGTGCAGTGCTGCATGGATGGGGAGTGGCGCATGTTATGCAGAGACAAGGGGCAGGAGGGACACGCCGAATTCCAGCAACTAGAGAAAGCGCTGGTATACCTGAGGGAGAGGTGGACGGAAGTATACACATACGAAAGGGAAGCAGAGCAAATGCAGTACCTACTGGCACTGGAAGGGGTGCGGAGAGAGGTGATCATGGAGAGGGAAATGGCGGTGGCTTGGCAAGTCATGGCAGGTATTGATACAAACACCGTTTCAAGCCCGAGGCGGGCTGCCGGCTCTGGCAATGCAGATGTATTGTTTGAAAGGAAGCAAGGTTGGGTGCTGAAGGCAGGGCCAACCTTCTCGTCATGGCACAAGAAGTACATAGTGCTGGTGAACGGAAATGTGTATGCACTACACAAGCCTGATGACGCTAGGAAGAAGCCGCTGTTCTGTTTATCTGCAGTAGAGAAGGTCGAGCTTGATGCCTACCGTGCCTCATCAGTCGTGGCTCCCCCTATGGGCCAGGCAGGCAGGACCCTCGGCTTTTACGTCACCCTACAGGTAGGCACGACTTTTCGCTTCTGTGCATTGTGTGCTGCTGACAGGACAGCTTGGATGTCTCTCCTGCGGACAGGGATCTCGAAGCCCTCCTCCCCATCCTCGTCCCCTAGGTCCTCCACGTATCGAGGGGCCGCTAGGAACCGGGACCTTTCCTACGACAGCAGGTTGCCCCCGTTCGCCGAATGGCTGCGGTCCCCTCAGCGGACGGGCAGGGTTGCGTTGTAGTACTTATTTTTCTTGTTGTTGATGTCAATCCCCCCCCTCCTCCCTTCCCGCTGTGTATTTTATTCTATTCATACCTTTTTTTTTTTCTTTTTTGACAAAATTCAAATCCCTTTTTCCTAGGACGAAAAAAAAAAGGAAAAATGACAGAGCAGGCGACGAAGAAACGGAAGTTCGACCCTGCGGCGCTTCTGAACAAATTTGGCTGGGAGCAGGGGAAGGGTCTTGGAAAGGAGGGGCAAGGGCGGAGCTCGTATGTAACGGTGCAGAAGAAGAGCCAAGGCTACGGGTTGGGCGCGGACAAGAGCACGTTTGACGAAAAGGAGAGGAAGGTTTTCAACATGCAGTTCGACGAGATCATGAAGGGGGTGAAAAAGAGCGTAAAGGGGAAGAGCGAGACCACCACCACCACCACCACCTCAACCACAACCACAACCACAACCACCACAGAGACAGCAGAAAAAGGATTTGTAACATCCGGCACTCTAGTCAATGGCGTGATGTCGACTACTACTAAAACCTTGGAAGCAGTTAAAGAACCTGACACAGATTCTGACTCTGATTCCTCTTCTTATGGCCCCAGTGCGCCTATCACGGCTATGTCTGATGCTGATCTGTTCAATGCCTGCGGTGGTGTGAGGTTTGGGAAGCTTGGACGCCACTCAAACTCCGAAAAGAAAATACAGCGGATCAGGGAGGCGGAAAGGACTTCTGGTGCCAAGCTCGTCGCTCGAGCGAAAGAGCGTTGGGGTGTTAAAACCAGGTGCATCTCGAGCTCCCCTGTTCGTTCCCCTGCCGCCGCTCCCAGGAACTCCCCCCGACGCTCGCCCCTCGCCTCCCCAAGGCAGGCTCCCCGTGCTATTGTTAAAACCCACCCAATAGCAACCCCCTCCGACAAAAAAGAGAAGAAAAGGAAAGAGAAAAAAGAGAAGAAGGAAAAGAAGGACAAAAAAGACAAAAAAGAAAAGAAAAAGAGGAAGAGGGACGAGTGAAAGGTAAGAAAAGAGTCCCTTTTTCTTTCTTTCTTTCTTTCTTTCTTTCAGTTCACAACACACACACAATTATCATGATCATCTCTTATTTTCTTTGTCCGTTGTCCCCCAATACATGTTGCCCCCCCCCATCTAAAAAAGCAAGGCCACCCACATGGATGAGGCATACTAGAGTACTGCACAGGTTGATCAAGAAGAGCAAAGGAGATGACTACAACAAAGGCGCGCCGGTGGGAAATATGTGGGAGGTCAGTGGGGTGAAAAACGTGTGGAAAACGGACGGGAAGCAGACCGCAATAGTGTTGTGGATGGGGGACGAGCTGAAGAAGATCGACGACCTGCAGCGTGAGGGTGGACACTTAGCGACAACCAACAGCAGCGGGTGCAGGATGATCGCAGACCGGATAGAGGAAAAGGTAAAGAAAGAATTCGGCCCCGACTGGAAGGAGTATCCTCTCAGCGTACTCCGCCAGCTCCACAAGCTCTACACGAGACGTCGTTTCGACGCTGAAAAGTCCAAAAAGATCAACGCCCTACTCACAATGATGGCCCGCAGCGGCCTTCGACACCCCAACAAAGACCAGCTGCAAAGGACATTCGACTGCACAATGCAATACGCGGCAGTGAACTCCGACCTCATCGGGGTCTTAAGAATATTATCGGAAGCAAAGTCCAAGGACGTTATGGTGCCCGATGCACTGCTTTATGCTTTGCGCGCGCTTCATACATCAAACGCCATAAAAAACAAGTTTGATATTGCTGTTGGGCTCTTTGAAGCGTGTTCGGCTGTGTACGCCCCGGAGAGTTTCAAAGACCGCACGATGGTAGCAGCCCTCCAGTCCTGTTCCACCCTTTCACAGGGGTTTCAGATAATGAAGTACTACTACCTGTTCCCGCAGAAGTTGAGATGGTCCCCTGGGATTTGGACCTCGCTCATCCGGACCTGTAAGTGCCGCCCGTCGGACGCGAAGCACCTTTATGAAACGGCTCAGAAAGCGGGGGTCAAGCTGCCCCTCAAGGCGCATGGAGCGCTGCTGCGTGTTTACAACCAGGTGCATGATTTCACAGCTGTGATCACGCACCTTGGTGTCATCATACGTGAGGGACATCCTCTTTCGCCAGTTGTGCTGTCAGAGGTCCTCATTGCCTGTCTTGACAAGGTATCAACAGCAGGCGACCAGTATGTCAGAGCTGCTGAGGATGCATGGTGCACAGCACTCTCGCTTGGGATGGAGGACGACAGTGTGCTGTGGTGCCTCATGATGCGCATCTACGGAAAGGTGCGGGACACGGCTGCTGCTCATAACTTGCACGAGAAGCGGGCGGCCATGCAGCTCGTGGCCAGCAAGAATTTCGAAAAAAACTACCAGCTTGCCATCGGCGCCGCGCATACATGGGGCGATCCCAGCAAGAAGACCCACACAAAGATCACAAAGGACATCGGGGACAAATACGGAACCATGTTCGCAGGGTTTGTGAAAAGGCGGTAGAACGGGGGGACAACTGTTTCTCCTCCCTGTGGTTTGAAGGGGGGAGGGGGGGGGGGGGGGTGACACAAGCGAAAACACACGCGGAAACCTGCATAGATTTTCTCCACTCAGATCGAGTCATGTTTTCATTTTTTTTTTTTTTTTACCATAGTTTTCCCCTTCACAATGGGAGGGGAAGAAAAAAAAACTCTAGACACAAAAAAAAAAAAAAAAAAAAAAATGATGGACCCAAGCTTCGAAGGCAGTCCGGACCTTGCCATCGCTGCTTGGTCGGATGTATCTTCAACATATTACAGAAGAAAGCCGGAGTTCTACCGTGTGTACCACTCCTTAAGGAGTCTACGGGAAAAGGTCTCTGAACACCGACAGTACGTGGTGAAGGTAACCAGGCTTTACGTGGAATATTTAGAAGATGTCTTTGCAAAGATCTTGGAGAAGCTGGAGAGCCAGAAAGGAGACTTAAACGTGGAGGATCTAACAAGCAGAGTCATGGAGAAAACTGTGGCCCAACCATCGGAACCAACACCACAACCCAAGATCTACGCGGCGATGGTGAAGGGGACACGGCATAAGCCGGCTACAACACACTGGGCGACATCTCTCCACAGCACCTCGTCATCTGTCGGTTTAAACAGTTCTTCACTGGCCGTTCCAAAGGGACCCGCTGTAGGTGGGACGGGTGTACACGTCCACGCGTACGTCAACAGGGAATCTAAGATGATATCCATAACACCCCCAACAGCCACTGTCACCATTCAAAAAGGCCGTGATTTCAGAGAGTTCAACCTTGACTCTGTAGCACACTACTCCAAACAGCTTGAAGACCATCTCAACGCTTTAAAACCATACGTAACAGAAGCACAATACTGCTGCGTCTCCCACATCAGCGACGACCACGAAGCAGGACAGGACCAAGCTGTTCACGGTGTGTACAAAACAGCATCGCTCATGGTACAAAACGGACGTAAGGAGGTGGAGATGAGAGCCTTTCTGACAGACGGCGAGCGGTACAAAGATATTTTCGCATCAGATACATTTGCGGTGAAGCCAGGGGGCTCTGCCATGTGGGCTGTTCTCGATGGGAGGTTCTCGATCGACAGCCTCAGCAAGGTCACCATGCGAGACATGTTCACCGTGAAGAATAAAGTAGGCTTTGTCAAAGCGCATCGTGGTGCGAGTAAAGCTTGCGTTTTAATGTGCGTCTTGCGGTCGAGCGACGGTGGGACATGTTGCGTTTTCGACCTGAACACCTCTTCTTGGAAGAACCGCCCGAACCAGCCCACCCCTTCGCAGGCCATCCACGACATGCTATGCTCTATCCGATCGTGTTCTGAGCACCACCCGCTCCGCAACTCACGTCTCTGCACGATTCTGTCTCCCTTCTTCTTCCCCTCCGAGTCGAAGCATTTTCTCGTGCTTTCCTTGGGGAACAACTCGCACCCGGTCACCCCCGAGTCGCAGGCCTTACGGGTGCTTTTCGCTGCTGCCAGGGTGTGCGGAACGCAATACGTTTATAGAGAAGATTAGCACCCCCCCCTTTTTTTAATTGTAACCATTTTTTTTTAAAGTCGTTTGGCTTTTTTTTTTTTTTTGTTGTTGTTGTTTTCTCTGCCCGGAAAAGTATTTCATACCACCAGAGAAAGAGAGAGAGAGGACAAAAAAAAGATGGCGAACAAATGACAGCTGAATGCAGGTACTTGGAAATCGTGGTGCATGAGGCATGGGGGCTGATAGTGACGGATGCGACTGGGAGCAGCGACCCGTTTGTAGTGGTGAACGGGAGCGGGAGGATCCCGAAAGACTTCTCGACCGAGACGAAGGTCATCGACAAGTGTCTGGAGCCAAAATGGGAGGAGCACTTCAAGCTTCCCACAATAGGAAAACCGAATAAGCCCACCGTGGTGTACCTGACGGTGTTCGACAAGGACAAGGTCAGCAAGAACGACTTCATGGGGTACGCGGAGATAACAGTCACACCGGAGCAGATACAGAAATATGCACTGGAACCAAAAATTTTCGAGCTGAAGCTTGGCGCGCGTCCGAAGAAAGCGAAGGACCAGAAACTTCTGAAGGAAAAAGGCGACATCGGCACCATAAAGGTCTCCTTGCGGTCCGCGTTGGTCAACTTCAAGACCCCGATGGGCTACGAACCGATCTCATTCGAAGTGACGCTCCTCGGTGCAGAGGAGCTGCGCAAAGCCGAAAAAGGTAAATCTGTCGAACCCTACGCAGCATTGTTCTGCACGAACGCCGACCAGGCAATCGCAGGCGAGCTGCAGACGACAGTCGACTCGAAAGGCGGGGTCACCCCTTCATGGGGGAATCGTTTCAAATTCTACTTGAAAAACCGGAAGAAGCTCACAGTCGCGTCCGTTACTGTCTTGGACGCCGCTACTAAGCCGCCTTCTTTCCTCGGCCATGCCGAGATAGGTCTGTCCGAAGAAGCTATGAACAAATCCCTTGGAGCGCCTCTCAAGAAAAAGGTTAAGATGTCCGTGCGCGCAAACAACCCAAAGGACGCAGAACTGTCAAAGAAGCTGAACGGGGCTTTCGGAAACGTCTTCTTGGAGATCAGGGGATCGTCGGACGGCCCTCCCAAGAAAGCACCTGTGAAGAAAGCGGAAAAGCCCCCTCCCGACAATGACAACAAGGAAGAGCTCCGGATGGACACCAGCGACGGGAACTGGTACCCCAAATCCTCGTTTATAGAATATTACGGGAAGGGGCCTGGCGAGAAACGCTGGAAGGACGCACCAAAGAAGCCAACCGGAAAAGGTGACAAAGACAAACCCACCGACCTGCCTGCAAAAGAAAAAGACGGACCGAAGAAAGAGGCCAACAAAGGCAGCGAAAAACAAAAAAAGAAGAAACCCGAGACACCGCCATCGCCGCCTTCGGACCCTCCATCGGAAGCCGCTTCGCAGACTAGCGAGAACAAAGAAGAGGAAGAGAAGGAGGAAGAAAAAGATGCCGAAACGGAAGAGAAAGAAAAGGAAGAAGAGGAAGAAGAACGGGAGCCTGAAGAACCAACAGAAAATGAGGAGAAGGAGGATGATAAGGAGGAAGAGACGAAGAAGGAGAAAGAGAAAGAAAAGGAAAAAGAGAAAGTAAAAGAGAAAGAGGAAGAGAAAGAGAAAGAACAGGAGCAAGAGAATGGAGAGAAGGAGGAAGGGAAAAAGGAAGATAAGGTCGAAGAAGAAGAGAAAGTGAAAAAAGAGGAACCGGAGGAGGAGAATTCCCACATTGCCAGTCACAACAGCAGCACCAATGAGGACACTGTAGCTCCTAAGAGCTCGGCACCTTCTGGGACACCCGCTGCTCCTGCGCAACGGAAGCCCAGCATCATTGTGCCCGCCACTACACCGTCCCTACCCCCTACCCCTAAAAAAGTCTCTGTCGTGGACTCCCATGGCACCCCGAACAGGCCGCGAAGCGACGTGCCTCCACCCACCTCGCAGCAGACCGCTAGTCCCTCTCACCCCGCTTCTCCTAGCGACAACATGACTCCTCTTTCCCCCTTGCCTCAGACACACCAAACCCACAACCCTGCCACGTATCATCCCTACCCCACAGCTCGCGAAGACCAGCCACTGCCACCGCGAGCTGGTCCTCCCTACAATGGTTACCACATGGGAAATGGGCACATTCCTCCACCGATGCACCATGAGTACGGCCACCATGTGCCTTCCCCTCACCAGCAGCCTCCTATGTATCGCCCTGAGCAGCACCCATATTATGTCCCCCAGCATGCGCAATACCACGGAGGCTCCTACAATCACTACCCTGCGTATGGTGCAGGCGGTCGTGAGCTGACACCTGACGAGCGGCATGGAGCACCCGCACCGCCGCCCAGTCCTGTGCCGAGAGAGGTTCGCAAAGAACCACGTAAGGCAGACACGACCACGCAAACTAGCACAAACAGGGCAGCACAGGTGCCGAATTTTGAACAAGTTGAGATAGATGAGGTGGCGAAGCGGCAGCAAAGTGACGAAGAGAAGCAGGCGCAGTACACGACTGCAATGGCGTACGGGATGCAGCTGGGGATGCAGATGACACTGTCGAGCATTGCACAGCAACAGCAACAACTCCAGCTGCAAGCGCAGCAACAGGCCAAGGAGCGTGAGAAGGAGCGCAGGGAGGCACGGCGCCGGAAGAAAAGCGTCGTGCAGCCAAAGCAACACGTCCGTGTTCCAAGCAGTCCCCCAGAGGTGCCTCGAAGCCATGAGTCCGAGACGTCTATCACACGGGAACTAACGGACATTGACCAGTGGAGACTGAATGTTCACTCGGCTAAACATGAAAATGGCCCGCCTGTGGTGCTGACGAAGAACGTTCCGAAGCAGGGCAGACAAAGCAGCGCAGCTAGCAGCGCTCCGAAGGAGAAGACGAAGCTGATGGAAAAAGTGGGGACCGCGCTCGACAGCCTTCTCACAAAGATATCCAACATCAACACACGCAAGCAACACAAAGAGAAGAGGGACAAACAAGACAAGAAAGACAAACACCACCACCACAACCACCTGGAGGAGGCACGGCTTGCTTCTCGACCATCGACTTCATCTCAAGGCGTTACCCATTCGTCTTCTGGTCACTCGGGGCGACAGCACACCGAGGGCAACGTGGGTCGAAAGGTGATGGCAAACTTCAAGCAACACGATGAGAGGTTAAAGGCACTGGAATTGAAGTCCCTGGAAGAAAGAACCAGGCGCAGTAGCCACACCCAACATAGAGGAACAACACAAAAGAAAGAACTCTCCGCTGCAGTCGCAGAACTGAAGAACGGCGCGCACGAGCTGGCAAAAACTCAGACTGCCATAAGCGCAATAACAACTAATCTGCTGTTCAACTGCGATCCCTTTGTCGCTGACTGGTTGAGGTACATCAACCTGGATCAGTACGTCCCCCACTTTGGGAAGCATGGCATCACCGCTCAGCAGGTCCCTTTTTTGGTATGTGGCTGTTCGCCGTCTCTTTATTCATTTTCCTTCACGCAGACTGAAGAAGATCTTGTTTCAATGAAAGTAACAGACAAGTTGACTCGTCTTCAGCTTCTCACTTCTGCGCTGACAGTGCCCCCTCTCTCTATCGCAGATCTTGATGTATAAAAAAAAAAAAAAAAAGAAAAGAAGAAAAGTTGCGTTGACAGATCAACACTCTTTGGGTTTAGTTGTGGTATGGTGCCTACTATGTTGTGGAGTTTTTCATTTATTTATTTATTATTGTTTGTTCATTTCCTCCCTACCTCTCTTTCCTTATAAAAAAGGGTGTTCGCCCCAACCTTGTCGTAAAGTTCCGCTTCTCGGGGCAATGATCCCTTTTGTCTTTAGAACAAAGAAGAAAAACGAAAAAAAAGATTTTTTTTAAAAAAAAAAGGGGGCGATTTAAAAAAAAAAGAAAATATTAAATAACTCTCCCCCCCCCCTCCCTCCCTCCCTCCCTCCCTCCCCACATATTTTTGTGTCCTATTATCTTTTTTTTTCTTTTCTTCTCTACTCTTCTTCGCCCCCCCTTTTCCCTTTCAAACATTTTTCTCTATTATATATTTTTGCACCATTCTCCCTGTCGTTTCAGCTGCCGTCGTTTCTAATCGTGCGGGTGGTGACATGAAACTCATGATATGACTCGTGCATCAATTTATTTCAATTGCACTGAAGCGCATCACCACGATTTGTGCAGAAATGGCAATATTGAGGTTCGTCATGCCCTTTTCACACCTCTCTTGCCACAGGGCCCTCTACCTCCATTGCAGCATGAGAGAGATCGTTTCGATCCAAGTGGGCCAGTGCGGGAACCAGATCGGTTCCAAGTTCTGGGAAGTGGTGTCCAGCGAGCACGGAGTGAACCCAACAGGAGCCTATGAGGGCGACTCAGACCTGCAGCTGGACGGGATCAACGTGTTCTTCAACGAAGCAAGTGGCGGGAGGTACGTCCCTCGAGCCGTTCTAGCGGACCTCGAGCCTGGCCTCATTGATTCCATTCGGGCAGGTCCCTACGGGCAAGCCTTCCGCCCTGACAACTTTGTGTCCGGCCAGACAGGTGCTGGGAACAACTGGGCAAAGGGCCATTACACCGAAGGTGCTGAGATCGTTGACCATTTACTAGACGTTTGCAGGAAGGAAGCCGAGTCTTGCGACTGTCTCCAAGGCTTCCAGTTGGCGCATTCCCTCGGAGGTGGTACCGGGTCTGGTTTGGGGACCCTCCTCATCTCGAAGCTCCGTGAGGAGTACTCCGATAGGGTGATGCTCACCTTTTCCGTGATCCCTTCTCCCAAGGTGTCGGACACCGTTGTGGAGCCCTACAACGCAGCCCTGTCCATCCACCAGCTTGTGGAGAACGCAGACGAGTGCGTGATGATCGACAACGAAGCGTTGTATAATATATGCTTTCGCACGCTGAAGCTCACGGTCCCCACCTTCGGGGATTTGAACCATCTCGTGTCTGCTGTTATGTCGGGTGTGACGTGCTGCCTACGGTTTCCCGGTCAGCTTAATGCGGATTTAAGGAAGATGGCTGTGAACTTGGTCCCGTTCCCAAGGCTGCATTTTTTTCTTGTTGGGTTCGCACCGCTGCCTTCGCGCAAGATGTTGGGGTGCTCTGTCCTTCCTGTACATGAGCTGACACAGCAGACGTTTAACGCGAATAATTTAATGTGCGCAGTGGACCCGCGTGACGGGAAGTACCTCACTGTGTGCCAAATGTTCCGTGGGGATATCCCCACCCAGGAAGTGGACGAGGAGATGCTGAATGTGCAAAACAAATACTCTAGATCCTTCGTAGAGTGGCTGCCAAATAACATAAAGTCGTCCATCTGTGATATCCCACTCAAGGGGACTAAAAGGTCGGCCTGCTTCGTCGGAAGCAGCACCTGCATGAAACAGTTATTTTTCAGGGTGCTAAACGAATTCACTCCGATGTTCAAAAGGAAGGCCTTCCTCCACTGGTACACCAGCGAGGGAATGGACGAGATGGAGTTCGCTGAAACAGAGTCGAACATGCAAGACCTCGTCACAGAGTTTGCTTTTTACGAACACGTGGGGTGTTGCAGTTGCGGGGCACTCTTGTGCGACGATAATTTTAGTGACTGCAGTACAGCTACACAGTACTAAGTCATTACGCCGAGAACAAGGACAAAACCCCTATTGTTAATGCCCCCCTTTTTTTTCCTCTTCTATGAAGAATTTATCCCTAGCCGCAAAGGGCTTCTGCTTTGTCTTTGGATCTTGCCTCCCTTTCTCGCAGCACAGTCTAGCTTCTCCTCTGCATATTGTTTTGCTTTCTTTTCCCTTCCCCATAGGACGGCCCTCAACCGGAGGGCTTGTCCTGTACTTTGAGCTTTCTTTTTCTTTTTTTTTTTACATAAAACAGTAACACACCAAACCCCTCACTTACAGGACCAATATGGCGCTTCTTTCTCTGATCTATGTAGCGGCGGCTGCAGAACTCCCTCTGTTGGGGCGGACAGATGCTGTGGATATGGTGAAGGGCTTGAAGGTGGTGGGGGACACGGCCTTCACTGCTGCTGGGGCTTCTGGTTTGGTTGCGGTAAATGTGAAGAATCCCGGAGAGGCAAAAGAGCTGTGGAGAGTGGAAACAGGGGGAAAGGCAAACAGCGTTGATGCCGTGGGGGACACTGTCTATGTGGCGGACGGGAAGACTGGACTCAAGGTTGTTCGCAACGGGTCAGTGGTGGGAGAGTTCCCAGAGCCCTGCTTGGAGGTGCAGGTGTCTGGGGGTGTTGCCTACCTCAGGTCCACAGGAGGGGACATTGTTGCTATTGATGTGTCCAACCCCACAGCAGCCCCCGAGCTCCTTGGCAGCTACAACGAGAGCAGTGCTGAAGTGCTCTTCGTGGTGGGGACCACTGTCTACATCACTGTTTACAATTCAAGCAATGCAAGCCGTGACCTCAACATCATCGACTTCGGCGCCCCTTCCTCCCCTGTCCTGATCGGCTCCGTGGAGGTCGCCTCAGCTGCGAATATTCCTCTCAACCTCTTCGTCACTGACACTGCAGCTTACGTGGCCACCTTGCTTGATGGCCTTCTTATCTTCGATGTGACGGACCCCTCGTCCCCCTCCTTCACAGCTGTGTACGACAACAGGTTCCTGCGCGACGTTTTCGTTTCCAACAACACGGCGTACCTTACGGACACGTCAAACACTGTGATAGTTGATGTGAGCACCGACACCCCATTGTTTCTTGGCACCATTGACACGACTGGTGCCCGGGTGGAGGTGGTGGGGACCACTGCGTACATTGCCGGTGGGGGGATCAAAATGCTTGATGTGAGCACCCCATCCTCCCCTGTGCTGCTGGGGGCCTTCAATCCACCTGGCGGTGCTGCCATGGATGTCGCTGTCTCTGGAAACTATGCGTACCTTGTGGGGTCAAGAACCACCATGCAGGTGATGGACATCAGTGACCCGTCTTCCCCGAAACCTGTATATGTTTTGCAAAGTGTTGATGCGAGAGCAGTGCAAGTGGTTGGGAGCACGTTGTATATGATATACAGATACGGGCTTGTGGTGTACGACGCGACCACCCCGTATCTCAGGCAGTTGGGATTCTTCTCAGCCCGCAATGTCCTCTCCCTGCATGTGGTGGGGACTACGGCGTATATCGGAATGCACTCGGACGGCTTGCAGTTGCTCGACGTGAGCAAGCCTTCTGCAATCACCGTTGTTGGCACCTATTCCCTCTGGCGAATCACTTCGGTGTTCGTATCCGGGACGACAGTGTATGCCACAAGCACCCTGAAGGGTTTGCAGCTGATCGATGTGAAGACTCCCTCTTCCCCCACCCTCATCGGAGGCCTGCTGTCCTTCCGATCGGCGGCTGCGGTGACTGTGAGGGGCACCACCGCCTACGTTGCAGACTTGCCAGGGCTCTACGTGGTCGATGTGAGCACCCTTTCGGCACCTACCGTTGTCGGGTTGTTCAAGGGGAGTGCCTCTGCGAAAGATGTGAAGGTAGTGGGGGACACTGCTGTTGTCTCCTCTGGTAGTGGTTTGCAGCTGGTGGACGTGAGCAACCCTTCGACACCCACCCTCATCGACGAGCACAGCAGCACGTCTCCATACAAGGGCATCGCGGTGGTGGGGAATCGGGCATATGTGGCGGAGGTGGGGATGTCTGTGATTGAGGTGTGGAACGGGACCCTTGCACCGCCCACTGAGGCACCGCCTACGATGGTCCCGGCCACCCCTGCTCCTTCGACACCGGCACCTTTGACTCCTGCTCCGAGCACTCCTGCTCCTGCAACCCCCGCACCCGCAACCCTGGCACCCACAACCTCAGCTCCTGCAACACTGGCACCAGCGACAAGGGCACCAAGCACCAGTGCACCTTCGACACAAGCACCCACCACGGCAGCCCCGGGTACACGCACACCGAGTACAGCCGCTCCTTCAACGACCGCACCCACTTTAGCAACACCCGCACCCGGCAACGGGGGAGGGTCAAGCGTCAGCAAGGTTGCCATCGCTCTCATCGTGGTGGGTGTGGCAGTGGTGCTGATTGCTGCCGCAGGAGCTGGTGTGTGGTGGTGGAAGGGACACCAGAGTGTGAGCTTCGGGGGCAATGACATAGACATGAGAACCTCGAACAAGCCCCTCCCCTCTGATGCACAGATGGAAGTGTGAATAGGTTGTGCGGCCTACTCCTGTCGACAAACTTAAGGTTAATAAGCGGAAGTTTGCTTAACTTTGTTGTAGTTCATCAAAATCTGTCCTGTGTGCTTTTATTTGTCATTTTGTTTTTTGTTTTGTTGCAACTTTCTCTTCTCTTCCAACCGTGCTGACACGGTGGGGGCAACCCACCCCTCGGGATTAGAAAAGGAAAATAAAGCAAAAGTGAAAATTCTCCCATTTTCTATCTGAATTCCCTCTCTTTCTTAATTTTGACCTTAGACTACAATACAGTTCCCCCTTTTTTTGAGGGGGAGTAGCTCTTAAGTTTTCATTGTTCATCCTGTGCCTCGGAAGCCCTTGGAAAAGAAGAAAAAGAAAAAGGGGAGAGCAACAGAACCTCCCCTGGTAATCTTTTTTCTCTTTTCGTATCCCTTTGGTACTGCGATTTGCGGACGTGGAAAATTATGGGCTCCAACCTTCAAACAAATATAGTAAGGTTTTCTTTTTTTTTTTTTCAAGCACTTCAACTGTCAGAAGGCTAATCTGGCAGAAATATGTGATAATTCTTTTCTTTTTTAGGCGATCCTGTAACATACTGCAAGTTCCCTTCAGAGACATCTTTTTTTGTATTAACGCTCCGTATCCGCTTTGTGACCCGGCCTAAGTCCTATAGGGGAAAAAAATGGCAAGGATGCTCAAAGGTTCACTGAATTATTTTTTTTGTATTGTCAACACTAAAAACTAGTTGATGGCAGTAATGAGCTATTTTATTAGGTAAAATCAAACAAATGAAAGCGCCAAACTAGTTTTTTCGGGAAAAAAAAAAAAAAAAAAAAAAAAAAAAAAAAAGTCCACATGTACGGACATGAACGAACGGTGAGTTTCAAGGAAGTTCCAAAAGATTTTTCTTTTGGGGGGCAAACCAAAATGACCTCGAAAGTCTCCAGTTCGAATCGCGACGCAGTGGCTTTCGCTTCGTACAAAGTAAGGCAAAGAAAATTCCATATGTCGGACATTAGGCCCCGGACGCAAAAAATAAATCCATTCCAGTCACTTAGCGGATATGAAGCGTATTAATTATTTTATTTCTCTTAGTTCTGAATGAGCGCTTGTGACAGAATACTGTACAGCAATACACAGCAGACTATTCTCTCTTTCCTAGCTCCTCGTTTTGTATTTCTTGTTTTTGTTCCAACATGATTCCCTTCTCTTTGTCTCAAATGACACTGCTTTACCTTTTTTCGTGGAAAGGAAAAGGGGGGGAGGAATAAAAAAAAAGAACAAAATTCCCCAGTATTTTCCCTTTTACTATTGTTCTTTTTGGGAGGTTCACCACTGTAGCTCGCGCTGGGTGCAGGACGGGGTCAGGGCGTCCCCGATATAGCATTTCATGACCCACATTCTTTCTCTCTCTTTTTCTTCTTTTTTCTCCCTCTCCTCTTTCCCCAGCCACCCACAACCCCCCCACCAGGACCAATAGTTGGGACAATAGCGTACGAGGGTTCATATCAACCTGAGTTTTTTTTTTTTTTTGTGGGCCGTTGCTAACCACTTCGTTTCCTATCACAGTGAATTTTCTTTTTCGTAAATATAACAGTAACCCAAACCCCTCACTTACAGGACCAATATGGCGCTTCTTTCTCTGATCTATGTAGCGGCGGCTGCAGAACTCCCTCTGTTGGGGCGGACAGATGCTGTGGATATGGTGAAGGGCTTGAAGGTGGTGGGGGACACGGCCTTCACTGCTGCTGGGGCTTCTGGTTTGGTTGCGGTAAATGTGAAGAATCCCGGAGAGGCAAAAGAGCTGTGGAGAGTGGAAACAGGGGGAAAGGCAAACAGCGTTGATGCCGTGGGGGACACTGTCTATGTGGCGGACGGGAAGACTGGACTCAAGGTTGTTCGCAACGGGTCAGTGGTGGGAGAGTTCCCAGAGCCCTGCTTGGAGGTGCAGGTGTCTGGGGGTGTTGCCTACCTCAGGTCCACAGGAGGGGACATTGTTGCTATTGATGTGTCCAACCCCACAGCAGCCCCCGAGCTCCTTGGCAGCTACAACGAGAGCAGTGCTGAAGTGCTCTTCGTGGTGGGGACCACTGTCTACATCACTGTTTACAATTCAAGCAATGCAAGCCGTGACCTCAACATCATCGACTTCGGCACCCCTTCCTCCCCTGTCCTGATCGGCTCCGTGGAGGTCGCCTCAATTTTGAATGCCCCTGTCAACCTCTTCGTCACTGACACTGCAGCTTACGTGGCCACCTTGTTTAGTGGCCTTCTTATCTTCGATGTGACGGACCCCTCGTCCCCCTCCTTCACAGCTGTGTACGACAACAGGTTCCTGCGCGACGTCTTCGTTTCCAACAACACGGCGTACCTGACGGACACGTCAAACACTGTGATAGTTGATGTGAGCACCGACACCCCATTGTTTCTTGGCACCATTGACACGACTGGTGCCCGGGTGGAGGTGGTGGGGACCACTGCGTACATTGCCGGTGGGGGGATCAAAATGCTTGATGTGAGCACCCCATCCTCCCCTGTGCTGCTGGGGGCCTTCAATCCACCTGGCGGTGCTGCCATGGATGTCGCTGTCTCTGGAAACTATGCGTACCTTGTGGGGTCAAGAACCACCATGCAGGTGATGGACATCAGTGACCCGTCTTCCCCGAAACCTGTACACGTTTTGCAAGGTGTTGGTGCGAGAGCAGTGCAAGTGGTTGGGAGCACGTTGTATATGATATACGTTAAGGGGCTTGTGGTGTACGACGCGACCACCCCGTATCTCAGGGGGTTGGGATTCTTCGCAGCCCGCAATGTCCTCTCCCTGCATGTGGTGGGGACTACGGCGTATATCGGAACACTCTCTGACGGCTTGCAGTTGCTCGACGTGAGCAAGCCTTCTGCAATCACCGTTGTTGGCACCTATCCTTCCCTCAAGGGAATCACTTCGGTGTTCGTATCCAGGATGACAGTGTATGCCACAAGCACTCCAAAGGGTTTGCAGCTGATCGATGTGAAGACTCCCTCTTCCCCCACCCTCATCGGAGGCCTGCTGTCCTTCCGATCGGCGGCTGCGGTGACTGTGAGGGGCACCACCGCCTACGTTGCAGACTTGCCAGGGCTCTACGTGGTCGATGTGAGCACCCTTTCGGCACCTACCGTTGTCGGGTTGTTCAAGGGGAGTGCCTCTGCGAAAGATGTGAAGGTAGTGGGGGACACTGCTGTTGTCTCCTCTGGTAGTGGTTTGCAGCTGGTGGACGTGAGCAACCCTTCGACACCCACCCTCATCGACGAGCACAGCAGCACGTCTCCATACAAGGGCATCGCGGTGGTGGGGAATCGGGCATATGTGGCGGAGGTGGGGATGTCTGTGATTGAGGTGTGGAACGGGACCCTTGCACCGCCCACTGAGGCACCGCCTACGATGGTCCCGGCCACCCCTGCTCCTTCGACACCGGCACCTTTGACTCCTGCTCCGAGCACTCCTGCTCCTGCAACCCCCGCACCCGCAACCCTGGCACCCACAACCTCAGCTCCTGCAACACTGGCACCAGCGACAAGGGCACCAAGCACCAGTGCACCTTCGACACAAGCACCCACCACGGCAGCCCCGGGTACACGCACACCGAGTACAGCCGCTCCTTCAACGACCGCACCCACTTTAGCAACACCCGCACCCGGCAACGGGGGAGGGTCAAGCGTCAGCAAGGTTGCCATCGCTCTCATCGTGGTGGGTGTGGCAGTGGTGCTGATTGCTGCCGCAGGAGCTGGTGTGTGGTGGTGGAAGGGACACCAGAGTGTGAGCTTCGGGGGCAATGACATAGACATGAGAACCTCGAACAAGCCCCTCCCCTCTGATGCACAGATGGAAGTGTGAATAGGTTGTGCAGCCTACTCTTGTCGACAAGTCTAGAGCTGATGGGTGGAAGCCGTTGTTGTAGTTCATCAAAATCTGTCCTGTGTGCTTTTTTTTTTTTTTTTTTTTTTTTTTTTCAGGGAACGACCCCAAAAGGGGAGCATCATAAGGTAGGCACGCCACCGCGGCGGGCCGTTGCTAACCACTTCGTTCCTATCATAGTGAATTTTTTTTATGTTGTTCCCTTCAATGACACCTTTTCTTTGGTTGCAATTTTCACTTCTCTTCCAACCGTGTTGCATTCAACAACACGGTGGGGGCAACCCACCCCTTGGAATTAGAAAAGGGAAAAAAAAGCAAAAATGAAAATTCTCCCATTTTCTATCTGAATTCCCTCTCTTTCTTTATTTTGCCCTTAGACTACAATACAGTTTCCCAGTTTCATTGTTAATCCTGTGCCTCGGAAGCCCTCGAAAAGGAAGAAAAAGAAAAGGTGGAGAGCAACGGAGCCTCCCCTGGTTTTCTTTTTCCTGTGTCGCCCCTTTGGTACTGCGATTTATTGACATGGAAGATTATGGGTTCCAACCTTCAAACAAATATCGTATGACTCATTTTTTTTCCTTCCTCATCACTTCAACTGGTCAGAAAGCTCATCTGGCAGAAATGTGATAAATTCTCTTTTTTTTTAAAATTATTGCTTCTCTTGGTACTGTGAATGAACGCTTGTGACAGAATATTGTACAGCAATACACAGCAAGACTATTCTTTCTTTCCTAACTCCTTGTTTTAGTTCCCTTCCCCTCCTTACTTTTTTTCGTGGAAAAGAAAAGGAGGTGGTAATTAAAAAAAAAAAGGGCAAAATTCCCCAGTATTTTCCCTTTTAATATTTTTCTTTTTTGGAGGTTCACCACTGTAGCTCGCGCTGGGTGCAGGACCGGGGTCAGGGCGCCCCAGATAAAGCATTTCATGACCCGCTTTCTTGTTCTTTTTTTTTCCCTCTCCTCTCGTTCAACGTTTCCCCCAGCCCCCACAACCCCACCTCAGGACCGTGTATGGCTCTTCTTTGCGTGACCTATGCAGCAGTGGTTGCGAGCCTTACACTGTTGGGACAAACGGTCACACTTGATCGCGTGAAGAGCATAAAAGTAGTTGGAGGCACGGCCTATACCGCAGATGGGTCTTCTGGTTTGGCAGCAGTGGACGTGAGGAACCCCATGGAGATGACAATACTATGGAACCTTGCAATGGGGGACGCAAGGGGTGTGGAAGTGGCGGGAAGTACCATCTATGTGGCAGATGCGATCACTGGGCTTCAGGTTGTGCAAGCGGGGTCTGTGGTTGGTCGGTACTCCGACCCCTGCTCGGAGGTGTACTTGTCTGCAGGCATTGCTTACGTGAGGTCCCTGGAAGGGGTTATTCTTGCCCTTGATGTGGCAGACCCCACAACCCCCAAGCTTCTCGGCAGCTACAATTTCAACGCCTCCAAGAATCTCTTCGTTGTGGACACCACTGTCTATAGTTTGGGCGGCAGTCCTCTTGACCTTCAGATCATCGACTTCAGCACCCCCTCGGACCCTGTCCTCCTCGGCTCCTTGGGGATAGACAAGTTCACTGCTACAAGCTTCCGTGTCTCTGGCAACACCGCCTACGTGGGCACCTATAGCAGCTTCCTCATCTTCGACGTGACGGACCCTTCGGCACCCTCCTTCACAGCTGAGTACAGTGAAGGTGGAAATGCCATCTTCGTCATTGTGGACAACACTGTCTACCTTGCCAACCAACGTTTCAGGATCATTGATGTGAGCACGGACACCCCGTTGCTTGTGGGCTTGGCCAACAGGCCGAGCACCAGAAGAGGTTTCGTCCAGGTGGAAGGGACCACCGCATACATAGCTGGTTTCGGGATCCAAGTATTTGATGTGGCAAATGCATCGAACCCAATGCTGCTGGGGGACTTCAATCGGCCTGGCGGGGCACATGACGTGGCTGTCTCTGGGGACTATGCATATATTGCGGGTGGTGCACTGTTGCAGGTGGTGGACATCAAAAACCCAGCGGCTCCATCGGTTGTGGGTTTCTACAGCAAGTTCGAAGGCCGTAACGAAATTTTGGGCCGTGCTGTGCAGGTGGTGGGGAACATTGTCTATGTGGGCACGTGCGAGAGCTTTTACATATTTGACGTGAGCACCCCCAGCCAACCAAGACTTCTGGGAGAATTCAATCCAGGGTCATTCGCCTGCTCTGATTCTGTGCAAATAATTGGGACGATAGCTTACGTGGGGTTCAATTCACATAATGTTACGATTAGTGGGCTGCACGTGCTCGATGTCAGCAAGCCTCAAGAAATCACCGTGATTGGTGTCCACAGAACTCAGATCGGTGTTGTGTCGGTGTCGGGTACAGTGGCATACACAGTTAACATGTTCGAAGGCTTGATCTTAATTGATGTGGGGAATACTTCTGCTCCAACCCGAATCGGCACCTTGAAAACACCTGGAAGGGCAGAGACATTGACGGCAAGCGGGACCACTGTTTATCTTGGGGGGAGCAGTGGTCTCTTTGTGATCGATGCGAGCACACCATCGGCACCCGTCATCGTTGGCTCTGTTGAGTCAGATGACTTCAGAGATGTCATTCAAGACGTGGTGGTGGTTGGGGACATCGTTGTTGCCTCCGGCACTAAAGGCGTGCAGGTGATCAACGTGAGCAACTCCTCTGCACCGCAGGTCCTCGAGAAGTACCCGACTTCCTCACATGTACTAAGCATAGCAGTGGTAGGGAACCTGGCATATTTAGCTCAAGATGGAATGTTGGTGCTCAAACTTTGGGAGAACAGCCCTCACACTCCTTCACCCGTCGGGACCACAGCACCTGGTGACAATGCTGACGATGGATATGCTATGATATTCCTCATTATTGGCGTTTCAGCGGCACTCGGGCTCACTGTAGGGATAGTTGTGTTCAAGTGGCAGGTCCGGAGGAATGAGCGAGAAGACGCCGTGGGGCAAGATACAGAAATGCACGATCCGCAAATTTGTGCCCCGGCACGGGATGTGGTGTGAACGGGGAGGGGGCGCTTGCTTTTTTTGTTGTTGTTTATAGCCTCCCTTTAACGATGTCAGTCTAGGAGAACCCACCGCCGTAGACTATGAGCAAATCACCCGCCTTCCACTCATAGGTACACTCGAGACGACCAAGACGGAGAAGGCTGCTAGGATACGATACCAGAAATGCTTAGAACAACCTTTTTATTTCGCCAAACAGCGGGTGATTCTTTGATGAGGGTGAATTTCTTACGAACAAGTGAACAAATTGAATTTTTTTTTTTTTTTTTTTTTTTTTTTTGCGGGGAAAACCTTTCAACTACCGCAAAAACGGGAATAGAAAAAAAAAAATGAATAAAGATTCTGGAAAAAGAAAGCATCTCCTGGAGGGAAATTACTCTTATCCAAATCACTACCTGTACTCTTCCTTTTTTTTTTTTTTTTTTTTTTTGGTGTTTTCGCTGATTCTTATTCGGTAGATGTTCCCCGAACTCAGCACAAAATGAGCCGCGGCCCGACACCTCCAAGGCTGCTAAAAGCAGCAACAAAAAAAAAAAAAAAAAAAGGAAAAAGAATTTCCTCTATTCTGTGGTTCGTTTTGTTTTATCTTTTTTGTCATGTTCTTCCGTTTTTTTTTTTTTTTTTTTTTTTTTTTTGTTTTTGTGGAAGAAAGTCAGTATCATAACAGGGCTAATAATCTAGACGACAATGAGTTCCCATTGAAGAAAACGTCAATAGCCTCAATTGAAAAAGTGAAAAAAAAATATTGTAACGAATATTGCATGGCTCTAGAGCTTGAAGTGGTGCAACAGACCGAGGAAGACGGTGGGTCCCTCAAGGAACCTGTACTTTGACCCCTAACGCTCTGGGGGTCGAGCCGATCGTAGGGAAAGAGATACCTAGGCCATAGTACAACAGCTTCCGCATTCCTTTGTCTCACTCTTTTTTTCTTTTCCCCCAGCCCCCACAACCCCACCTCAGGACCGTGTATGGCTCTTCTTTGCGTGACCTATGCAGCAGTGGTTGCGAGCCTTACACTGTTGGGACAAACGGTCACACTTGATCGCGTGAAGAGCATAAAAGTAGTTGGAGGCACGGCCTATACCGCAGATGGGTCTTCTGGTTTGGCAGCAGTGGACGTGAGGAACCCCATGGAGATGACAATACTATGGAACCTTGCAATGGGGGACGCAAGGGGTGTGGAAGTGGCGGGAAGTACCATCTATGTGGCAGATGCGATCACTGGGCTTCAGGTTGTGCAAGCGGGGTCTGTGGTTGGTCGGTACTCCGACCCCTGCTCGGAGGTGTACTTGTCTGCAGGCATTGCTTACGTGAGGTCCCTGGAAGGGGTTATTCTTGCCCTTGATGTGGCAGACCCCACAACCCCCAAGCTTCTCGGCAGCTACAATTTCAACGCCTCCAAGAATCTCTTCGTTGTGGACACCACTGTCTATAGTTTGGGCGGCAGTCCTCTTGACCTTCAGATCATCGACTTCAGCACCCCCTCGGACCCTGTCCTCCTCGGCTCCTTGGGGATAGACAAGTTCACTGCTACAAGCTTCCGTGTCTCTGGCAACACCGCCTACGTGGGCACCTATAGCAGCTTCCTCATCTTCGACGTGACGGACCCTTCGGCACCCTCCTTCACAGCTGAGTACAGTGAAGGTGGAAATGCCATCTTCGTCATTGTGGACAACACTGTCTACCTTGCCAACAGGCGTTTCAGGATCATTGATGTGAGCACGGACACCCCGTTGCTTGTGGGCTTGGCCAACAGGTCGAGCACCAACAGAGGTTTCGTCCAGGTGGAAGGGACTACCGCATATATAGCTGGTGACGGGATCCAAGTATTTGATGTGGCAAATGCATCGAACCCAATGCTGCTGGGGGACTTCAATCGGCCCGGCGGGGCGAAGGACGTGGCTGTCTCTGGGGACTATGCATATATTGCGGGTGGTGCATTATTACAGGTGGTGGACATCAAAAACCCAGCGGTTCCAAGGATTGTGGGTTTCTACAGCGAGAACACAGACGGTGGTGCCGTCCAGACAAGTACTACTGTGCAGGTGGTAGGGAGCATTGTCTATGTGGGCACGTGCCTATACTTTTATACATTTGACGTGAGCACCCCCAGCCAACCAAGACGTCTGGGGAGGTTCAAACCGCAATTCAACTGTGCTATAGGTTTCCAAATAGTTGGGACGATAGCTTACGTGGGGTCTAGCGGGCTGCACCTGCTCGATGTCAGCAAGCCCGAGGACATCACAACCATTAGCGTCTACAGGGCACAGGCAGGTGTTGTGTCGGTGTCGGGTACAGTGGCATACACTGCAAACCTGTTCGAAGGCTTGATCTTAATTGATGTGGGGAATACTTCTGCTCCAGCCCGAATCGCGAGTTTAAGGCTACCTGGAATAGTAGAAGCCCTGGTGGCAAGCGGGACCACCGTTTATGTCGCAGGTGCTGGCAGCCTCTTCGTAATCGATGCTGCCACACCATCGGCACCCAGTGTCATCGGGTCAGTCGAGTTGCGAGATTTCACATTTGTAAAAGACGTGGTGGTGACTGGGGACACTGCCGTTGTCTCCGGCGCCAAAGGCGTGCGGGTGATCAATGTGAGCAACTCTTCTGCACCGCAGGTCCTCGAGAGTTACGCTTTAACAAAGGTTGGTGGCATCGCAGTGGTAGGGAACATGGCGTATGTGGCGAATGACAGGATGTCGGTACTCGAACTTTGGGAGAGCAGCAGCACCCGCCCTCCTACCCCTGGAATTACGGAGGGTGACAGTGATAATGATGATGATGAGCTTGCTACTTTATTAATGATCACGGGAATTTCGGTGGTTCTCGGGCTCACTGTGGGGATAGCCGTGTTCAAGTGGCAGGTCCGGAGGAATGAGCGAGAAGACGCCGCGGGGCAAGATACAGAAATGCACGATCCGCAAACCTGCAGGGATATGGTGTGATGGTGTAGACTTCTATTTTTTTTTTTTTTTTTAATTTACGTATCGAACTATTTCTTGCCAACAAGTAAGTAACTTTAACCGCCGCCTCGAGGTTTTCGCATTGGTAAGAAAAGCGGAGCCCGAGGGGACGGTTAAAGCCATTCTTAGCGGTAAGCCAGTGGTTTGCTTTCACGACACTCTGAAAATTACTGTACCCTATTACTTCACGGTGAAAGTAATTTTCAGAAAAGGTGGAAAAAAAAAACCCCCTGCAAAAAAAAAAAAAAAAGAAAAAAAAAAAAAAAAAAAAAAACGACCCAGTTGAAACTATTCTACAATCAACACAGGACAAAAAGAATCAACCCAAACACAACGGTGGTGCCATTCTTTAGCAATACTCGGTTTTCTGGGGGAGGAGCGGGAGGGGGGATGAAAAAGAAAATACCCCTCCTGCCTGCCCCAGTTGCAGAGATGGTGTCTATACCCCTCTCCATCTACATTATATTCTTTCTTCTTCTTCTTTTTTTTTTTTTTAGGGCGCCGCCAACACCGGCCTCCTTTAACTCATATATATATTTTTTTTTTTTTATGTTTTCGCAACCCATATCTTCTTCTAGCAACCAATGTCATTCTTCTTCTATCTTCACAAATTACAGCCCACAAAAAAAAAAAAAAGAAAATAGTAAACACCCGTTACACAACAACATTTCAGCATCAAAGATGAGTCGTGATGTACTTGCTGATGAAGGCGAGATCCTGATAAGAGAGATGTCCATCACAGAGGACATCAAGCGCTGCCTAGGCGACTACCCGTTGGGGTGTCAAGGTCGTGAGCTTCTTCAAAACGCCGATGACGCAGGTGCGACTACTTTCAAGATATTTTTGTACGTACCTCCGAAGGAAGCGGAGAGCAATGGTCCTTACCTGTTGGAACACTTCGAAACACAGCGGGCCATGCCTGCCCTTCTCGTGTACAATGACGGGTATTTCAAAGAGCAGGACTTTGATTCAATTCGAAACATGGGGCAATCAAAAAAACAGGGAACCGCGATTGCTACGGGAAAGTTCGGTTTGGGCTTCACTTCGGTGTACAGCCTCACCGACTTGCCGTCGTTCGTGAGTGGGGAAGAGTACTGTGTTATGGACCCGCACCAAAATGTGCTGCTTGCAGAAGACAACAAGACTCCCTTCGCGCGCAGGTGGAAAACAACAAGCGAGCATCTGTTGGGTCACATGCAAGATTTCGGTCCCTTTTTTGACCAGTACTACGATAAGGAGAAGAAGTCCTTCAAGGGCACCGCCTTTCGTTTCGTGCTGCGCACCGAGGAAACCGCCCGCTTGTCGAAGATCAGTTCACAGGCTTTCCCCGCTGCTGATGTTTTGCAACTCATCCAAGAGTTTCAGTGTGAAAGCAGCTCTGCTCTCCCATTTCTGAAGTCCCTGACGAGCATCAGTGCCGACACCAACCACTCAGACGGGCGCGATGGGGTGCACAGGTACAGCTACGTTGTCGAAGAAGGTGAAAGTGGGAGGGAGTGGCATGAGATGAGGAAGGTTATGCTTGAAATGCTAAATGAAGTGGGTCCAAACCAGTTTGACTGCATCCCGAGGTACAAGCCGAAGCTAGCCAGGAAGGTGGCGCAGGTGAGGATCAACCACTTTGCAGGCGAGGAACTCGTCTCTCGTGTCAAGTGGTACGTTTCGTGCTATCTGGACTGACGAGGTACTCCGCTGGGTGACGGAGCACGTTCCCAAAGTGGAAAACTCGAGGTTCGTTCCGTTTGTTCAAGTAGCTGTAAGTTGTGCTGACACTCCCGCGGAGGGCAGGTTGTTCTGCTTTCTGATGATTCCGAAGGACTTTTCTATCAGCTTCAACGCTAACGCCTTCTTCGAGCTGTCCTCCAGTCGGCGCGATCTCCGCGAGGGGGAAGATCTGGCAGGTAACGACCTGCTGAAGGCACAGTGGAATCAAAAGATACTTGGCCATCTGGTCCCGAGGTGTTTGATTACTCTGCAGGAGCACGTGCGTGCAGACCCTAGTGAGGAGGCCGCCCGTGTCATCGAGCGCACATGGCCGTTACGTTTGGGCGGACTCATGGGGCTGCTCGAGAAGAGCTTCTTCGAGCTGTTCCTGCACAGCACCTTTCGCACCCCGGTTGGCGAGAGACCAGTCAGCGAGTGCTTGTTCTTGTGTGAAGAAGACTCCTGTAACCTCCCCCTTGATGGGACTCCCTGTGTGCGTATGCGAAGGGAGCTTGTGGATGCTATTTGCCATGCGGGAAGAGAGCACCTGCGCCTCACACCAAGTTCACTGCGCGAGTGGTTCCGTGGACACGCTGCCGCTGAAAACGTGCAGAAAGGGTGCCAGCAGGAGTCACCAGAAACCATTCGGACGAGTTTGCGGTCTCGCGAGGACACGTGGGCGGTCCTGGAGTACTGCCTCAGCGATGGAGGTGATGTTAGTGGCTGCAACTTGTGCCCCCTCTTTGGGTGTGACAGCGTTGTGGCACTCCCGACAGCCGGAATGCCGCAGCCCATCATTGCCTTGAAGACAAATGCTGAAAAGGTACTTCTAGAGAGCTTTGTTGGTGTAGGGTCGGCTCGTGTTGCCGACGTGCCTATCGAGACGGCCATAAGACTGCACAAGGCGAAGACGCTGAGCACTCTCGACTACGACACTGTGGCTAGGGTGTTTCAGTTGCAGGGAGACATCTCGACCGGTCAGAAACAAGCTCTTTGGGGGTGGTTGGCAGAAGCAACACAGGAAACAAACCTGGGAACCGAAGGCATAGATGTCTTGGGGCCTTTGGTGGTCCCGGTTGAAGGCGCTCGTGGTAGTGGGGATGTCATAGAATTCAGCAGCCGCAGAAGCACCTTTTATGACATCGGGAAGCTAGGCAGCGAGCTGGTAGAGATCTTGGCGGCGTGTGGTGTTTTCGTACTTGCTTCCTCCGATGTCCCCAGGCACATCTGCGAACGCTTGTTCTTGCAGTACAGTCCTGACAGCTTTGCTGAGGCTCTTGCAAGAAGAAGGATTGTGGAACCGGACCTGGTCACCGCACCCGCGAAGGAGTGGCTGAGAGTGCGCAGGATGCTTGAAGATGCGAGTGAACCCATTCTCAGGGAGCATGCCTGGAGCCTCAAATCACTTCCTCTCTTCATGAAGTTTCCAGGCTCAGAGATGACCTCCTCCTCCGTAGGTCGCGACACTTCCTCCTGACATGCACGAGCAGCTCGTGAACACCATCGCAGAGACGGGGCTGGACTTCAAGATGCTTGTTCGCGAGGAGACATGCCACACGCGCTGCTTTGAGGTGCCCAGCGCTAGTGTAGAAGAGGTTTTGCTGAACTGTTTGATCCCAAACAAGTGTGCCATTGACCCCGCATGCTACTCACGCGTCTTGAAGGAGATCATCCCAACACTGGATGATGGATGCGACGAGATCGGGAAAGTGGATATGGAGTGACAAGTTGCAGCAGTTCATGGAAAGCTGGCAGGTGACACACGACGGCATCGCTGACTCTCTAGAGCCATTCGTGACACGGTTGCCACGTTGCATGAGTGGCTACCCCGTGTTTGGGCACATCGAAGACAAGCTGTCAGTAGGGAACTACTTAGCTGTCCTTGAAGGGCTTGCACTGCCCCCTTCAAAGTGTTCTGAGGAGACGCAAAACAACATATGGTTGAAGTGCTTGGATGCAGTAAAGTCGTCTCCGAATCTCCCTGAACCGGACTGCAAGAGATTGGTTGCACCTGATGTGGAAGGTGTGCTGAGGCCAGTTGATCAGCTGTATGATGAAGACATCAATGCTGACGAAAGGCCGGAGGGGCTCCATTGCTTGCACGAAATAGCAATCCCATTCCAGAATGTGCTGAAGGCTGTCAAGCTGAGTACATTGTGTATCAACGAGATGACGATGCCGCAGTTGGAGGAATATGAGGAGACAGACTACCACAACGCTCTGGCTAACCACAGCAACTACAAGAAGATAGAGAGCGACGCTATCTTTTCAGAACACGTGAGACGGTGGGTGCAGTACTGTGAGGATGCAATGGCCACAGATGTCCGGGTTACTCTGGAGATAGGGGCAAAGCACTCAAGCGAGCGTATAGGAAAGCATGCTTATAACACATCACTTTACTTGCACTGTGACAGCGTCATCACCGACTGGCTCCCACTGTGGCAGTGGCTATCGTGTGATGGTCTATTTTTTATAAGACGGCACCGCAGGGTGCGACCCGAGACACTTTTGCACGCAAGCATTGGTGTATTGGACGGAAGCAGCCCTGCTGCTGCTGTGTTTTTGTTTGAAAAGGGGAGAAAATCTTTTTCATGCTTTTGTTAAGCGCTCTATTCGTATATTTACGTTACGCTCCCCTCCCCCCCTTTTTTTTTCTTTTCAACTGCATATGTATTCTTTTTAAATAAAAAAAGAAGAAACAAAAAAAAAAAGGGAACTCTTCCCTCTTTAATTTTGTCCCCCCCCCCCCTTTTTTTTTAAAAATAAAAAAGAAAAAGAATTTATTTCCCCCCTGCCGCGTTCGAATCTCCTCATGCTCTACTTCTGTATTTTCTTAAAGATTTTTTTTTTTTTTTTTTTTTTTTTTTTTTTTTTTTTTTTAGTATTTTAAAGAAAACCAACCCACAGGCGAAGCCGCATGGCACAGTTGACACAAACGTCAGGTGGGAGCCGAAGACATGAACTTAACGTTGAAGAGAGCAGCGCATGGCGTCTACTGATGGAATGGGTGCACGAGCACCATGCTGGGGAGGAGGTGACGAGACTCCAAGATATCTGCGAGGGAACGGTGGCACAGCCAAAAATAAAATACTGCACAGGAGTGGTGAGCAGGGTGATGGTAGAGGAGGGCGGGGGGAAGCTCGTGATGCTATCAGACGGGTCAGGGTGCATCCCTGTCACCCTGCATCACGGGTTGCTATCTGCAGCTCCACAAGTGGGTTCGAAAGGCACAGCAGTGGCCTTCTTTTACACGTCATTGTTGGAGTTTGAAAAAGGTTCGCGGTCCCTCATCGCCTGCAGGGAGAATCTCCTGTTTCACGTCCCTTTGAACTGTGCGCTACATAGTGAGACTCACGAGGCCACGCCCCCGCCTGTGGAACATTCCCCTCCTTCGAAAAAGCAGAGGCAGTCGCTTGGCGAGGACCCAGTCGACGGTGATGTCCAGAAGGACGAGCAGCAGCTCGCCAGCGTTGTGCTGGCCAGCCCGACGCCCCTCCAGCTCGCTCCACTTACCCCATTGCAGGAGGCGGAGGAGGATCTATGCGCCGGGTTGGATTTTTAAAAAAAAAAAGACAAAAAACGTCTTATTCAAGACGCTCTTTTTTTTTTTTTCCCCCTTCTTTTTTTTCCCGCCAACAAAAAAGAAAACTTTTTTCAAAAAGGAAGAAAAAAAAAAAAAAAAAAAAAAAGCCAAGAATGACGCCCGAGGAGGAAATCGAAGAGTTGAAGACAATGCTCGCCGCGGAGCGAAAGGCGCGTGAGGAGGCGGAGATATCGCTGCGAAGCTTCAGCTCGTCGTCGGGGAGCAGCTCCTCGGGGAGGAGGGGCAGCACGACGTCGTCGCCGGGGATGGGGCCCCTGCAGCTCTCAGGATGGAGGGAAACACGCACCAAAACCATCACAGTACGCGGCTGCGTGGTATGTGGAAGGGAAGACCAACCCGGCGAACAACGCGCAAAAGGCTTCAAATGCAACGGCTGCATCGGCCTCCCCACAAACCCCCACTTCGTAAAATGCTTTGAAGCCGCACAAAAACTCATCAAAGGCAAAACCGAAAACGGCGACTATGTAGCAAACGAGTACACGATGGTGGGAAACCTCGGCGCAGGAGCCTTCGGAAAGGTAAGGCTTGCAAGACACGAAGAGACAGATATGCTGTACGCGGTGAAATGCCTCACAAAATCCGCTCTGACCGAGTCCATGCCGAACAGGTACAGAAGACGAGCCGATCCTATGAAACCTGTTTTCGACGAGATAAACAGAATGAAGGAATTGTCACACCCCAACATCATTCAAATCTACGGCCATATGGTCTCAGACCAAGAGGTCATGATTGTCATGGAGCACATGCCCAATGGACAGATCTTCACACCGGGAGAACCACCTGTAAAAACAACCACCTTGAAGAGGTACGTGGTCGCAGTGGCGTCTGGTCTGGACTACCTCCACGACCAAGGAATTATACACCGCGACATAAAACCGCAAAACATCCTTCTTGACAAAAACGGAAACGTAAAACTCGCAGATTTCGGTGTGTCGGCAAAGATTCCTGAAGAATCGGAGTCAATGAGAGTATGGGGGTGCATAGGTACCCCGCCGTACATCCCTCCAGAGGCATTTAAGTCAGCGTGCATGGATGGTGAGCCTGCTGATATTTGGGCGTTTGGTGTTACAATGTACCAAATGGGTTTCGGCGTACTTCCATGGGATTCATCTTCTGAGCTGTCGACGGCCATCCGTGGGCAGGAGATTGTTCTGGATCATGAAAACCAGGATTTCAACGGATTGTTGCGGGAAATGCTGGTTCGCGAGCCCTCCACAAGAATCACCTGCCAGGATATTCTCAGGCACGAGTTTGTGAGGGAAGTGCGTGTCCGTAAGGGACATCCTGTGGAGCCGATGACATTAGATCTAACGTATGATTCTGAAGAGAAGTGCATTAGGATTCAAGACAATGGTGATGGTGGTAAACTTCATCGATTTTTTGAAAGTTCAGCAGGGCCCTTTACGTTAGTTATGGGGGGTGATTACGAGGCAACGCTGATAGACCAGAACAGGGATCCGAGGCTTATTAGAGCGAAGCCTGCAAACTCGGGTTTGGGGAGAGCTCGGAGAAGCAGCGGGCCCCTCCTTGTGCAGGATTGGAACGAGGCTGAGCTCGATGATTATATCCGCGCGAACTCCCCTGTTCCTTCAAATCAGGAACCCGTTTGCTGTTGAGGGAGGAGTAAAAAGTCCCAAGACACTCTGTCTTGAATTTTTTTTATGTTGTTGTTGTTGTTGCATACATGCGTTTGATGGAGTTTGGCTAGCAGCCCTTTTTTTTTTTTTTTTTTTTTTTTTTTTTTCGCCACGCGCTTTTCCGAGCAAAAAAAAAAGGGGGGAAGAAAATAATTAAAAAATAAAAAGCTGTTGGATTTTTTTTTTCGAAAAGAAAAAAAGAAAATATGAGTTTATTTTTTTATTAAATGTCTCTTTTTTTTTTTTTTGGTTTTTTGGTCAGGGTGGGGGTTCCTTCCTTTCACCCCCCCTTTTTTTCTGGCTTTTTTTTTAACACTTTTCCTTTTTCCGTTCTCCTCTCCCTTCTGGCTTGTGTTTTACTTGACTTCTTCTTCTTTTCTTCTGCTCTGTTTCAAAAAAAAAAGTAATGGAAGCGCAAAAAAAGATTTCCTTTTTCCTATTTTTGTTGAGAAAGGAGAAGAAGAAGAAGAAAAAACCTTCAGATAGGCCACCTTTTGTTGGTTGTTCTCCTTTTTTTTAATTTTTTTTTATAGTGGATCAAACGGCTTCGGGCTCTTACCTCAAGGATATAAGTAAGTACTTTTTTTTTTTTGTACCATTATGGGACCAGCGGAGACGGCAGATCTGAATCTTTTTATTTTTTTTTTTCCCCAGGGAGAAGGAGATGGCAGAAATCTCGTACAAATTGTAGGTAAAAAAAATGTTTTGTTTCTTCCTGTCCCCCCCCCCCCCCCCCCTCTCTCTCTCTCTCTCTGTTCTGACAATAATAAATGAATCAGATTTGGAAAAAAGAGAAGGAAATATAATTCTTTCATTAACAGAGTGAGAATGAAAAAGAAGAAAAGAAAAGGGGAAAAAAAAAAAAAAAAAAAAAAGAACACATATGGCTGGCTATCTTTACTCTATATGTGAGTCTGTCCGGAATAAAATTGTCAACAAATGACCCTCTTTGCAACGGAAAATCCTCGGAAGATTTCTAAGTTCAAAAGTAGTTCCTCTTTCTTTTTTTCTTTCTTCGCAATTGCTTTCCTTCCTCACATCCTCATATCCTATCCTTTTTTTTTCTTGCTTTTTCGTCCCACCCCCCTTTGCATCCCTTTTTTCGTCGTGCCTGTTATTGAGGTTTGGAGACACAAGCGAAAGGGAAACTCTCGTTCTTAAGCCCGTCTCTTGTTCCATTGCAAGAGTTGCCGCTTTGTCACATGCTACACGACCCCACAAAAGTACGCTTTTCAGGTAATTTCGGGTAAAGTCACGCAGAAAGCTAAATAATTCTTTTTATTTATTATTTCTTTTTTTTTTTCTTTTTCCTTCTGAATCATTCTTATTATAGAAATGGCGTTTTTCTCTCTTTTTTTTTTTCTTCCCTCCCCCCTCCCCTTTTTTTATTTATATTATTTTCCTTCCCCAAAAATCCTTCCTCACTTACACTTCATAATAAAATCCCCCGCTCTCCCTCTCTCTCTCCCTTCCTTAAATTCTTTTTTTTTCAAACAAAAACAAAACCTCCACAGGTGGGGAAGCGGAGAGAGAGGAGGGGGGGTGGGGGGGAGTGAGTCCACAATGAACATGGACGCAGGGATGAACTTTGGGGGGCAGCTACCGATGCTGAATGAAGACGGGGAGCTGGAGTACGATGGGTTTCACACCAAGCACGAAAGGGTGTGGGACAAGGCTACTGTACAAGAGGAAATGAACAACAAAATGACAGCAGCGATAGCAGAGTCCCAAGGGGAGAGGGACAGCATGGAGGATGCCTACGCAATGGACAGGTTCAACGAGACGGGTTGGTTCTTCGGCGTATTCGACGGGCACGGCGGCAAGGGGTGCTCGGGGTACGTGTCGCAGAACTTCACAAAAAAAATAAAAGCAAAGCCGCCTACAACAGACGGCGACCTAGAAACCCTCTGCTTCGACATCGATCAAGACTTCCTGAACCTCTACGGCGGGGAGACAGGAGGCGTCACCGATGCCTCAGGCTCCACAGGTGCCTTCTGCATCCTGACCGCCCTCTCCTCCAGCGACTACCACATGAAGGTAGCATGGGTCGGCGACTCCAGAATCTTGATCCACAAGTCCTCGCGGACAGAACCCATGACCACAGACCACAAGGCGGACCACCCTGACGAGAAGGCGCGCATCAATGCGGCAGGCGGTTGGGTCTCACGCGGAAGGGTCGATGGGAAGCTCGGGGTCAGCAGGGCCTTCGGTGACGCGTATTACAAGAACTCGTCTGACCCCAAGCAGCACAAGGTCATCGCCATGCCGTCCATACGCGAGACCAAGCTGCGTGACGGCGACCTCATCGTGATAGGGTGTGATGGGGTGTTCGAGGTGTGTGAGTGGAATAAGAAGAAAAAATTCAAAAAAAAAAAAAAAAAAAAAAAAAAAAAAAAAAAAGACTGGTTTCGAGGATGACCAGGTTATGAGTATCGTGCTGAACGCCCTGAAGACGGGCGGTGTAGGGGATGCAGCGCGTGCTGTCTGCGACGAGGTACGCAACAACAAAAAACAAACAAAACAACAAAACAAAAAAGGCACTGACAGCAGGGAGCACGGACAACTGCACATGCATGGTTATCCGTGTAGGGGACGGGAACGCCGCCATTGCGGCCCCAATGGGGATCTTGTCAGGCGGGAGGTCTAGGTCCGGGTCGCCGGTCAGCCCACCTCCAGTGTTAGGCAGGAGAACCCCTGAGTCCCTGCTCCATCTTCTACTTTTAGAAAGGGGAGATGGGGAAGGGTTCGGCTTCACTGTGGAAGGCGAAGGCACGGATTGGAACAAAGTAGGTACGGTGGCACAAGGCGGCCCTGCATGGAGGTCCTGGCTGAGACCGGGGATGTTTCTAGTTGCAGTGGCGGGACGGCCGGTCACGTCGAGGGATACCTTTAACAGAATGATGAGAAAGCTTGAGTTGGAGGAGACGACAATACCCATTATGATCAGGGCTGACACCAGCATCTGGGCAAGGGTAAGGAGAGAGCAAGTGTGTAAAGGATGCTCGACAAGTGTGATGGATGGTGCCAGGGCAGCAGCTGCAGCAGCACCTGGGCCCCGTTCACGCGCTGCGTCGCAGCCGAAGGCGTCCCGTAAGAAGTCTTCTGCACGTTCGGTTAGCCGGCATCAGCGTCCGCAGTCCCTTCGCCGGGTTGCAACGAGTACAACAACTATCGCTCCAACCCATAAGATAGCAACTCCTTCATTCTCTACAACTTCACCTAAATGCACTAAACCCTCTGGCAGGCGGACGCCGACTGCTTCTGCCCCTGGGATATCGTTCGCGCAGGCTAACAACCCGCACTTCAGATCCGTCCCTTCTGCCCCCGGAAAATCGAGGCCATTCAAACATTAGAAGTGTAAAGCTGAAATAGAAGAGGGGAGAAGGGGGGAGAAAACAGTGTTTGGTTTTGTTCCGTTCTGTCCATCTCCCACCGCCTTTTTTTTTTTATTGGAGGGGGGGGAAAAAAGGGTTTTACCCAAACTCCCCATCAGAGGGACACCTTTATCATCTCATATATTTTCCCCTCTTTTTTTTTTTTTTTTTTTGTCCGAAAGAAAGCGGGGGAAAAAAAAAAGGAAGAAAAAAAAAATATGGGGAAACTGAGGGTATTCTTAGTTGTAATGTGCCCCCTCCCCACTCTTTGTCCAAAAAAAAGAAAAAAGAAAAAGAAATGCTGGTAATTTGCAAATAATTATTTTACTTTACCACCTAATGTGCACAGGAAAACCGAAGGGGAATAGGGGGGGGAAGAAATAAAAGAAAGGAAAGGGTTGCCTCTTTCTTTTTTACCTTCTTTTACTCTCATCATCAAACTGGAAAAAAAGAAAAAGAAAAAAGAAAAAAAAAAAAAGACTTGATTTTCTTTTCTTTTTCGGAACTCGGTGCAATATGGTGACGAAAGACAGTAAAAGTGATATTCAAAAAGAAAATGAATGAGAAGCTTCTTTTTTTTCCGAACCAAAATAAAATAAAATAAAATAAAAAAAAATGAACCGTCATTTTTTTTTTTTTTTTTTTTTTTTCCGCGTGCGAAACAACAAAAAAGACATAAGTCTTAAAAAGAATTATTTCCATTTTTGGTGGCCCTCGTGCAATAGGGTTCGGTAGCTCGGGTTAAAGAATGTCTCATCTCTTTGTTAGTAATAAATAGCTTTTTTTTCTCTTTTTTTTTTTACAGTTAAGAGGACACGCACAGTCTAAGACGTGAGGTCTCAACTGCGTCTGCGAAATTTCTTTCTTTTAGTGTCCCGCATTAAGTTAAAGCTTTTTTTGTCTCTTCCCCCCCCCCCCCCCTAGAAGTGCCACAAGAAAAAGATCAGAAAATTGGAGTTTCTGCAATTTCTTTTTCTCCTGTTCATTTGTTTCCCCCTTCCCTTCCGTAGATTTTACCCTTATAATTTTTTAGGGCCCCCCCTACCTTTTTTTTCTTAATGCTCAGTAATCATCGTTAGTAAAAAAAAAAAGTAAAATGGGAGGAAAAAAAGGGGGGGGGGGCGGAAAAGAAAAAAAAGAAATTGAACATTTGCTCAACCAATGAGGTTGAGTTTTTTATTTTTTAATACTTTTTTTAAAAAAGAAATCTTTATGTGTCCAAAAAAAAAAAATGTTCTCCCCCCTCCCTCCCCCGTCCCCCACCATTTTTTTTCATCCAATAGTCTGCCCAGCTTACCCTCCCTTCCCCACAAACTTTTATACTCTTTTTTTTTTTCTCAAAAAAAAAGAAATCGTTGTTCCTCCCACAGCACAAAAAAAAAAAAAAAAAAAAAAAAAAATGTCAGGCGGCGAACCCCCTCAGCAAGAAGTCAACCTCGCGGATTACAGCGATAAAGACTTGACAGCAGAGCTAGTAGAAGCAGCTAGATATGGTGAAGACGAGGATATCGAACTGATCGGTAAGATATTGAGCTACAAGGGGGAGCTGGTGGATGGGACAGACGGGCAGGGCAGGACTGCCCTCCACATGGCATGCGCCAATGGTCACGCCAAGGTGGTGAAAATGCTGTTGGAGAGGGAAGTGAAACCTAAGCTAGACGCCACCAACGAAGAAGGCAACACACCCCTTCACTTCGCGGCAATCAACGGCTCAAAAGAGATTGTTAAAGCCCTTCTCATCGCGGGCTACAACATCACAGCCCGTAACAAGTTCGACAGGAAGCCAATTGACGAAGCGTGGGACCGCAAGAACACAGAGGTAGAGGATGTTCTCCTCCTGAAAGACCCCGATGTCGAGGCTGAGCTCAAAAAGCACGAATCAAAAATCAACCCTGGCGACCTCAAGGACATGGACGCACCCCCGCAGAACCAGTCCCCGAAGAAACCCGTCTCGACTTCCATCCCTTCTACTTCTTCTTCTTCGGCTGAAAAGACAGAGGAAACAGCAAAAAAACCAAATGAAAAGGTATCCATGATGGACATGGAGTAAAAAAAAAAAAAGAAAAAAAATTGGAGTATTTCCCCATCCCCCCCCTTTTTTTTTGTTATCACATCACCTTTTTTTTTCTTTTTTTTTTCCCCCTCGGGATATTATACATATTTTTCCCCCCCAGACACATTGAAAAAAAAAAAAAAAAAAAAAAAAAAAAAAAAGAGGGAGGGGGAAATATGAAGGCGGGTCTTGTGTTTTTCGCTGTGCTCTGCATGGTGCTCGGGTTGGCTGTGACGGTGGACGGGAAGCGGTGTAACATGAGGCTGAAGAATGAGGTCTGGAAGCATGCTAAGGGGAAGTTTGTAAACACCCCTCCTGATTCAAAGCAGTGGATCGAATTTGATGAGTCTGGTAGGGAATCTGCCTACTTCACCCTACAGTTGAAGCAGGGAAACCAAGTGATTCTGCACGACAAGGTATGGTGTTGGGAGGAGAAAAAAAAAGAAAAAAAAAAAAAAAAAAAAGGAGCGAAACCTCAATATTCTGCTGCAAGACGACATCTGTGCTACCAACCAGGACGGGGGCTCCCAGTACTCCCAGCTTTACCACGGTGAGTGGCTTAAGGTAGTTGACTGTACATAAGCTTGAAAAGAAAAAAAAAATGAGTTCACCCCCCTTAAGAGTGTTTTTTTTTTTTTTTTTTTTCAAGGTTTCGATGTAGTGTTTAAGAGGGGGATTTTTTTTTTGGTTTTTTTGTGTTCTCAAAAAAAAAAAAAAAAAAAAAAAAAAAAGTTCTTTGGGCGCACACCGACCCTTTTTTTTTTTTTTTTTTCTCTTTTTTTTTCTCGGGAAATATTTGACACCCGTGAAAAAAAAAAATAACTATTTATTGCCAACAAATTATGAGTCATTATTTAACTCGAGTTCCCGAAAAACGGGTAGCGAGAGTTAAATAATGACTCATTTGGCGGCAAGTAAGTCGTTTTATTTCACTCTTCGTCATTTGAGTCACTCACTCTTCACTGCTTTCACTGCTGTTTTTTTTCACGCAGGTCAGCCCTTTTGGGGATTTTCCTAAGGTAATATGGGGTTGCTATTTCGTGTGGCATTTAAAGGGGAAGTAAGGCACTTATTCCCACTTTTAAGGGCTGGAATGGCCTCAGATGGCCAAAAATAGTCAAAATACCCCCGCCCCAAAAAGATCTTTCAAGGGGTTGGGTACATTTTTTTCCACGACAAGACCCATTTTTTCACTCTAAAGCCCCATAATTTAACTAGTTAAATTATGGCGATTTCGCATTAAATTATGAGGCCCTAGTGAGTGAAGAAAATGACGAAGAGTGAAATAAAAAAATAATAATAATAATAATGGAGGAAAAGAAAGTTAAGTCTTCTTATTTTTTTTTTTTTCCCTTTTTTCATTCTTTTGTCTTAAAATTGATGACAAAATCGGGGAACATATGCAAACTGTACAACAGTTCATGTGATCCTTCTCCCCGTGATTCAATCTAAAAAAAACAAAGGAAAACAAAAAAAAAAAAGGGAAGGGTAAATGTCGATGTTTGCCCAGCTGTTCGGCCAGAAGAAGAAGACGGTGCAAGAGATGCAGAGGGAGTGGAAATCCAACCTTCGGTCAGAAAGTATGCTTTCACAAAAAAAAAAAAAAAAAATTCAGAACGGAAACTTGACAAACAAATACGGAATATACAGACCGCAGAGAAAAAAACACAAGCAGAGGTAAAAATGGCTGCAAAGAAGGGTGAAAACGAAGTGGTAAGGCTTTTGGCAAGGGAGATGGTTCAGAGTAGAAAAGCAGTCAGCCGGTGTTACGCCGCACAGGCCAGGCTGAACTCTGTCATGCAAGAGCTAGACAGGCAAGTCGCATCCTTGAAGCTGGCAGGTGCAATGCAATCATCCTCGGCTATGCTTCAAGACATGAACCGGCTGGTCCGCGTAGAAGAGGTGTCCAGCACTATGATGGACATGCAACGAGAAATGATGAAAGCCGGCATCATCCAGGAACAGATAGATGACGCGGTGGACAACGTTGTGGGTGACGACATGGACAGTGATGACGCTGACGAAGAGGTCAACAAGATCATTGATGATGTGATGTCTGGCGCGCTGAAGGGGACGAACGCTCCCCTCACAAGGCTCCAACAACAGAAGGAAGAAGAGGCGACGATTATTGACGCAGAAGAGGTATGGGGAAAAAAAAAAAAAAAAAAAAAAAAAAAAAAAAAAAAAAAAAAAAAAAAAAAAAAAAAAAAAAATTACCCAGACGGATTTGTTGGAAGGCCGCCTCAACGCCCTGAAATCATAGGGGGAGGGGGTGTTTTTTTTTTGAATTTGGTTCGCACAAAAAAAAAAAGAAATACACACTCACTTTTTTTTCTCGCAATTTCTTTTTTTTTTTCTGATCTGCCGTAAGTGGGGGGGGTTTTTTTTTTCCTCTGAAAATAAAACATCTGTGTCTTTTTTATTGTTATTATTTCACTCTACTAAAAATTACTTCACGCGTTCAGGGGGGGGTGGGGGGGGGGGGGGGGGCTCATTTATTTCACGGTGAATTTATAGGCTGCTTTCCGTGAAGCAATAAGGGGCTTCCGGTAAATAGGCCAGGTTCAGTTCCCAGTTGGCCAAAAAAAAAAAAAAAAAGAGACATGGTCTTGCATTGTACACCCTTTCGCGGTGAAGTAATTTCAGAGTGTTGTGATATAAAACTACTTTTTACCTACCGCCAAGTAATGACTTTACTTTTGCCTCGGGGTAACGGTAAAGTCATTCTTGTTGGCAGTAAATAGCTATTATTTTTTTTCTTTCTTTAGGGTGGGAAGCGGGGGGGGGTAAAACTACAGTTTGAGGGAAGGTCGCGAATAGGCTTTTGCAAGGGGACCGATCTTCGCCACAATGAGAGCCTCCAGAAAAGGGAGCATATAGGATAGGCACTGTACCCCCCTCCCCTAGCAAGTGGGATTTGCCCTTAACATCTTTTTTTTTGTCCTTTTCTTTTTTTTCCCCCCTTTTGTCGTTTTTTTCGTGTTTGCTTTATATCTCTCTTCACCCCCCCTTTTATTTTCTCAACTTCCTAACCAGAAAAAAAACCCCCCACCCACCCAATTACTACCACCACCCTCTTTCCTTCCCCCCGTTTATTTCTTTTTTTTTTTATATGCGATATTGTCCGCCTTTTTTTTTTTTTTTTTTTTCCCGTTCTCCGCACCATGGGGAAAAAAAAAAAAAAAAAAAAAAAAAGGAGAAATAAAAAAAAAAATATAAAAAGAAGAAAATGAGATGAAACCCCGTAGTGAGCTCCTTGCGGCATACTTCGTACTATGCATCCTGAGTGTGCAGGGAGCGACAGGCGGCGAACCCTCTCAATGGTGGTCACAGTGGCTGCGTACTTCCAGCCTCCCAAACCCGGTAGCAAGGTGTAGCTCCGTATCCTCCAAAGGGATGGTATACGTTGGAGGCGGTGAGCCCGACGCCGACAGAAGATTTTACAAACTCGGGCTGGACGACATGAACTGGGAAGTACTCTCAGACATGCCGAATGGCGTCACAGGCGACAACACCATGATAGTGTACCAGGACAAGTTAATCTACGTGTTCTCCGAAGGCGGCATGATGAAGAACGACGTCGCGGTTCAAGAGTACAACCCGCAAGACGGCAGGTGGACCATCGTGGACAACTCGTCAACCACAGTGACGAAAGCGTCCGTTGCCTTCTTTCAAGACCTAGTTTACGTGATCGGAGGTGTTGCCGGCGACGGTCGTGAGCTCGACACCGTTCGTATATACGACCCTGCAAAAAAAACCTGGTTCAAAGGCCCGAACCTCCCTTACACCATACAGCAGGCTGCCGTTGCCGTTTCCGACAAGTTGTATGTGATAGGGGGGAAGCGTAATGATGTTTGGATCAACGATATGACGTCCCTTGCGGACCCCAGTTCGAAGTGGGACGCCTCCGCCCCCGACATCCCTGCACAGCTCGGGCACATGCCGTACCCCGACTCCTACGTCATTGGGTCCTATTTGTGGGTATTCGGGAACAGGTACGAGGACCCCGGCCCGCAAATGGTCGTCTTCATCTTCGACCTCTACCAGGAGGAATGGGACTCCATCAGAGTCGAAGGCCTCCAAGCTTCGCGTGCAAGGTACGCAGGGTGCTCCACCGCCGTGACCGGGAACGGGAAGGGTAATTTGTTCATATTCGGCGGGCTTGAACTTCAAGACTCCTCCAACCCGACCGACTACGCCGACCTCCTGCAAGCCTCCATATATCCTGTCGTCACACGTAATGGGACACACAACGGTGGGTACTGGGTCGGGGACACCTTGGCAGTCACCATCACGCAGGTCAGCCCTGCATCGAAGTACACCTTCAGGATCAGCAGCTCACCGTCGTGTCTGGACAACGCAGGAGGTACCCTCGACAAAGGCTGGGATGGGTATAAAAACCAGGTTAAGTTCATTCCCTCCGAACCTGTTGAAGAGGCGTACTTATGTTTCTCGACAGGAAGGTGCCCTGCAAAGCTCAGACGGGACTGTCTCAACCTCATACAAGAGGCGGGGCTGGCGTTCACAAGATCGTCCTGTGCTGGGGTGGGTTGCTGTTGGGAGGAGAACAACGGGCAGCACGGGCAGTGCTTCCACAAGGTCGGCGAGGATGAGAACAACCGGTTGGAGTGGATGACCCCGTTGCTGTGGGGCGAGCCGTTCGCGATATCGTTCCCACCCAACAACACAGACATACCAGCGACGATGTCACCGCCGACAACGGCACCTTCAACTGACGAACCGGAACCGAGCCAACCAACAGAAAGTCCGCAAACATCTGACAGCGGGATGACATCAGACGATATATTAGTTCTACTCGTTATCGTGTGCTGTTTACTAATCTGCGCGTGCGGGTGGTACATCACAACCGTGTTCAAGAAAACTCGTGGGAACAGAGATTCCCTCCCGGTCGCTGAGGTAGGAGACGACACCACAACGCACAACTACAAAATCCTCAAAAAGCTCGGATCCGGCGGCTACGGCTACGTCTTCTCCGTGCAGCGCAAGTGTGACGGGAAGATCTTCGCTATGAAGTACATCATCATCGACTCCGACGAGGAACGCCGCGACGCACTACTAGAATTCGAGACCATGCGAGGCCTACAAGGGCACCCTAACATCATCAACCTCGTCGACATGTTCATGTCATGGTCTGAAGGCCCAGGCGCCGCAGAAGAAGTCTCCAAACAAACCGACTTATACGACTCGGAAAACCTCGTCCAGCAAGCCACCATGCGACGCTATGTGTGCATCGTTATGGATTTTTATGAAGCCGGCGATTTGAAAACATACCTAATGGCGCATAGAGAACCCATATCCGAGCCGACCATCTGGTACATTGCAAGCGAAGTCACTGCCGCTCTCGAGTACATGCACAGCCAGGTCCCACCTGTTATGCACCGTGATTTGAAGCCTGAGAATCTGTTGATTTCCGATTCGCAGCATATGTCGAATGGCTACCCCACACCGACAGTTGTCATCACGGACCTCGGGTTGGCGCGTGGGATGTCGGAGCAGACCTACTGTCAAACCCAAGCAGGGTCGCTTCCTTACGTTGCGCCGGAATGCTGGCAGAGGCGGTATTCTGTTAAGGTTGACATGTGGGCTCTTGGTTGTATCCTCTACGCGGTGTGCACGCTCCGGATTTACTCGAACAACACTCGTGTTATGTTTTCCGATGCCACTAAACCAAATTTCTCGCAGGAGCTCCTTGCGGAGCTTCAAGGCTGTGGGTACAGCCGGGAGCTGGCTGGGTTGATTTTGAAATTGCTCAACCCCGACCCGCATGTTAGGTGTGGAAAAAAAAAAAAAAAAAAAAAAAAAAAAAAAAAAAAAAACAGACCTGCTGTGTCCGATTGTCGAGCTTGTATTAACAACCACCTTCTGAAGAAGTTTGGTGTTGAGGCGAAGCCCATCGACACGGATTGTCTTCAGCAAGAGGTGAAGAATATCAAACGGCAGGCGGTACAACGCCAACCAGCTGTGGAAACGAGGAATTTGCAGGAAGAGGAAGACTACAGCACCGAAGGTATGTTTGTTAGCGTGGTTTCCTTTTTTTTTTTTTAAATCTCCTTCCCCCCCCCGATCAGGTAGCTATTTGTTAAACTCGGAATCGCATTCGTCAAGCGCCCGTGTCTCCGATCTAGAATAAGATTAGGAGAAAAAGGGGGAAGGTCGTGTCAACGAACAATGAATTTTTTTTCTTTGAAACCTCGAGCATTATTCTGAAACTGTGTCGCCCTGTCAAAAAAAAGAAGAAAAAAAAAAGAAAACTAGAACTATTGGCCTGTTTCATTCATCCACATCGTAGCGAGAAACAAGGAAAAAAAAAAAAAAAAAAAAAAAAAAAAAAAAAGCACGAGAGATATTTGTAGATTTTTTTTTTATATTTTCTTCACGGTAGCTTATCTATATTGGGAGGGGAGGTGACTGCTAATTCTGCGAGATGAGGGGGAATCAATATTTGTTTTCCCTTCCAGATTGCGATACGTAGCCCCTCCTTTCTTTTTTTTTCCCCCCTCCTCTTTTTTTTCTTTTTCACCACAATCATGAGCAAACTGCTTGTGAGATGGGACAAGCGATCCCATTTTTCCCCCTTCGTTCCATTTTTTGTATTCGTTTTTTAGTTACTTTCTTCTTTCTACCCCCCCCCCCCCCCCCTACGCACGTATCTTGCGATGCGGTCTTGCCGATGCATCGAAAGGGGGAATACGACCAGAGCTCCCTTCGCTTCGCGCTAGCTGTACGCTTTTGAATATTAGCACATCCACATCAAGATGTGTTAGTAAAACGTGTAATATTTAAAAAAAAAAAAAAAAAAAAAAAAAAAAGCCGTGGTGGTCTAACAGAGGCAGATCGTACCCCGACCTTTAAACGTTATATTTTTTTTTTTGTTCCATTCTTCTTTTTTTTTTTCTTTTCTCTTCACTGTGGTACTTTGGGTTTTCTTTTTTATAAAAAAGGGGGAAAAAAAAAAGGAAAAAAAAAAAAACTACCGTTGGGCAGTCCCGCAGTTTTGCTTGCCTTTTTATAGGGAGAAATAAAAGTGCCAGTGTGCACAAAAAAAACACAGGCGCCTAAAGATAGTTTTATTTTCAAATTAAGTTTTTTTTTTCTTCCATATGTGGGTGTTGGGTTTGTTGCTATGTCCCTTTCCCCCTTATCCCCCCCCCCCCCCTAGTGATATTTTATTTTTTATTTTATATTTCCCCCCCTCAGTGACTCCCGCGTCCCCTTTTATTAGCTATAGTGTTCCCATGGGGGGCATTCCTTTTTTTTTTTTTTTTTTTTTTTTCCCCCTGTTCTTCAAAAGATATTGCTCTATTGAGCAAGGGGGGAAGGTGTTGATGTTACGTTTTGCATTGTTCTTTATAAAGAGAAAGGAAGAAAAAAAAAAAAGAATTCAGTGTAAAAAGAAAAAAAAAACAACATGTCAGCTTTTTCGCTTTTTCTTCTTCTTCTTCTTATATTCTTTTTTTCGAGCTCTCGAAAGGGGAAAATAGCGAAAGGCTGCCTTCCTCCCACCAGCCACCGTGGAGTGTAGTTTTCTGGCACCTAGAAAAGATAAAGAAAAAAGAGAAGAAAAAACAGGAGGGGCAGAAAATAGCAACCAAATAAGAAGGGAGTGGATGGTGGGAAAAGAAGAACAGAACGTGTATCGAAGACCCTTTGAAGGGGGTGGGGAAGAAGGAAAAAAAAAAAAAAAAAAGGAGAAGGAGGGACCATGAAGGAAGCAGTACTTTTTTTTCTTTTTTTTTTTTCCATTCTTTTATTTTTTGAAACTTTTTCTCTGTTTTTTTATAAGGCTCACACATCTGGCTAGACCGGTAGTGCATACAGCCTGAAGGCTTGCCTCAAGGACAAGGCACCGATGACCGACTCGGAGCTCTAGGGCTATGTTTGCCCCGTATGCATCTGCTGTATTTTAAGTGGATCAGAAACCTGGTCAGCTGATAGCTGAAAGTATCGCCATCCAAACAAAAAAAAAAAGGGGGCGTACAAAAAAAAAAAAAAAAAAAAAAAAAAGAATAATAATGGCAACCGCCCGTGAGAAATGGAAGAAGGAACAAGCAACCCTGGAAGCACAGCGAGAAGGCCAGGCCCCGCCGGACATGGACGAGGACGGCAACGTCATCAACCCGCACATCCCGCAATACATGGCCAAGCCCCCTTGGTGGTTGGGGTACGACGAGAAAACCTTGAAGCATCAAAGGAAGGTCCCAAGCACAGAAGAAGCCCGCGCCACAGGGGGCATCAAGGACTGGTACGCCCGGGGAGGCACGACAGGAGAAGCAGCCACGAAGTACCGCAAGGGTGCGTGTAGAAACTGCGGGGCAATGTCGCACAAAGAAAAAGAATGCACGGAAAGACCAAGAAAGCTCAAGGCAGTCCACTCCGGTAAAAATATAGCACGTGACGAGATCGTGTCCGACGTCACCCTCTCATGGGAGGGCAAACACGACAGGTGGAACGGGGTGGACCTCGACCAGCACCAACGTGAGGTCACTGAAAGGCACAACATCGTCGACATGCAACGCAGGCAACTAAAGCAAGAACAAGCCAAGGCTAAGATCCTCGAAATGACAGGCACCACCGAAGAAGAAGTCTCCGCAAACGAAAAACGCATGACCACCTTAATAGGCGAGCACATCACAAGGGACAACATCGTAATGCACAAACCGCTCATCGCCGAGAAAATCAAAAACATGAGCAACGACTCTGAACAAGACGAAGCTAAGAAAACCCTTGTAAACCTTCTCTCCGTGATACCCATCTCGGAGGGTGGGCTGGCGGAAGACGACGCCATTGCCGAGCTGATGCGGGATCAGGTTTGAAAAAAAAAAAAAAAAAAGAAAAAAAACCTATTTTCTTATTTCCTTCCAACCCACCCACAGGATAAAGAACAAGAAGACATCAACGCAGCAGAAGGAGTCGACGCCCTCACCAACAACGTCGATTTGGGAGGCGTCCGTGACGGTGTTGAAGCAAAGGTCACAGCGAGGAATCTCCGTATCAGGGAGGACACTGCCAAATACCTCCGCAACCTGTCCATGGACCCCGCTTTCCACTACGACCCGAAGACCCGCTCTCAACGGGCCAACCCCTACCCAGACAAAAACCCTGACGAGGTCGACTACGCTGGTGACAATTGGGTCCGCTCGACAGGCGACGCGCAGACCGTCGACAAGCTTCAGGTGTTCTGCTGGGACACAACCAGAAAGCTGCAGGACAAAGGTATAAAAAAAAAAGAATTAAAAAAAGATTTAATAAATCCCACCACAGGAACCTCGAAGTACGTCAACATGCAGGCCAATCCCACCCAAGCTGAGAAGGCCTTCAAAGCAGATCTCAACAATAAGGAGAACCTCAAATCTGAACGTGAAAACGAGCTTCTCAAGCGGTACGGTGGTGCTGAGCACCTCAAGGCGTTGCCGGACGAGCTTCGAGTTGCCTCTGAAGGGTACACGGAATACCGGCCCGACGGGAGCTTGCTGAAGGGGACAGAGAAAGCAGCCCAAAGATCAAAATATGAGGAGGATAAAATGAACAACAACCACACAACAGTGTGGGGCTCATACTGGGACGCGGGACAGTGGGGGTACAAGTGTTGCAAGCAGACGATAAAGAACTGCATTTGTCTCGGGAAGAAACTAGCTGGCGATGACCAGAAGGAAAATGAAAAGACAGACCAAGAACAGCTGATGTTGGAGGAGATGAAGAAAATGGAGGCGCAGCTCCTCCTAGCCGGGCAAACCGCAGCAGAGAACACCGCGAAACGCCCTGCAGACGATGTTAAAGAAAGCAATGCAAAGAAACAAAAGTCAAGCAGATGAGAAACCCCCATGTGAAAGTAACCGATCTTACAAAAAGGGAAAAAAAAAAAGGAAAGAAACGGAAGAATGCCTTCCGTGTTTGTGTTTCGAGTTTTTTTTATTCCCCCCCTTTTTTCTTATTCGGAAAATAAACATAGACGAAGACAAAAAAAAAAAAAGAAATGAAAAAGTTCGGATCGCTTGAAGCCCTTGTGGCTGAGCTCGGCGGGAAGCGAGTGATCAGAAAGGTGTTGATTGCCAACAATGGTATTGCGGCACTGAAGGGGATCAGGAGCATGAGGCAGTGGTCGTACGAGCTTCTGGGAGACGAGAACTGCGTGCATTTTGTATGCATGGCGACGCCTGAGGACATCAAGGTCAACGTGGAGTACATCAAGATGGCGAACGAGACGATCGAGGTGCCCGGCGGGAGGAACTGCAACAACTACGCCAACGTCCAGCTCATCGTCGACATCGCCACCCGCACAGGGTGCGACGCCGTGTGGGCAGGGTGGGGCCACGCATCCGAGAACCCCGAGCTTCCCACCAAGCTCAAGGAGAAGAACATCCAGTTCCTCGGCCCCGGTGCAGAAGCCATGTCCGCCCTTGGCGACAAGATCGCATCCACCATCGTTGCCCAGACTGCCAACGTCCCCACCATCGCTTGGTCAGGCTCCGGTCTCATGTGCACTGACGGCTCCGAAGTCTCTCAGTCCCTTTTCGACCAAGCATGCATTAAGGACGCTAAACACTGTGTGGAGGTCTGCAACAAGCTCGGCTACCCCCTCATGATCAAGGCGTCGGAGGGCGGTGGCGGGAAGGGTATCCGAATGGTGAAGACAGAGGAGGAGGTCGTCAACGCGTACCACGCTGTGGCAGGTGAGGTGGTCAGGTCGCCCATCTTTGTCATGAAACTCGCGACCGACGTGAGGCACTTGGAAGTCCAACTGCTCGCCGATGAGCACGGTTCATGCATCTCCCTCCGCACTCGTGACTGCTCTGTGCAAAGACGCCACCAGAAGATCATCGAAGAGGGCCCCGTCGTCAAGACTATCCCCGGGTCCCTCGAGAACATGGAAAAGGCAGCCGTGCGTCTTGCCGAGATTGTCGGCTACCGTTCCGTTGGCACAGTGGAGTACCTCTACCATAAGCCGACGGGTGTTTTCTACTTCCTCGAGCTGAACCCCAGGTTGCAGGTGGAGCACACAGTCACTGAGCTGATCACTGGTGTGAACTTGCCCGCCTGCATGCTCTGCGTGGGGATGGGAATCCCACTCAGTAGGATCCCCGACATCAGACAGTACTACGGCGCCGAGAAGTTCTCTACTGCTCCCATTAACTTCGAGAAGGCGACGCCCGTTGAGCCCAAGCTGCACACCATAGCTTGCAGGATCACGGCAGAGAACCCCGATGACGGCTTCTCGCCCACATCAGGGACCATCGACGAGCTGACCTTCAGGAACTCCAAGAATGCATGGGGGTACTTCTCCATCTCGTCGCACGGTGGTGTGCACGAGTTTGCCGACTCGCAGTTTGGGCATATCTTCTCCACTGCTGAGACCAGAGAGGCGGCCATTGCAGGTGTGCACCATTATTTTAACACAACCCACCTTTCACAGGAATGATGTTCTCCCTGAAGCAGCTGACCATCAGAGGTGAAATCCGTACTACGAAGGAGTACCTTGTCAAGCTTCTTGACATGCCCGAGTTCAGGGACAGCAACATCTCAACTGCGTGGCTCGACGGCCTCATCAAGAACAGGCTGCGTGTCGAGGCACCCAACCCGTTCCTCAGCGTACTGTGCGCTGCAACCTTCAAGGCCGTCGAGAGGTTCGACTCCAACAGGGCGAAGTACCTGTCATTCCTTGAGGCTGGCCACGTTCCTTCCTCCGACTTGTTCACCACAAAAATGGCGTTGTCGCTGGTGTTGGACAGTGTCAAGTACGAGGTATGCTCAATGCTCATCACGCCAACACTCTAAACAGGTAAGCTGCACGAAGACCTCAGTTTCGGAGTGGATGCTGACTCTGAACGGCAGCCACATCACAGTCGGTTTCCGCAGGCTTGCTGACAGGGGTCTCCTACTGTCCCTCTCCGACGGCAGGTCCCCTGTTGTCTACGCCGAGGAGGACGCGGCGTGCCTTCGTGTCAACATCGACGGCAGGACCGCCACCTTCACGCACGAAGTGGACCCCACACAGCTCAGGAGTCCCATGCCAGGCAAGCTGGTCAGGTTCCTTGTGTCCGAAGGTGACTTCATTGCGGCACACGCACCATTCTGCGAGATAGAAGTGATGAAGATGTACCTGCAGCTGAAGACATCCATCGCAGGGCACATCAACCTCAAGGCTCAGCCAGGGACCACCATCCATGCAGGGAAGGTGCTCGGGTGCATCGATCCTGAAGACCCTGACAACATCGTGCGCGCAGAGGAGAACAAGAAGCCGTGGCCGCCCCTTTCCATGATGTGGACTGGTGCCACTGCAACACCTCCCCCGTCGCCTAGGCAGTCCACCGAGCCTACGAAGATCAGCAAAGCGTCAAAGGCTATTGAGACGCTGCACAACCTGGTCATGGGCTACGACCTGCCGAAGGACGTCTTTGAGCAGTCGCTGCCAAAGGTTGCCGAAGGCCTCACTGCTGTGGGCGACCCGGAGGTGACTCTTGACGGGCTGCCCGCGTGGCTCACGAAGGACTTGGACACAGAGCAGCTCGACACCCTAGACAAGAAGGAGAATGGGATCCAAAGGATCGTACACACCATTACAAAGCTGAGCGAGATCTTCTTGTCTGTCGAGACGCTCTATGAAGGCGGTATGTGCTTACTATAGTTCCCAGCAACATCCACAGGCAAGCTCCCGCAGGAGGTTGTCGACGGGCTTCGTTCCGAGAGAGAGACCGAGAGCTTGGCTGAGGTGTTCGACATCCAGCTTGCTTACGCAGGCCCTCACAGGCACCGTGCTCTTGCCTACATGCTGGGCTTTTCCGAGAAGAACGCAGCGCACCTGAAGAGCGTGCTGCAGAGGATCGCTGGGCTGAACGGTCAGAAGGCCAGTGCTATAGTCTTCAATGCTAGGCATCTGCTTAGGAAGATCGACTTGCCGTGTCCGGACATCCGAAGGCAGGAGCTTGAGGAGGCGCTCAAAGATGCAAAGGCCAACAAGCGTCTCCTGAAGTTGCTTGTTGACAAGCTGAAGTACGGGACGGATGTCATCTCCACGTTTATGATGAGTGATGACTGCGAGCACTTGGAAGTCGCGCTGGAGCTGCTCCTCCGCAGGGTTTACGCTGGTGTCTTTGAGATGACCAGCATCTCTACGGAAAGGATGCAGTCAGGTGTGTGGCTCGCGAAGTGGTCCCTTGCCACGAAGAGCAATCAGAACCCGCTGAAGCATGACGGGATCACAGGCAGCACCTCATGCGAAGACCTCGATGAGATGCTGGCTAAGTCCACAGGGCCACAGGATAACCCACAGGTATGATTGTCTATTCGTGCTAAGCAGCCACTCCACAGGGTGACGCCGAGGGGGTTGCTGGTGTCTTTGATTCTGTGGTTGATGTGCTTTCCGGACTGGGCGACGTCATCTCGCACGCACACGGCACCACCGACACCATCTGCAAGGTCTTCGTGAGGGAGGTGAAGCACACTCACGGGCAGCTGTCGTCTGAGTTCTCGAAGATCATTGGCGAATACGTGAGGATGCTGCAGTCCAGCACGATCACCAGGGTCACCTTCGTGGTCATCGCCAACAACAAGTCGCCGCTGTACTACACCTACAGGAGGTCGCTCGACTTCGCTGAGGATGCCACGTACAGGCACATCGCACCCTCCCTGGCGCACATGCTCGAGCTCCAGAAGTTGAAGAACTACGACATCCAGCTATACAAGGGTAACCCTGTGAACCAGGTGCACGTGTACGTCGCACGAGAGAAGGAGGGCATTCGACCCAGACCTATCAAAACCAAGCCAAGGTTCTTCGTGAGGACGCTGGTGCTGCCATCCGACATCAACTCACCCAGCGCAGACGCGATGAGCGAGCTGACCATGTACGACGCAGAGAGGGTGGTTGCGAACTGCATCAATGCGCTGGAGATCGCCACATCAGACAAGTCGCTGGAACAGACCACTGCTAACCACATCTTCATTGCTTTCGAAGGGCTCAAGACTGAGTACAACAAGGTATGGCATACACACAACACACACTGCCTTCGCAGGTGGAGTCCGTCGTAAACCAAATCAGCACCGTTCACGCGTCACCTCTTTTCCGTTTGGGGATTGTGGAGGTGGAGATCAAGCTCTTCTGCCTGCTTCCCGGTTCCGACAAGCCTGTCCTGATGCGTCTCTTCATCTCGAACCCCACCACGCACGCCCTGTCCATGGAGTCCTACATCGAGGTCGATGACGCCCAGACACCAGGCAAGTCTGTCCTCGTCCATGTGACGCCCGACGGTTCCATCGAGGACGGGACCCCCTTGTCCCTCAAGGCCAGGGAGAGCTCCTTCACAAGCGTTGCTATCGGAAAGCTGGACGTGCCCACCCCCATCGGCAGGTCGAACTCTCTGTGGGAGGAAGGGTCCTCCGGGACTGGCGACTCGCTCAGGTCGCCCACCTTCTATCGCATGAAGGTCAGAACCTCTGCCTCCTCTGAGGCCCATCAACACGGGTCCAAGAAGGCATTGTACTGGCACCACCAGAGCCCCCTTGCACCGTACCCTGTTCTCACCAGCCACCAGCTAAGAAGGCTCCTCGCGCTGCAGAATGGCACTGTCTACGTCTACGACTGGATCAGCCTGTTCGAGAAGTGCCTGGCCAACCTGTGGGAGAAGACCATTACCCAAAGGACAGACCTTGCGCCCCATCTGGAAGAGTCGATGCCTAAAGACTTCGTTGTGGCACAGGAACTTGTGTGGCATGGTCAAACAGGCACCCTGCAGTCAGTGCTCAGGAACCCCGGTGAGAACAGAGTGGGCATGGTGGGTTGGAGGTGGACCATCAACAGCCCTACGCACTACAACAGTGAATCGCAGCAGGTGACGCCGAGGAAGGTGTACGTGGTGGCCAACGACATCACCGTGATGAGTGGGAGCTTCAGCACACAAGAAGACGAACTGTTCGCCGCCATCTCGAAGGCTGCGAGGCTAGAGGGTGTGCCTTTGGTTTACCTGTCGGCAAACTCCGGTGCCAGAATCGGGCTGGACCCCGAGCTGAAGAAGATCTTCAAGATCAAGAAGGGCGACAACACGTCTAAGCTGTTCGAGTACCTGTACCTTGACGAGGCAACGAAGACACGACTGGAAGAGAACTACAAGACAGAGGTTTGCCACACGACGGAGAAGATTGATGAGGCGACGGGCGAGAAGCACTACGTGCTGGACGCTATCATCGGGTCGCAGTGGGGGCTGGGTGTGGAGAACCTGTCTGGCTCTGGCCTCATTGCAGGCGAGATGGCGCAGTGCTACGACAAGATCCCCACCATCTCCATCGCCACTGGGCGCACGGTGGGCATCGGGGCATACCTCGTGCGTCTGGGCAGGAGAGTGGTGCAGGTGAAGGGCAGCCCCATCATCCTGACAGGGAACAATGCCCTCAACAAGCTGCTCGGGAAAGAGGTGTACACGTCCAACTCGCAGCTGGGCGGGACGAACATCATGTCCCCCAACGGTGTGACGCACTGGGTGGCTATGCACAACAATGCTGCTGTCGAGGAAACGATGAGGTGGCTGAGCTATCTGCCTGACCAGGTAGTTGCCGAGAAGTGCAAGGTCCCCCTGCCTGCCGTGAAGAGAATTGCGCCCATCTATGACCCTGTCGACAGGGATGTCAAGGTATGCATGACACCACGACTACGTCACACAACACAACAGTGCACCACAACTGCGAACCAGCCGTACGACGTGAGGATGCTGATCGAGGGTTGTGCCAGCGAAGGCGACTGGCTGCCTGGTCTCTTCGACAAGGACTCCTTCCAAGAGGCGCAAGCCAACTGGGCCAAGACGGTCGTCGTAGGCAGAGCAACTCTTGGTGAGATGCCTGTTGCCGTGGTCGGTGTGGAGACGCGCCCTGTGTCCAAGTTCAACCCCGCCGACCCTGCTGACCCCTCGTCCGTGTCCGCAATGACGCAGCAGGCAGGCATGGTGTGGTACCCGGATTCTGCACGTAAAACCGCGGACTTCCTTGCCGATGTGGACCGTGAAGGGCTGCCCGTCATCATCCTGGCGAACTGGAGGGGGTTCTCGGGCGGCATGCGCGACATGTACGACGAGGTGTTGAAGTTCGGTGCGGACATCGTGCAGAACCTGACGCACTTCTCGCGCCCTGTGACGGTGTACATCCCACCTCACGGGGAGCTTCGCGGCGGAGCGTGGGTAGTGGTGGACCCAACCATCAACAAGAAGTGCATCGAGATGTACGCGGATCCCACCGCAAGAGGTGGAGTACTGGAACCATCTGGCATTATCGAGATCAAGTACAGGGAGTCGGAGATACACTCCACCATGGACAGACTCGACCCGGAGTGCTTCAGGCTGTCAACACAGCTGAAGGCTGCGGAAGGCCAACTGAAGGACTACCTTCAAAGAATGCTGCACCAAAGGCACGAGGCGCTGTACCCAACCTACAAGGCAGTGGCACTGGAGTTCGCAGACCTCCATGACAGGCCAGGGAGGATGCAAGCGGTGAGGTCCATCAATGGTGTCGTGGCGTGGAAGGACGCAAGGAGGTTCCTGTATGCCAGGATGAAGAGAAGGCTCCTCGAGGGTTCGCTGGAGGCGCGTCTACTGGACGCTGGGCAGACCCCCGCACAGCAGAGGGCTACCATCGAACAATGGCTTACCAACTATAACAACGGCTGCCTTGTGGATGGCACACCCTACAGCGGGAGGGCAGACGCGACAAAACAACTGGAAGAGGGTGCACCTGCCGTCACCTACGACACCTGCACTGACAGTCAGCTCATCGATTTCTTGGAAGGCATTGATGGGTCCGAGCTGGATAACGCTCTGAACCAGGTAGGTTTAGGGGATAACGTTAAAGAAATGCAAATACAGGTCGCCCACCAGGTGCAGCTGGACAAGATACTGTCGCTCATTGAGACTGATGACAGGCTGAAGGCCGCTCTTGCAGCCCGGCTCAAGAATGAATGAGATTATTTTGAAGACATAGATTGGTAATAATCCCCTCTTTTTTTTTTTTTGTGTGATGGGGAATGACACCAAGGAAAAAATAACAAATCCGATTATAAAAAAAAGAAGATTTTTTTTTCAGAGTTACGTGACGTAAAAAAAAATGGGAGAAAAGGTCAAGTGATGAAAACGGCGGGGGAAAGAACTGAAAAAAGAAGGGAAATTTTTTTTGGAGGAAAAAAGGGTGGGGGGGGGGGGGGGGGAAAGGCTTTTTTTTAATATTTTGTTCAACAAGATGAAATAAAATGAAAGTTTACTGGGGGGGATTTAAAAAGTGTTTTCAATGGGGAGAAAAAAGAGCAAAAAAAAGATTATTTGGAACAGAGTGTTGGTGTTTGGCGTGTGTATTCCTGAAAGGGAAAAGGAAAAAGAAAAAAAAAGGAAAAAAAAAGAAACAAAAAAAAGAAGAAATCTGCGTGTGAGAGCGGGCTTAAGGTACAGGGTAGTGCGTGGTCAAAGGATGCTCTTGACATAACTATTATTAAAAAAAAAAAAAGAAAAAGAAATAAATTTACAATACTGCCTGCCTTCACTGGTGCATGCGGGAATAGTAAAATTTGTTTTCAGCCCCTTTTTGTACAGGTAAAAAAAAAAAGAAAAAAAAAAAAAAAGAAGAAGAAAAAAAAAAACTGAAAAAAGAACGAAAAAAAACTTTTTTTTCCGCCCCAAAAGGAATAATTCAGCCATGAAACACCGCCCACTCTTTCCTTTTTATTTTTTTTTTACCCCTTTTTTTTTTCGCCCCAAGTCTCAAGGGCTTCCCGAAAACACCTTTTTTTTATATCTCCTTTTTCTTTTTGCACTTTCCCCATCCGTCCTTCGTTATATATTTTCTTTTTCGCTTCCAGAAAAAAAAAAAAAGAAATTCACTATTTCGTCCAAACCAGTCGCTTAAAAAAAAAGAAAAAAAGAAGAAATAACAGGAAATTCTTGTTACTAGAACTGGCATGTGCTTATTTTTTCTTCTTCTTTTTTCTTTTCTTTTTTTAATCCCATCTTCTATTCTTGCCGATTCTTTGCTTTTTCTGAATTCACCTACTAACAAAAAAAAAAAAAAAAAAAAAAAAAGGAAAAAAAAAGCGGCATATCTTTGAAACGTCGACCAGCAGATTTTTTTTTTTGAATCAGTGATTTTTTTTTTTTTCTCGTTTTTTTCTCCCCTCCCTATGCTTGGAGATCCATCTTTACACACTTTAATCCCCATTTTTTATGACTTGAATGCCCCCTTTTTTTTTTCTCCTCCCGCCGAAGCGCGGAGGGCAAAACGGAAAGATAAAAAGAGGGGTATTTTTTGGAAGAGTCGGAAAAAAAAAAAAAAAAAAAAAAAAAAAAGAACCATTGTTAGCAATGTCCAAGGCCACAATAAAAAGGGGAGTTGAGGAAAAAAAATAGGAAGAAACAAACAAAAAGAGATAACAAATTGTGAGTAAGAAAAAAAAAAAAGAAAACAAGGTCCTTTTTGTCGTGTGTCACAAACTTTTTCTTTCCGATGCCTTTTTACTGTTTCCTGTACCCATTCTAACCTTTGGTATTTTTGTCTCCCCCTCCCCCCCGAAGAGGAAACATGTGTGTTTTTCATTTTTATTTTCTTTGCGCCTTCATGTGTCCCACCATTCTTCTCCCCGTCCCCTCCACGATGCTATTGTCATATCTACGTCATATCCCCCTTTTTTTTTCCATTTTGTTTTTCCCTATCTTTTTTTTCTTCTTTTTTTTTTTTTTTTTTTTTTTCTTCTCTTTTCTCCCTCTCGTCGTTTCCCCCCCCTTCTCCCTTCTGTTTCTCATTCCCCCTCAAGACTCGGTCAAACCATTTCAAAAAAAAAAAAAAAAAAAAAAGCGGGAAAAAAAAAAAAAGAGAAATAAAAAAACACAAATGACACCCCGGACTGTTGAGGACATAAGATCCAACCTAAGCATAGTGACAACAACGGTGTATGCTCTGCGGGAGACCAGTGTGTGGGTGGGCGAGGTGGAGGACAAGAACGCAAGCAAAGTACTGAAGACCCTGCCCCACATGAGGGACGCAGGCCTGGAATTTCTCAGAAGAATCGCCCGAAACACTGATAAGAACGTTCTGGAGGTGGTCATCAAAAAGGTCGAAGATGAGGACGAGGACCCCACCGCAGTGAGCAGCACCCACGGCGACGGGTTGATACGAAGCGCAAGAAAGATATCTGTCTGTGGTGTGTTCCCTGAGACTCCCGAGGTGTGGAAAAAAGCTGTAGCACTATGGCCGTTGAGCAAGCCAGCAAACCCCCCAAAGGACTTCTTGCCACAGAACATGACGGACGAGGAGCTGAAGGCGGTTCACGAGAACTTCACGAAGCTCCTGTCTCGTGGGGATGGGTTCGCTGTGTTAGGTGTTTCGCCTGATTCTTCTGATGAGGTGTTCTCGACAGGGACGCCCCTCCAAGGTTACACATCGCTCCCCACCTCCCCTTCTGAACATGCTTCGCCTCTAGCCCATCCTTGCATGAACCTTGTCAGCGCTGTCGCAGCCTCGTCGCCTTCCCTCTCGAAGCCTGCCGTGAAGCGTGACAAGACAGCGCAGTACCTCCTTACAGGCTACGATGTGTACACAGTGGAGGAGCCTTGTGTCATGTGTTGTATGGGGCTGCTCCACTCCCGTCTGGGCAGGCTCTTCTACTTAAAAAAAAACAACACCTTCGGCGGTGCTGGTGGATGCCACTCCATCCACGAGGACCCCCGCCTCAACCACCACTACCACGCCTATCACTACAAAATGTGATTAAAAAAAAAAATCTCTCGTTTTATTATTTTTGTTTTGTTTTTTTTCTTCTTATTTTATATTCCGTATCAGGGCAAGGGTAGGGGGGTGGCGAGCCTTGGGTCAGCTGGGGGGGGTGCCTCCATGGGCACCCCTCCTGAGACGGTGGTGATGGGACACCCTGTGGACCCTGAGGAAGAAGATGAAGATGAAGATGACGAACGAGAGGAACTCTGCAGTGGGCAGAGCAGAGTCACACAACATGAGCCTTTCGATGAGGAGACGGTACTGGGGGAGGACACTGGTGACAGGACGCTGGTGGTCAATGAGGATTTGAGCCACTTCCCATCGTTTCTGTACGAGAAGCGGGAGGTGGACTCGGAAGGCACAACCGAAGGAACGTTGAACGGCGAAGACGAGGAGGCAGACGGGGAGCTGCAGAACAACAACAACAACACTGGAGGGGAACCCATCGAGGAGGACGATAACGCACCCAGCCAGTCGCCACCCTTGACCCCGCCTCTGCCTTCTCCACCCCCTCCTGCAAAGAACACGTTTCAAATCGCTAAGTACCTCTCGTACCTTGTGTGGGGAAGGGAGAAAGAAAAAGAAAAGGAAGAGAAAGAGAAAGAGAAAGAAAAGGGCGCCGAGGCCACCTGCGCTGAGGGGGATCAGCCTCCCACTGTAGTTAAAATGTCGAACCCGTTCGATGATTTCAACTCCTCGAGGCAAGCCGCCGAAGTTCCGCTGCAGGCAGAACCTATAGAGGTATTTTTTTTTCTTCTTTCTTTCTTATATTTAATTCGAGCCGGGTTTTCAAAAGTTAGTTGAGAAAAAAAGCCCAGGAGTGATATAATGTCACCCCTGCACCTATTCTCAGCCAAACTCCTTAGAAACACAGAAAGCGATGGGAAGAAAGCCTAGACGATGGGGAAGATTACTAGTAGGGAATAAAAAACGGCTAAAAAGTGCAACAAAAGATTTTCTTCTTGGGATCCCACGTACTGTACCTACCTGCCCCCCATGTAAAAAAACAATGCCGGACGGGTGTTTGTCTGTTTCGGCATTTCTTTTTTTTTGTTTTACAATTGCTAATCTTTTTTTTTTTTTTTTTCAAAAAAAAAAAAAAAAAAAAAAAAAAAAACAGCCGGAAGTTGCCCGATCACCCCATCCCTCCGTTGCCGCTCCGCGCCAGCAGCAAAATCGAAAAACATCATCAAAGTCCGCAGCCCCCGAACAGCACGCTCGTGGAAATATCTGTCCCAGGGCATCATGCGTCGTTCTTTGATATGGGGCGGGGGGGGGGGGGGCACAAAAAAGGAAGAAACCTGTCGCATCGGCCCTCGGATGATTTTTGTTTTGTTTTACACCATCCCCATCTATTGTTTTCTGGTGATAAGCCGATTGTTGTTATTTCGAGGGAGAGAGGAAAACGTAAAGATTTTTTAGTAGAAGTTAGAAAGATGTGAGAAAAAAAAAAGAAAAAAGAGAGAGAGAAAGAAAAGATTTGATAAATTTCGGTGTGTGGTGGGTGTGCTCACCTAAAAGAAGATGAAGAAAAAAAAAAGTTATTTAGCAGCATCATATTTCTATTTTGTTTTTTAAGGGGGTTACTGGGTAAACTATCAAATCATTCAAAATGACAAAACCCGGCTCGTCCGCCTCCTCGGAGGCGCCGCCCGGGGGCTTCGGCCGCGAAGAGACGAGCGAGAAGGGGTGGGCACATCAGGTGCGTAAGTGGTACGACGGGCAGGTGAGGAGCTACGGTTTCCGCCTGCGTTCATGCGGTAACCAAGGAGGACAACTATTTCGCTGTCTCTCCTTTATCAGACACGGAGAGGTAAGCGCCGAAGCGACGATCCGCGAGTTGGTTGCGTCGGTGATGGAGTCGAACAAGGAGCTGTACGCGAGGTTCCTTGCCGTCAGGCTCGACGACTACGTCGCGAGCCTGAGGAAGTGGAATGCAAGGGGCGACGAAGTCGCCATCCTCGCTTACGCGGAGCGCATTGGCGCGCCCATTGGGCTCGTCAAGACGGACGGGGAGGTCATCACTACACAGATGATTGGCCACGCGCAGGGGGTGCCAGTCGGCTGGCTGGCTGAGATCGGGGGTGAATACTACGCCCTGAAGAAGGAAGACGCGGACGGCCCGGACGGCCTGTTGACGACCAACCCAGTCCTGGTACGGCCGGAGACCGCATCCCTCCCGGAGATGATCGCCGGGAAGGAACCCCTCCCACCGAAAACATTTGCGAACTTGAAGCTGCGCGAATTGGATTGGACATTCCCGATCATTACAGACATCATCGGTGTGACGGAAAACTGCTGTGGTGTCATGCTAGTCGAGCAGGAAGACATGGCAGCGTGCGAATGGCACCTGTCGCACCACAAACCGGAGCACCTCACTCTCATCTCCCGCCAACCGCTACCAGCGATCCCTGGCAAGAAGCAACAAGTCGCGTTTGACCTTCCAGACCGCTCCGGCACGACATCACTGACAGTTTGGATGTCACATATGGGTTGGTCCGATCTCGCCCCCATGGCAAGACAGGCGGAAACCATCAAGAAGAAGTGCACGACGCTGGTGCATCTCACGCTACACAAGAAGTCCTCGTTGGATGAGGCCAACAAAATGTTCACCACCTGGGTTGGAGGTAAGGACTTCGACCTCTCCAGGCCGAGGGTATACCCGGAGTGCGCGAAGACCACGGTCTGTGTGGCATCCAACAGAGCACCGGAGCTACTAGGTAGGAGTGGCAAGGACGGGATCACCGCAAGGCTGCCGATGGATGAGACCTCTGACAGCGTGGTGTGGCTGAAGAAGGGTATGACACTCGAGATGGCCGTCTCGGTGGCACAGAAGTACCAGCAATACGCTGGGGTTGCGGTGGACCAGCGACAGCGGGTTGGTATTCGTGTGGCGCCGGGTACAGCGGAGAACGAACTCCGGAAGAACCTCGAAGCCAAGGGTCTAGCGACACCGCAGACGGAGGCTTGGTATCTGGAGAAGGTGCCACGCGACATGAGACCAACAGAGCTCAAGATGATGTTGGCTGCATGGGGGTGGACGGTCGAGGTGACTCGGTCATCCCTAAGAGGGTCGACCAAAAGGTGGATGCTGCTAGCACAGAAGGAGCCACCCGGGTTCGAGGTGCCGCTGTTCGGTGGGATCGGACTGCTAAGGAAGAAGAACGAGCGCCGAGTGGACGCCAAGATGGAGGAGACCGACGCGGAGAAGGGCGACGTGACATCGAAGACTGTGGTAAACCAAAGACCGAAAAAGACGGCTGGGGCGAAGGCGAAGAACCCGAATGCGAGAGACCCGAAGGCGAAAAACCCAAAGGCGAAAAACCCGAAGGCGAAGAAGGAAGGTGTAGGGATCGGCGGGACTGTGACGTTCCAAGGTGGCACGACGAGCGCCTGGAAACCCCAACAACCTTCGTTGTCGTCCCCGCAGCCTACACCACCGAACTGGGCGGACATGGTGAACGGCATCATCGCAGAGGCACTGAAACCCATCGTCCAACAGATCCAGCAACTGCAGCAGGCCGTACAGCAGGTTACCGCTACCAAGAAACCAGAACCGACCCCGCCCACCCAAGACCCGCTTGGAGCTACCGATGTGGTACAAAGGTTGATCGCGCAGGCAATGGCGCCTATGGTGCAACAGCTAGGCGCAACTCAACAACTTCTACAACAACATCAACAAAAACAACAACATCAGAAGTGTGCAACAGGGAAGAGCACACATCGCCAAAGATGAGGACCCGTATCATGATCTTCCTCCCAATCAGTGTTCCCCTGCTCTGCTACCCCCCTTCAGTGTTTAGCATGAGCCCCTACTTCTCCCTTCCCCGAATATGCAACCAAAAACATGCATATTCAAACATCGCGATGGAGGCACTCCTCAGGCTGTTAGCTGATGGTGATGTGCACCCCAACCCTGGCCCGCCATGCAAGAAGATATCCCTCAAGGTGAAGACGACAGGATTATGGAAGGACTTCTACGTTCCAGCGGGAGAACCTCAAGGCACGAAAGGTAGTGTTCCGCGTCCGCCCTTGACATCGATAGGTGATGCGAAAACGTGCGACACAGTGACGATAACATCGGTTAACGTTACTTCGTGGAACAACACATTCCACATCCTCAAGAAGGTAACAGCCAATATCCTGTGTGTTCAGGAGACGGCGCTGACGGCTACGACACAATTCCAAGTGGCTACAACAATGAAGGGGGATCCGGGTATGACGCAGAGGCGTGTCATATTTGGGAAACCGCAACGTGGACTGATGCTGGACGGTGTTGAATCCCCAACCTTAGCGGAGAGGGGAGGCGTCGCCACATTATACCGTATTCCCGGCACCTGCATAGAACAGCATGTCCTCCCGGATGTTGGACAGCAGACGAGATTCCAACATGTAATGTACGCGATGGGTGAAGGCAACAGGTGGTTACACGTAGTTAACCTGTACGCCGATGTTGATAAGTCGAAGGCTGGAGTCGCTGCTCGCGAAACCTTACTTTGCAATATCCTAAACCGATTGCGGATATCGCTAGGCCAGGTCCCGATCATTGTAGTTGGAGATATGAACACTACAATCGATGCATCTCCTACATTGCAACATGCGCTTAACACGCACTGGGTGGACGCATCCGCGATGTTTGCAAAACATCAAGGGAGGGACCCAAGCCCCACCTACGTTACTGCCGTTGCAGCCACAAGACCCGACTACATCCTGATGAACCCCATAGCTGCTGCAGCGCTTGTGTCCTGTGTTACTGAAGACATAGGCGTGCCGTCGCATCGAGCGCTAACTGTGACGCTGAAGTTACCAGCCATGCGGCAACTTGTACCCATGTACAAGGTACCCAGACAGCTCAAATGTCCGAACACCGTCATCACGGGAACGCCTGGCTTGTTCGACCGCAGAATCTTCAACACTACCCTGCTGACTAACCTGAACTCGGCCATTCGATACCTAGCCGTCGCTGTTGAGGACCTCCTAGGAGCCGATCTCACACAGCGGGGGCGAGGAGACTTGCGGCAACCGGTGCTTCGGGAGATTTCCGCACCGTCGAATCATGAAGGGTGTGGGGCAGCGACCTGCAAAGAGAACCAAGTCGCGATCCTTAAGCGGAAGATTAAATCATTGATCCGACGAATGGAAGAAACACCCGCGATAGGATGCATGTCGCACGAGATGAGGGCACAGATACGTAACGTGTACACCACTGCAGTGCGTCTGAAGCTATGGACTGAGAGACCCGACCCCCAAGATTGGTCTTGTAACGACGAGATTTACACGGCGATGGCTGAGCTTAGGGGTAGGGCTGCGAAGTCGAACGCTGAGATAATCAGCCGCAACAAGAGACACCGGAACAAGGAGTACGCGAGGTGGACTGCGGAAGAGTTTGGCACGGACCGTAAACGTGTGACGGCATTTTTAAAGGATGGTACGGTGGAACAAGAAACGAAGACCACGCAAACCGTACGGCGCGACAGTGGGCAGATCACCGCTAACGCAGTCGAAATGTTGAGGACCTTGGAGCAGCATTGGGCGAAAGTTTTCTGCCTCTTCGGAAACGGAGAGACCAAGCCGTCGTACAAGAAATTCAAAGCGACCTACGGACAGTTCATCAAACGCACCGAAATGACATGTCCTCTGATTACGGTGCAGGACTTGCGCGTAGTCCTCGCGAGAACGAAGAAGAAGACTGCGTGTGCTGTTGACGGGTGGCGCTTTGCTGAGCTCCATTGTCTGCCGGACGATGTTCTTGGCTCATTCGCGGACCTTTTCAATGCTATTGAGCTACAGGGTCGTTGGCCCGACACTGTGATGACTGCGTTGATCTCGATGCTCCCGAAAAATGGTACAGGCCAACCGCTTGACCATCGACCGATCACCGTCACCAGTGTGATTTACCGCCTGTGGGCCTGTGTCCGACTCAAACATGTTCTCGAATGGCAGGAGAAATGGATCGATCCCACCATGCACGGCTTCAGGCCCAAACACGGAGCTGACCATGTCCTCATGGACATATCGACAATGGTAGAAGATGCACTCCTAGGTGGGAGGCCACTGTATGGCTTAGCGCTGGACTTCCAAAAGTGCTTTGATCGAGTTCCGCAGGAGATTGCCCTTTCGTTAGTAGAGGACCTTGGCCTGAGCGTATCCATCACCCGTCCGATGCGATACGTGTATGAGAATCTGCAACGCCGACTAAAACTACCGCTTGGGGTAGGCGAGGTGCTACACGTGGACAATGGAATCCTCCAGGGGTGCCCGCTGTCGGCCGTTCTGATCAACGCACTGCTGTCGATCATGGTCAAAGAAATCGGACACTTGACGAAGGCAAAAACTACCTCATACGCCGATGATGTGACGATGTACAGCAGGAAGTCAGAACGACACGTACAGCGAGCTGTTGATAGAGTATCCGAGTTCTGTAAAATCACAGGGATGGCTCTGAACCACGAGAAGACGCTTGCTTTCAGCACCGTGAAGAAGTATACGTCAACTCTACGACAGGGTGGATTTACGTTTGCTACGAAGAAGAAGGTGAAGATCCTTGGAGTCACTCTGTCAATGGAAAGGAAAGGTAGGGCTGACAACAAGAGGGTGGAGAAAGCGGTCGAGACAGCCAAGAGACTGGCCGCGTTACAACTACCCTTTACAAAGAAAGCCCTCATCGTGAGCCAATCTATTCTACCCGCTGCCTTATACGGTGCGCCATATGCCCCACCGTCAAACGCGAAGATCGACGCCCTTAGGATCGCTGTAACAGATTGTCTGTGGGGTCCGTACAACACCACGCGCTCATCGGGCGCGCTCTTGAACATCGCACTACCGGGCCACACACACGACCCTCTTGCTGCCTTTGCCTACAAGACGGCGGGCACCGTCCTGAGGCTAGCGGAAAATCGAAGAATACGAAAGCGTGCAAGAAAGATCCGGAAGAAGTACACGAAGAATATGAGGTCCGCTGGTCCCATAGGAACACTCCTGCGTCTTCTGGAACCAGCCAAGCTCGGATGGCCTTGGGCCAGGGCCCTCTTGGGCGTGCATAAAGCTGAAAGAGGTCATGAGATACGGCGAGTGACGAAAGCGATCAGAAGGAACGCAGTTGCCAAAGGCAGACCCTCCTTTATTGGTGTCGGCCGCGCAATTGACGAAGTCCGCACTAACGAGGTGTGGAAGAGTGCCAGGTCCGTGCAAGAGGAACGACTTGGCTTGAGGATGATCACGGGTGCCATGTTCCGCAGCTACCCGATCGTCGAACCAGAGGTACAATGTATTGGGTGTGAGGCGCTCTTCACCACGCAAGACGAGTACACCATACACACGTTCTGGAAATGCAAGGCACACGAAGAGGTACGCGGTGCACCTGAGTTCGCCCCTGCAATGCATGCATACAGGCAAGAGGGGATCACACGCTGCCTTGCACTACACGGCATCATCCCTCTGGAATGTAAGACGGAACGGCCAGAGGTAATACAACAGATGCTGCTTGCGATCATCAGGAGAGTGAGCGCGAAGCAGGAAACGAAGAAGGCCGCGGTAGAAAGGTTCCCTTGGAACAGACCGCTGGTTGGAAGAGGGTGCTCGGTGCCAAGCCTGGATTGGTACAAGAACAACGGACTGAAACACTTCCAAGGGGATACGATTGTCCCAGAAGTGCTCAAATGGCTTCGCATGCTGCAGTGGAGCCCACATGGTTCAGTCTCAAGGATAGAGCTCGCACTCGACTTTGAGGCCACGACCAAACAGCTCATCTTGGAAGATACGGCTGACGTACGTAAGCGTGCAAACCGGCTAGCTAAAGTTCTGACAAAACTGTCAGAGGTGGCCGAAAAGAAAGCACGACCCCCTCCTATACCCGGGAAACCTTTCTTGACATCCTCCCTCCGATCCATTGGTGCAAACAAACGGATCCGAGGGTATACCTGCAGACCCACATTCGCATCGTACGACAAGGTGCGCTTCATCCTCGAACAGCGACTCGCAACCGGTTCACCGGGGAGAGACGACTGGAGCGACAAGTTCGTGCCGACCTACCTCGAACCTACCCGAAGTATCCCCACCCCATCTGCCGATAAAAATGCAGCGACGCAGAAGGGTAACAACACAAGATAGACCCCCCACCACGCTGCACACTTAACGCCAAATAGTGTTGCAACCAAAGCCCCATTTTTTTCTATTTTTTTTTTCTTTTTTTTACCAGACCATATCTCTAAAAAAAGAAAAAAAAAGAAGAAAAGAAAAACGAAACGAAAGATTCCCGGAGAGAAAAAAAATGCCGGAGTGACAAACTCCCGGAAACGAAAAAAGGCCCGGCTTGCGAGAGGGGTGGGGGGACCCTGGCGTAGCACTGTGGGTAGGGCAGGCCCAGCCCAAATAAAACAATTAATTCAGGATTTGCTACTTCCAGGGGTTCAAACCTTGAAGGGTCTTCATTCTTTTTTCCGTGCTCTGCTTAATTTCAAAGTTTTCACTTTCCGGTAATTTATTTTTTTTTTGGAGCCCAAACACCCCCCCCCCCTCTTTTTTAACAATTTAATTTATTCGAGACGAAAACTAGTTGATGGGAAGCGTAGGTGTTAACAAATAAAGGGGGGGGGCTTGTTTTTACGGGTTTTAGAGATACATGGCTGGAAATATTTTTCCTCATTCAGAAAAAAAAAAAGAATAGAAAAAAAAAAAGGTACGAAAAAAAAACCTGGACAGGGAGGGGTATGGAGGGGTTTTCTACCTGCCCCCTTTTTCTCTGTTTTATCCAAAAAAGAAAGCCCCCCCCCTCCCCGCTTTTTGTACCTTGATAGAGTTATTGATACAACAAGAAAGGACTAGTCCAAGTTATTGTTTTACTTGGCAGCTGGATTCTTCTAATCTGCGGCTTCAGCTCTGGCCTCCTGATTTAATTATTTGGATTTTCCAAAAAAAAAAAGAAGAAAAAAAAGAGTATCCCTGATGCTGAACTAGCTTAGCCCCGTGGGAATAAAAGGGCGAGTAAGAAAGAAAAAAAAAAAAAAAAAACGAAAAATAACAAAAAGAAAAAGGAAGAAAAAGAAAAGAAACCACTCTTTCCTCTCTCTCACTTTTCTCTCTCTTTCTCTCTCCTTACTATCTCACTCCTCTATATTTTCTCCACCATCCTATCCTGAAGAAAGATGAGAGGGGAAGAACGAAAGAAAAAAAAAAAAAAAAAAAGAAGAAAGGAAGGAAGGAAAAAGCCCACCTATTCCACCACCGGAGACAAACCTGTCGCAAACACATTTTTCAAAAGTCTCTTTCGTGGTGGGTAGCGGCGCTGCCAGATGTGTTTTTTATTTATTTATTATTATTGTTCCTGAAAAAAGAAGAACAAGTATTCAGAGCTTCTTTTCCCCCTCTATTTTTTTTTAGGGTGGCCGCTGTGTCACATACCGCATGGCACCACTAAAATCGAGACAACTTTTTTTTCTGCAAGAACGAGTCTTTGACTTGTATAAACAAAAGGGGAGCCAGTTCCTCTTTTACACTATTTTAGTCTCTTCCTGCAATATCCTTTGCGTGCCCTCGGAAAAAAAAAAGGAGGAGGGGGGAAAGGATTTAAAAGGAAGAAAGTTTCAGCCGCAGGGTAGAGAAAAAGGAAAACGGAATCTTTACACAAAATTCCTTTTGGTTTAGGACCCCCGGTGGCTGATGAAGCTCCCCTAGCCTATAGAAAACAGGCAGGGGGGGGGGATAGTCAGTTAAAACAATAGATAAAGTGACTTAGCTGTTGTTACCACGTCGCCCCCCTTTTTTTTGGCCCTGCTGGGGAAGGGGAAAGAAAAAAATTCCGACTTTGAGATTTGACCTTGAGTACTTACAGTATTTAAACAAAAAAAAAAAAAAAAGGAAAACAACAAAATTATTCGCTGTGTCCTGTAGGGCTCCTGAGGAGACCCTTACTCATGATCTCATCCTTACCCCTGCAGCATACTTTTTTTTTTGTTTTTCTTTTTTTGTTTCCATTGTGTTTACTTGAAAAAGAAAATTGAGGTGAGAGAAGTATCGATTCTTGTTGTTATTTCCCCACCCCTCTCTCCCACTTTTTTTTTTTTTTTTTTCCTTCATATAATTTGGGCGGAAATTGGGGGGTGGGGGAGAAATAAGAACAAAAAAAAGTAAGGAACTCCCTTGTTTCTAAAGTGGCCATGTTTCCCCCCCCCTCCCCATCCTCCCACAAACAAAAAAAAAAACAAAAAACAAAAAAAAAAAAAAAAAAGAAGAAGAAGATGCTAGTGAGGTGTAAAGAAAATGGGACAAAAAAGATAAAATGCAGTGGCACAACCTTGCTTGAGATTTTTTGTTGTCCTTTTTTTTTTCTCCCCGCCCCTTCTTTTTCTCTTCATTTTCCGTTTACCTCCCCCCCCCCTTTTTTTCCCAAGCGCATGATCCGACTTTTCCAACTAGCTATTTTGTTCACGAAAATAATGAAGATTTTATGCACACTCTCCCCTCTAGAACTAAAAAAGGAATTTCACTCGAGGCTTTTCGGTCTGTTCGTGATTTTTTTTTGTTTTAAGAGTGACATAAAATTCTGCTGTGAATAAGGTAGTTCTTTTTTTTTTTTTTTTTTTTTTTTTTTGTAAACTCTCCCCCTTCAGTGCCCTAATTGGGAAAATAGCTGAGATCACAGACATGGGGTAAAACGAAAAAAAAAAAAAGGATTTTTTTTTATGCCATCCGAAAATTTTCTTTTCAAAAGAGAGTTGACAGGAAAAAGAAAAGATTCATTTAAATGTGAATATGGTTGTCTTCTTCCCCTCCCGCGCTCAATTTCCTTTTTTTTCTTCTTCTCCTTTTCTTTTCAATTCAGTACCACCCCTGGGTAGGGGGAAAATAAAAAATAAAAAAAAGGAAGAAAAATCGGGAGTTAAATAAAAAGAAAATAGGAAAGGTTATTAAAAAAAAAAGAATGAAGTAATCGAGAGCGGAATTAAGATTCAAAAAAAAAAACCTCTTTTTTTTCCTATTTTTTTTTCTCCTTTCCATTCTTCATTACCGTCTGATCCTTATATGTCTTTTCTGTTATTATTATATTCTTTTTTTTTTTACCCCCCTTCTTTTTTAATTCAAAATGGGGAGCCAATAGTCCATATTACGGTTTTTTAAAAAAAATGGGGGAACGGGGGGGGTTTTTTTTTTATCTTATTTTTTTTCTTTCGTTTGGCTCTCCCTCAACTCCATTTTCACCCCCCACCCCATCCCTCTTAATCTCCCATTTTTTTTCCCCACCCCCCCTTTTTTTTCCAGATTTTGGGGGGAAATAAAAAAAACACAAAAAAGGGGGAGAGGGTGGTGGGGGTAAAAAAAAAAAATGCCTTTGGATGCAATCCTTGAAGGCTTGGAGGCGATTGAGAAGCGGCCTTGTGAGCACAATGACTGGGATGACGTCAGGACACGGAAGGGGTACAAGGTCTTGAGGTGTCGTGACTGCCAGCAGCGGTGGAAGATCCCCAGCAACAACGTCCCCAGGTGCATGCCTTTCCTGCATAGTTGCTGTGATAAAAAAAGCGAATGCAACAAGCTACACGTACGGCGAAAAAAGAACACAGTTGAAGCGCCTGCGGCCGACGATTGGCTGACGCCCGACATTTTCCCTCTTTCCCCAGCCTGCGACTCCGATCCCGAGTGTTTCAAAAACCCTTACTTTCGCTGCTTTGCACCTCCCAATCTGCCCCCTCAGGTGGGTTGGTACCAACCGATTGCGAAAACTACTTTGCCTTGAAAAAAGAGAGAAAACTATATAAGCACTTCCCCCCCGCCCCCTCCTTTTTTTTTTTTTTGTCGTTTTCTTGGGCTAATGCTTTGTTAGAGAGCGCTTGGGGGTTAGCTTTTTGGGGGAGAGGGGAAAAAAAAAAAAAAAAAAAAAAGTAAAGAACGAACCATCACTGATGCCAGACCCCCTTTTAAGAACGAGAGGGGGTGCTTTCCGTTTTGAATTCTTTTTTTTTTTCTTAAGTCGAGGCACCAACATAAGCAGACCTTGCTCGTCTCTTAGCAAAGAACAGGGAGGGGAACTTGCGGTGTTGCAACCGTTGTCAGGGTTTTGCTGTAAAATAAAATAAAATGTAAACACCGCTTTCAACCAACTGGAACCATAATTGAAGAGAAAAATAATGCGGAAGTTAAATTATAAAAAAAAAAAAAAAAAAGAACAATATTAAATCATCATGTGGCCAGCGCTATAGTATTTTCTTAAGTAGCCTGAAGACAGGTGCACGACGCCATCCAGTAAGTGAAGAGAAAAAATTCTAAGAAGGATCCTCAATGTTACCGCGTTCGTTAGAAATCTTTTTATATTTGTTTGGATTTCTGTAGTGCGCACAATATTTATTTGCGACAAAAGATATAGCTGAACCAACCACATGTTTTTTTTTTTTTTTTTTTTTTTTTTTTTTTTTTTTGTATGGTACACTGTTAAAATTATCTTGGATTTAAAAAAAAAAGGGTACACGAGCGCAGAAGAATCTGCACACCGCATTAAGGACACAGCGCAGAACGCAGAAGAAGCGAAAGCTCGGCCGTTGTATCCCCCCCCCCCCCCCCCCCCCCCGGGACAACAAAAAAACAAGATATATTTTACAGTGGTTTTATTTCCCTTTTTTTTTTATCCCCACCCCCTATATTTCTTTTTTTTTCTCTCTTAGCTGAGTTTTTTTCTTAAGAATACTGAGCATTTTTTTTTTTTTTTTTTTTTTCCCACATTTGTTTTTGTTTTTTATTTTCAACTCTTTGTCATTTTTCTTCACTCACTAGGTCCCTCAAAAATAGGAAAACAGCAGTGAAGAGTGAGTGACTCAAATGACGAAGATTGAAATAAAACGACTTTCACCAGATGAGCTATTATTTAACACTCGTTACCGTTTTTTTTTTTGCGGGCCCTCGTGCAAAAGAATCCAGGAACCCGAGGGAGATAAAGACTCATAATTTGGCAATAAATCGATCCATTTTATTAAGAATATAGCCGCCATGCTTTACGTTTTTTTTTTTCCTTCTCTTGCCGGACCGTGCTTTGCATCGAAGCTCTGCGGGAGTCCCCCGTTGATGACCCAGACGAGACTGCCCCTAGTCTGACCACCGCAGCCGGCACCGGCTAAGCCCCCAGAAAGGGGAGGTGAGAGTAAAAACGCATATTTACCAGAATATTTTTTTTTTTCCTCTTTTTTTCTTCTTCTTTTTCCTTCCTCTTTTTTTTTTTTAAATCTGAATTTAAAGTCTGAAAGTTTTTTTCTTTTTCTTTTTCTTTTTTTTCAATGTTCGAAAAAGACTTTCCAAGTATGTCGCAAAGCAGCAGAGACTGAGAATATATATATCCTACGTAAAATTTCAACCAGCCCCGGAGCCAGAATAAAAGAAGAAGAAAAAAAAAGTGGCGAAAAGGGGTGTAAATAATAATTTTAAAAAAAAAAAAGGGAGAAAAAAAAAAAGAAAAAAAAAAAAGAAAACTAAATGTCTCTTTTTTTTTTTTTTTAGATTTAATTCCAAGGTTACCTGAGGGAAATTCTGAAGAAACTATAAAAATCAGAAAAATCTAAATTTGGCTTTAAAGAGTGCCGTAAATGCAAAGTCGATTTGAGAGCAATTTTCGGTATTTTTCTTTTTGAAAACATAACTCAGCAAAATTATTTTTGAGTTTCTTCAGTTTTTTTAGTGCCCGAATTTCCCTCATTTAACTTTACAAAATCAAATAAAACATCATACTAAATAAGAATCAGCCAGATTTTTACTCGGAATGTTTTTTCTTTTTTCTTTTTCTCTCTCTTGTTTTTTTATTTTTTTTTTTTAAATTTCTTTTGTAAATCTGATAGTAGTCATTTTTTTTTATTGTCATATCGGCTGAAGGGCGGAAAAAGGCGACATTTATAAACAAGAAAAAAAGAAAGAATTTCTCTTACCGTTTTTCATAGTGTAATTGGCACTGCGCGCATACAAATCTTTGTATCCTTTTGATGCCTCATAAAACTCTTCGCCCGTGTCTCTAAAATCCCGTCAACTCCCCAGGGCTGCAGTGAAGTTGTTCCGCACTGAATGGAACTACCTTAGAAATCTTTTCCACGTTTTCCGAAAAAAGAAATTCTTGAGAAAGTAATTTTTTTTCCCCCCTTTTTTGGAAGATTTTTTCGAAGTTCTCTTTGCCGGGTTTTAGAGACGTGGGTTTGGCTGTGGGAGCGATTTTTTTTTTTTGAAGAATTTCTGTAATTGTTTAAACCCCTACCCAAGTACTTCAACACCCCCCCCTATCGGTTTGTCGCTTTCCATAATTTGATATTTCAGCCAATTCATCGTTTTTTTTTTTTTTTTAAAGACCACCAATGGAGGAGAAACCGCTGCTGAAAGGCGATAGGTGCAGGTTGAGGATGAGAACAAGGGGGGCATCTCACAAAGACTTCCTTTAACTCATATAAAAAAGTTTTTTTATTCCCTCTCCCCCTCCCTACTTTTGGAGGTATTCTTTTTTTTTTTTTTTTGTAATATTTTCAAAAGTTTCTGGAGATCAGAACTTCTAATTTATTTTTTTTTCTTTTTTCTTCTCTCTTTTTTTTTATATTTTCCCCCAAAGGGATGCACACCTACTTATCTGTCTGACCACCTTCTATTTGTTTTTTTTGGTTTTTTTTGTTATTCTTCTATTTTTCTTTTTTCTCCCTTTTTTGCTTAGCCGGTGCTCTTTTCTGCTAGGTCAGGCTCTCTTTATTTTTATTTATTTTCCAGAGAACCAGGGGCTTCGCATGATTTGCATTATCTAGGATTCTCTGCCGAACCAATCCTCCTTAGTGCCCCCTGTGTTTTTTTTTTTTTTTTTTTTTTTTTTTTTTTTTCCTTCTCACGTTGTCATGCATGCAACACTGGGCCGGGGTGTTTTTTTTTTTTCCATACGAGGACACTACTGGGAAGGTGAAAAAAAAAAAGAACGAAAAGGATAAGAATACCGGATTTGTATTTATATTGTTCAGTTTTAATAATGGTCTGGGGATTTAGTGTACTGTATAAATTATGTACCTTTTTCGGATTTTGGACCCAACTTGGGACTTTTTACAGAACAATACAAAAAACTATTTTTATTATTTTTGGCCTGATCTAAAATCAAAGCCACGTTTGTGGTGTACAAGATCTACTTTTTGGTTTCCATTTCAAAACAAGGTACGCGGACGCCCTGAAGGCCCAGATAAAGAAAGAGCGGAAAAGACACAGAAGAGAAGCCCTTCTTACTGCTGTTGGTCCGGCTTCTGTTCCCGTTAGTCCTGTTGCCGCGCCTGGTGCTTCTGTTCCCGTTAGTCCTGTTGCCACGCCTGGTGCTTCTGTTCCCGTTAGTCCTGTTGCCGCGCCTGACCCAAGAAGCTTCAGCCCCAAGCCAAGCAGCGGCACCAAGCCAAGTGGCCCCATATTATGTACCTTTTTCGAATTTTTTGCCCAATTTGGGACTTTTCACATAACAATATAAGTACAAATCCGGTATATAAAAAAAAAAAAAAAATAGCTATTTTATTGATTACATTGATGAGTCATTATTTAACTCGAGCCCCCCGAATTCTTTGCACGAGGGCCGCAGGTGTGTTAAATAATGGCTCATTTGGCGGCTGGTAAGTCATTTTATTTCACTCTTCGTCTTTTTCACTGCTTTCACTGCTGTTTTTCTCACACGGGTCAGCTTTTTTGGGGATTTCCCTAAGGTAATAGCTATTTCGCCGTGGCATTTAAAGGGGAAGTAAGGCACTTATTTGAGCCTCAGATGGCAAAAATAGTCAAAATAGCCCCCTGGTACATTTCTTTCCACGACAAAACCCATTTTTTTTCACTCGCAACCCCATAATTTAACTCCAAAATCTCATATTTTAACTAGTAAAATTATGGGCGTTTTTGCGTTAAATTATGAGGCATAGTGAGCGAAGAAAATGACGAAGAGTGAATTAAAAAAAAAAGAAGAAGAAAAAATGTGAGGGAAGGAGGCACCAGCAGTGGTCTCTTTTCCCCTGGAGTATTTATGACTTGACTCTCTTAAGGTAGACAAATGCCTCGTCTTTTTTTTTCAAATCTTTACAATTTAATTCGAGCTGGGTTTTTTCCAATGGGTGGGGCGGGACTCATTGTTCACTTGATATTGCGCAAGTGCAGGGGGATCATCGAAAATTTAGTCCCGGCTTTCATTGAATGAAACAAACCCATCAGATTTTATTAAAAATAATTTTTTTTTCTTTTTTTTTGCAATCGAACAGACAAGTCAGTCGTTCAGCTGGAATAGAGGGAAGGAAGAGGAACATAATGGGCTCGTTTATAAATACCCCTCCCAGGGAAGAAAAAGAAAATCTGATGTTCGGATTCCTGTTTTTGCATTTTTTTTTTTCTTTTTCTGAAACAACACGAAAGAAATAGCCGATATTCGCACAAATAAAAAAAAAAAAAAAAAAAAAAAAAGATTTTTTTCCAAATATGAACTTAAGGGCACGAAATACATGTCTCGAGGGAAAGAAATCTGAACAATGAGCTTACCTTTAGGTGTGTGTCAAAAGTTTTTTTAAAGGGGGGTGTTAGTCAGAGGAAGGACAGTCTTTTTTGTTATGGATATTAGAGGTGAAGGCCCAGCATCACGAAGGTAGCCGTTGCATAAAGGATCGGGGAGAGGTGTCTCACAATAACTTTTAACTCAAATCTTTATATTTTTTTTCCTCTGTTCGCTCTCTCCTTTCATTTTTTTTCTTTCATTCATGAGTTTTACTGTGTCTTTTTTTTATCTCTCGGAGTTATATACATATATTTTTAAACTCACTTTTTGAAGAAGGTCACAATTCCGGGTCGGGGGGGGGGGGGGGGGTAATAGCTATTTACTGCCGTAATAACTTTACTGGTTCTGAAATTATTTTACCACGAGGTGCTGGGGGGGGGGGGGGGGGGGGGTGACAAGGGTACAATGCAGCCGGTGAAGTAATTTCAGAATAGAGCGAGATAAAAAAAAAAAGATATCCCACCCCCCCCCTTCACCTAACAAATCAAAAGGACAGCAGTCTCGATGTTTAGCAAGGCTATATCACAACCCTTTTTCTTCTTCTTCTTTTCCCCGTGTCTGAGTGGGCCGTGAGTGGTTAGCAAAAAGTACTAACCACTTGGGAGAGAGACGGGAACAAAAAAGCAAATTTAGAATTCTTTTTTTTTATTGTAGCGGCTGTGCACACAATCACAAATCAACCGACTTTTTTTTTTTTTTTTTGTTAGTCAATGAGTTAGAAAGAAAGTGTAGCGGGTAAATGAGTACCAACTCAAGTTGATAGGAAGCTGGGTGGGAGGTCAGCCCTGACTACTGTAAAAAACAAAAAAAAAAACAAAAAAAAAAAAGATTAGGAGGGGGGAAAGCTGCAGATACGAGATGATCAGTATTTTCAGGTGGGGGGAGGGGGGGTAACATGGAGTTGTAAAGAAGTACATCAAATGTGTTTGTTCGCTGTTGACCTCTCTTCGTCGAGATGCACACCGCATGTCGCTTTCATTAGAAAAAGCTGAAAAAGATTTATCTCTATTTGAATTTTTGGGTTCGGGCCCCTCGTGATCCATGTTACCCCATGTTTTTAGAGGTCTGTTTGTGCAGCTGATGACAGCCGGTCAAGGTTTGCCTTATTCTTGTGCACCCGTCACCCTGTCACAGACAGTTCTGGAAAAGGTGTTCCACTCATGTTAAAAACAAAAATAATTTTTTATGAAAAAGAAAAAGAAAAAAGAAAAAGAAAAAAAGAATCTACCTCTCCTTTTAGCTCAGTCCCCCCCCCCCCCCTTCCCCCGTGTGAGAGAAGAGGTATGGAATGATGCGCCCTGATCCTCTTTCATTTTAAGGGTGGTCCTCAAGGTGGATTTTGCCCTTAAACGTCGCTTTTTTTTTTTTTTTTTAAAGCTTATGGAGCAGAGGCGAGCCTGCCCAGTTTGCTTCAGGTGGAAAAAAACACCTCATCTCGCTAATTGCATTCCAAGCTATGTACATAGCAAAACACGGCAAACAATAGTAATTTTTTTTTTTTTTTTATATTTCTTGTACTTTTTTTTTTCCATCCTTACCCTTCCTCCAGAATAGCAGGTTTGTTTTCTCTTTTTTCGTGTTTAATTTGCTTAATAATAATCTTTTGTCCAGAAAAAAAAAAAGAAAAAGCAAAGAGAAAAAGAGGACAAAAAAGTAAGGGAAAAAAAAAAGAGTTTCCTGACTTTCGAGGTGAGCCTACCGTCGAAAACAGCAAGGTTAGTTGTGCTGACCAGATTTTTTTTTCTTTTATAATGATGAACGGATCCACTTTTGTTAATCATTTGTAGCCGTTGTGCACAAAGAAATAACTTGCCTATTCTTTGAACCTTTTTTTTTTTTTTTTTTTTTTTTTTTTTTTTTTTTTCGGGAAAAAATAGAGTGAAAACACGGCCCCCGGTAAGAAAACAATTTTTTTTTTTTTTTTTCGTAGACCGGCGAATTTTTTTTGTACTTGCGGTAGGCCTCAATTTATGGGTGAATTTTTTCGAGTTCAGGAATTTTTCAAAGGGATATGACATACGAGGTACGGACACCAATTAAACCTGAGAACCTGAACGTCTTGGTGACAAGCACAGAGGACTTTCATCAGTTACGTGATAAAACGGGGGAAAAAAAAAATCACAGTGTGCTCGAAAGTGCCGGGTAAAACCTAGAGGAAGTTTGTCAACCCGAAACACGTTGCCAACGTTCCCCTTTTGTTTAGACAAGTCAAAGACTCCTTCTTGCTCGGGGCCCTGATGAAATAGGAACATTATTGTTTTCCCCCCCCCAAAAAAAAAGTTTTGTCAGCTGGTTTTTTTTACAGCGATGTTTTTTTTTTCTTTTTTTTTCTTTCGTTTGTCTTCCCTCTCTTTTTTCTCTCCCCTTCGGTCCGTATTCAGGTCTAGCAGGTCGCCATCGGGGGTTTTTTATGACAACAAAGTGGGAAATTGGTCCACTGCTTGGTTGGAAAAGCCCTAAAAATTGCTCCTTGAGTCAGGTTTTCAAAAATCCATGGTGATTAGTACCTGACTATGCCCCTTACTTTTGGTGTGGTTTCTTTTATTTTTTATTTTCAGGGTGACGAACAGGCAGCAAACTGCACGAGCGGGTTTGCCGGGACACCCCGGCTGGGGTTGAGCTGTACACCGCACGCATTAAGGACACGACGCGGAACGCAGAAGAAGCTACAACTCGGCCGCGGTGCGCCCAATCAAGTATACAGTTCTTGTGCAGGGCGCCGCCAACACCGGCCTCCTTTTAACTCATATATTTTATTTATTTTTTCTTTTTCTTCCCCTTGGTTTCCTCTTCGTTTTTTCTTATCTCAATCAACATCAACCTTTTGTTTCTTAAAACTACGACTCTTCTGGATTTTCTTTTTACCCCTTCCCCAGAACCAATGATGCTGAAACTGAAAAAAGAAAGAAAAAAAAAAAAGAAAAAAGAAAAAAGAAAAAAGAAAAAAAGAAGGGAAGGCGAATTTACTAAATTTCGGGTAAAAAGTTCAAAAATCTGGCAAACCCATTTTGCGCATAAATAAATAAACAAGGAAAAAAAAACATCCGATCACCTTTGAACCCGACCCGAGCAATTTTAGATTTTTCGATCATAGTCGGGTTAATGATGGATGGTTGCATGCTCTCCTCCCGTTTTAATTATTGATTTTTGATTTTTTTTTTTTTTTAAAAAACCCGCCAAAAAAAAAACGAAAAAAACAGCTTTTCTGGAAAATAACCCTTTTCAAAGTCATTTTGATGCTCCCTGGTCGGGTTTGTGTATCTGGGAAGCCCGGGAGACGAATAGAATACCCGCCTTTCAATTGAAATTAAAAACCCGTGGGTGATCGGTTAACCTTGGGTACTATGGGGGGAAAAAAAAGAAGAAAAAAGGAAAAAGATACTTGACCAAAACTATCAAAAAAAAAAAAAAAAAAAAAGAAAAAGCAGAGGTGAGGAGAGAAGGGGGGGAAAAAGAAAGAAAAGTGTGATAGTGTGTTTCAAAAAAAAAGAAGAGGAAAAAAAAAAAAAAAGAATCCAAAAAAAAAAAAAAAAAAGAATGACTAAAATAAAAACGAAGGAAACATGAAAAAACTTAAGGAAAAAAAAAAGTTGGGGCTTATGCGATGCGTGTCTTAAGCCAACATAGTTTCCCAGAGCACTTGTTAACAGAAATGACATTATTTATAAAGTCTCACAAAGGCTTTGCCTCTTATACTTTTGTGTCTATTCATAGCAAGCTTGGAGGTAGTTTTTTGCTTCTACCACCACCCCAGAGGCACGGCGAATGATCCATTCAAATGGCGGAACCCACTATTCTTCTTTGTCTACTGCCCAGGGGGGTCTGTTTCGTCTTTTTTTTTTTTTTGTTTTTTTTTTTAGGGTAAATAACAGAACAGCTACTGGCCATAATGACCCGTAACCAGGGGCAGTCTTCCTGGTACCCCAGGTGGGTCATTGTGCTTGATCCCTTGGCTTTGCTGAAACCTTATTGGCCTCGAATGCGTGCACCCTCCATTCGCAGGAGGGCAAAAGGGGGGAAAAAGGGTCCACACCCCCCACCCCCTAAAAATCAGTTTCTTATTGTTACGCGTCCTTTCTATTATTTTCTCCCTCTCCCCTCCTTTTTTTTTTATCTCCCCCTCCCTATAGTGTTGGGATCACAAGCATACAGCACTAGTTTGAAGTAGTTTTAGCAGCAAACTCCCTCTCTCCCCTCCCCCTCCCACCCCACACCCGCTATTATGATGATTTTGCACAGAACAACGGGAGCCACCCACAGGGAACGGAGAATAAAAAAAAAAAAAGGAGAGAATGGCACCAAGCAACGCGAAGGACTGCGCGAAACTGAAGGAAATGGACAAACTTGCAACTGGAATCGGGCCGAGGTTGCCACATTATGCAAAACAGGTATTAAAAAAAAAAAAAGAAATCCCCCTCCTCTCAGAATATTCTTGAAAACATCCATGCGTCGTGGTGGGAGACTGGGTGCGGGAAGATGCCCGTGAAGAAGAAGTAAAAGAAAGGGAAGATGGGCAAAAAAAAAAAAAAAAGAAGAACACATTTACACCTTAAAAAAAATAATATTTTTTTGTTTCCCCCATTTTTTTTTTTCTCTTTTTTTTTCTTCCCCACCATGTTTCCCACTAGGCTACACACAAAAAAAAAAAACCCCCCAGATGTCCGGGAATGCAGAAGTTCCTGAGCTTATGGTGCTCACCCCGAACAATAACAAAATCGCTCCGCCTGAAGAGGAGGAGCACCACAGGCCCCCTGCGAGGGAGAATTCGGCACATATGGACATCAAAACCAAGTCGCCACAAGAGAAGGAGAAAGAGGACCGGGACTGGCTTGCCGCTTCCGGGGTGACGCCTGTGTTTGAGGTGGTCCTGCAGGATATTTTAAAAAATGTATGCACAAGAAGTTCCACATCACCCTGACAGAAACCAGCAAAGCCCGACGAGTACTTCTGGGCAGATCTCACAAAGCAGGAAACGTTGGATAAAGCAGAAATGCTCGCATCTACAACTGACCCAAGAGACCTGCTGAAACATGTGGAAGGGAGTGAGGTACGGGGGGGGGGGACAAAAAGAAAAAAATTACAGTGCAATGATTACATAGTTGAAACAAAGCTGCACTTCCTCATTGACGAACTGATGTCTGCCTTGCTGCAGGACAAGCCCGAGGACGCGCTGGGCTTCACACAGACTTGGCTCCGTTTCAACTCGAGACATTTGCTGAATGCTGAGAACGAGCTAGATCTCAGTAGAAAGAGCGATAAATCCGAATGAAAAACAGCGCGGGGAGAAGGGGGGAGAGAGAGGGGTGGATTTTTTCGCTCCGCAGTGTTAGAAGCCTTTGATCTTTAGGGATTCTTTCAGAAAGGGGAAATGAACATAGGTTACCGAAAAAGCACCTTGACACCCCATGGGGAATTTCTTTTTATTTTTATTTTTTTTATTTTTTTTCTTCTTTTCTGACTAAAATTCGACTTTTCAAAAAAAAAAAACTTTTTTTTTCTTTATAGGAAAACGGTGAGCAACCCTCTGCACACTTCAATTTTATCGAGTTTTTCTTTTCTCCCCCCCCCCCTTTTATTTAAAAAATCTTTTTTGCACTTAATTTTTGTTCCTCTTTTTTTGCTCGAGCGAAAAACTATAAAAAAAAGAACTTTAAAAAATAAAACGGCAAAGTTTTTAAAATTTGTGTTATTCCATGACTCGAGGAACTGCTTATCTGTCGGAAACAAAAAGTTGTTTTTATCCATTGGACCAAGGTCTTTTTTGTGGAAGTGTGCGTGTTTCTTTCTTTCTTTCTTTCTTTGTCTAACTAGTACAATATTACAAAGGGGCGAGAGAAAAGCGAGGGGTGCCGCATGTTTTTCTTCTTCTTTTTTTGGAGGAGACAACCGGTAAGTCACTGGGAGTCTACAACATGCAGAGGAAGGCACGCAGAATCAAGCTGTTGGTGGAGAGAGCCAACGCAGTGTGCAGAACGAGACGGATAAGACGCCCCTTCCCTGCGGACGGGGCAAAGAGGGTCAAGTCGCTCACAGCGATCGGAGGCAAGGCTGCAATAGGCTTTAACAGGAGACCGATCTTCGCATCAAGACAGACAGCGCAAAAGCTACAGGAGTTGAAAGGGACATACAAGAAAGAACGCGTGTCGAGACTACGAAAAGCTTTAAAGGCGACAATAGGAACGAAGGCTATGCTCCAGAAGGGGAGCATTAATAGATAGGAACTCACACCACAAGAGGCTGTCCTCGAGTGGGATTGTCTTTTACTATGAGTTTTTTTTTCTTTCCCCCCAAATTGGAATGCTCTACCAAGCAAGAACGAGTCTTTGACTTGTCTAAACAAAAGGGGAACGTTGGCAACGTGTTTCGGGTCGACCCGGCACGTACAAACAACGGCCATTTCCTCTTTCTCTTTTAGGCATCTTGACATGAAGGCTTCTGCGTTTTCTTGCGCCAACCTGGAATGGAGGGTGGGGGGAGGTAAATATAAAAGTAAAAGAAGAAAAAGAAAAGAGAAAAAAAAAAACCCAAATGTACAACAAAAAGGGGGGTGGGGGGGGGGGGGGCGGAAATAAGAAAATGAAAAAAAGGAAAACTCCCCCTTCCCCCACTGTTTTTTATTAAAAGGTTTCTTTTTTTTTTAAATATCTTTTTTACGTTTCCTCCCCCCCCTCTTTTCATAGGTACATGTCAAGTTACCAAGAGTGGAGTGTTGAGGAAGCCTGTACGTGGCTAGGGGTGATCGGGCTTGAAGATCTTTCCCCCCTTTTCCAAGCACAAGGTGTCAATGGGAGTGCATTAGAGGTTCTTACCAAGGAGGATTTACAAGCAGAACTAGGGATAGAAAGGTACATGCATCGCAGAGTTATGTGGAAGGAGCTTCTACGTTTACGTGGTAAGGGTAAGGGCCTCACATTGGACTTACCTAGCTGCAATGTACAGGGCGACCTTGAAGCAGGGGGCAGCCCACTCTCCCTCTCGAGTAGTGTCAGCACAATGAGCTCATCAACAGTCACCACTATAAGCAGTCCAGATATCGACTGGAAAATCAGAAAAAGGCTCACCCCCGCGTCCGCCCTTACCGGGGCCCCGCAGGACACGCACGCCATGCTCCTCTCCCTCGGTAAGGCCTCTTCCCTCACTCCCGCTGCACTATGTACAGCTCTCAAGAACATTCCCAATGGAATACAAAAGTTCATCCAACGTCTACTTACCCTCCTCGCACCCTCCTACAACCCCTGCATCACCACCCTCAGCCCCTCCACTGTCACGCTCTTCAGGGCGTACAAGATCCCTATCGGCGGCGAGCCCTCCCTGCAGGATATATCCGAACAGCTGGCTCAAGACGCCAACAAGACAGCCTTCGTGAACCTGCTGTTCGACACGCTTAAGCTTTGCGACGGGATAGACGTCAAGGGGAGGAGCCACTCGCTGGACGCACAGGCGGCAGCAGATTTCGTGGGGATCTTCTTGTTGGCGGAGGACCTCAAGGCAGCCCACCAGAGCAGGGCGGACGCCTTTAAGCAGCGTTCGCATAAGCTGAAGGGCTCTGCTGGACTCACAGAGCTGGATGGTTCCATCGGACTCACAGAACTGCATGGCTACGTGGTGCTGTCGCCCGAGATGTGCAGTTCGGTTCTTCGTGAATTCCTGTTGAGGTATGTTGACTGGTGACCCAACCCTTCACAGATGCAAGAGTCCAACGGACCCTATATCTATACCCGTGCTCAAGAGGCTTGCGTCTTACGGCGTCACACCTGGGCCGGGGATCGGTGTGGACACCTGCTCCGAGCAGATCAGGACAGGCAAGTACCTTAAAAAGTTCTTAGCTGATGTCTTGAAGATTCTGAAGCTGACGAAGAAGGAAGTGCAGGACATGACGGGGCGCACTAGGGTGTGCATGGGTGACGACGTTGTTGTGTCGTGTGGCGAAGATGAGGTGAAGAGGTGCTGTGAGGAGGACAAGGGTCTAGGGTGGGACGTAAACATGGCTGCGTACATAGGGCAACAAGCAAGAGTGAAGAAGACGTTCCCACCTGCCTTCAATAGAGTGCAGCTCGTCCATGAGTCGGGTGCCACATGGACGTGGCCGACTTCTGTCGTGTGCCGCATCCAGAGTGCACCCCCTCAGGTGCTATCGCTCGGCTGCCTTGCGTCACCTTCAGTGAGGCTCCGACCCGTACTGGGCTCTCCTGTCTTGTACCCGATATCAAACACGACAACCACCAAGGACCTGCACTTCGTAGAGAGGAAGGGTGACTGGCACAGGCTTCTCGGCGGTGGCTGGGCCAGAAAGCTTCCCTCCGACAGCGAAAACACCATCCCCTCGCATACAGACCCCTCACCCCCCAAGGCCATGGCCAGCCACGCAAGCGACAGCAACGACTCGGATAGCAGCTTGGACGTTTGAAGGTTTCCACTTTCACATTGCGTTGTTTAGTTATTCCGTTTGCGTTGCTTGAGTTTCCCAGTTTGCTTTTTTTGTCTCTTTCTTTTTCTTTCGTAAATGTCTCTTTTTTTCTTCTTTTTTCTTCATTCACGCTAACAGGCACAGGATGCCAGCCCTGACGTTCCTCCGCAGGCGGTGGTACGTAGGGAGCGATGACTTTATCTTGCTGCCGCTGGTGATGGCGGGGATTAAAATATTTTGGGTTTGCGTGATAGGTGTTTTGTTAGCAGGGTGGGCAGATGGGGAGTGCAAGGGGGCCTTAGCGCAGGAGGTGTATCTCGCGGGAGCGGGCGTTCTGTGCGCGTTGTTTGGGATTGAAGAGCTATTCCTCGCAAGGGAATCGAGAAAGGGCGGGGTCTTGACGCCATCAGCACGCCGCCACATCGCCACCATCCTTAGCTTCCGCTGCTCGCTGAGCATTGTTACCTTAGCGTGGACCATCTATGGGTCGGTGGTCGTGGCAACAGGGACGGGAAACGAGTGTGAGGGTATCACGCATATCAAGAAAATCCAGCAAATTGTTTTTGACGGACTGATTGCCTCCGAGTGGGTCACCACCCTCGCCTTCTTCATGCTGGGCTACATGGCATGGGACCCCAATGGCAGGCGGACCTTCAAGCGCGGCTTCGCGGAACGCTACCGCGACGAGTACCGCCAGAGGTGGGTCAAGCGCATAAAGAAGACCTGCTGCTGTGTGTCCGTTCAGAACGAGGCCTTCCAGGAAATAGCCGATCTCTTTGCCAACATGTTCAGGAATACAGACCTCGTGCCTTCTGACATCTTAGTGGGCCTCGTGCTTCTCCGCAGGGAACAGAAAGCTCTCTTCAACACAGAGGCGGAACAGCCCAGTATCCAGTTTCCACAAGGCGGCAGCGCTAAGATTGCTGGCACCCGCCTTGTGAGCAACAGGCACAGTACAATGAGCCAGTCGGTCAACACTGACGACATCATCGCCTGCCAGAGCATCTACCCCAACGGGCCTGCCGAGCACGGTGACACTTACAGCCTCTTCCAAGAGCTGCATGGATACATGGCTGTCTCGCTAGCTGCTTATGGGTGGCCTATGTACATACTTGACTCAGGATGTATCAAAGGGTGCTTTGGGCTGTGCAAGACCAGGTGCTTTGCTAGAAAATACTTATCTTCGGACGCAACGTACTGCAAGTGCAGCTCCACAGTGCAGCACGCCCTGTCGCCAGGGTTGGAGATAGTTCGAACGAGCACACGCAACGATGACAGCTTCACGCCTTACTCAGTGTTGCTTGACAACACGAAGGGCGTGCTTGTGGTGGCACTGCGTGGTACCTTGTCTTTGGAGGACATCATCACCGACGCAAGAGCGGCAGAACGTCCCGTCATGAACGGAGAGGGCAACATCCTTGGGCAGGCGCACAAGGGGATATGCTTGGTCGCGGAGAATATAATTGAGGACCTGAGGTCGTCTGGTGTGTTTGAGAAATACCTCTCGAACAGGCAGTACGAGCTGGTGCTGACGGGGCACTCGTTGGGTGCAGGCACTGCGTCTTTGATGGCTGTTATGCTGCGCGAGGAGTATCCCACTTTGAAGTGCTATGCATTCTCGCCCCCTGGTGGCTTGGGAGACGCTGCTCTTGCGCACGTTTGCAGAGATTACGTGATCTCTGTTGTGTTTGGTAAGGACATCATCCCACGGCTGAGCGAGGTATAAAACGTGCCAACCCAAACCAAACCAAAAATCAGGTGACGATCCAGAAGGCACGCGACGACATCATGCGGTGCCTGTCGAAGCATGCGTATGTGTGCAAGCACCATGTGCTAGGGACGTGTGGGTGTGGGGAGTACATTGATAGCGGCGAGCCACCGACGTGGGAAGGACGCGAGGCATACGAGTCGCACTACAAGAGAGTGCTGGAAGATGAGAACGAGACGCGGTTGAACATGTACCCGCTAGGAAGGGTGCTGCACTTCTTGAGGGACGATGACGGGGAGGAGGTGCGGAAGAGCAAGGTGCTGAGACGGAAAAAGTGGGATTACACTGCAGTGTGGCGGACATTTGACGAGCTGCAGGAACTGATCGTGTCCCACAAGATGGTAAACGATCACTTCCCTCACGAAAATCTTAAGGTGCTTCAGGCCGCGCTGGCTCATACTCGGCCAGCCCCTATCCCGCAGAGTGATAAGCACTGTGCCTATACCCAGAGCACGATTAACACCACTGCAACAACAAGCGTGTTGTCCAAGATCTCGCTGAACACGCTCTTCCAAGAGCACACCCCTGACCGCAGCAACAGAGGCCCTTCCTCTTCAATCTCGCCCTTGCAAGGCACCTCGGTTACGTCGCCCCTGCTCCCTGCCCCCTCTCCTTTGGTTCACAGCACGCTGTAGCGATTTATCAGAATTTTCTAAGAAATCCGAAAGTCTTCTTCAAAAAAGAACCTTTTTTTTTAAGAATAAACCCATAAAGGACCGGAACGGTTTCACACACGAGGCGATGCACAAGGTTTAAGGGAAACAAGGATGCACATACATGATTGATGAAAATTCATTGATTGTCATGTCATGATGAAGCAGTGCACCCTGCGCGCTGAATAATCGTTCCTTGACGCGCCCCGGGGCTGGGTAGTAGAAATAATACCCCTCGCCGTTTTGCCAAATGTCCAAAACCTCCTTTTTTTTTTTTAACCATTAAGCCCACAAAACCGAAAAGCCCATTTTTGAGGCGATTCCAAAGAATTCAAAAAAATGGCAGCATTTAACCATACAAAGTGTTCTTTTTATGGAGAAATGACCTCTGGAGACATTCAGGTATCAGGGTTCCCCTGAACTGGCTTTTGAACTTATGATTTTTGACCCAACACCCTTTTGGTAAGGGGGGGAAGAGGAGTAGGAAAAAGTGCAAAATAAATACTGTAAAACAAAAATCACCGGAAGATAAAATGTCCGGAAGAAAAATTGTCCGGAAGATAAAATGTCCGGAAGAAAAAATCACCGGATGTTTCGGCGGTCCGGATATTTTATCTTCCGGTGGATTTTTGTTTTACAGTAATAATAAAATGCACTAAAAACCCCTTGTAACAGCTTGCGTTTCACACCTCTCTGGCCAGTGGAGGGGGTCCGGGGGTCCATCAGTGAGTTTCTGGTACTTGTCGGTGTTTCGGGCTCCTGAAGATCATCCTCGGTGATGTCTTCGTTCAGGTGGTAAAGCCAAAAGCAAGGTGTGGAATAGAGGCACTTGCCACAGGTGGAACGTTCAGAGGACCTTCTGGGACCCATGCAATGATGGACTACGCACCTATTATGCTAATCTTTGCAGGAAAATGCCCTTTGATGCTGTCAAACCTTTCATCCTTCAAGTCTTGTGGTCTCGATGGTGCAGGTTCTTTGCCCATGCATTTACAGAGGCCGTGTGCGATGCATTCTTCCAGTTCATTGAACTTGATGGGGGAATTGAGCTCTTCGCAAGTACCCAGCAGTTGAAGAGGCTTTTGTCAAGCAGGAACCTTAATATTTTCATCTGCCACCGGCGGCTTTGGACTACTTTGTGTTGCGTTGGGTGGCAGCGTCGTTCCCATCTACACCCCCCATAAGGGAGGTGTAGGTTTCAACGACCTTTGGAATGGGAAAGGCGACTCTGGACTTTTTCTTTGCCTTGCCGACCCATCTTTGACGAGTGGCGGTCATCTTTGGCTTGAAAGGGGGTGCGCTCAGGAGAAGCACAAGCTTTCCTCCCTGCCACAAAAGAAAAGTGCATGCCGGGCCTGTTTCGTTGGAACACACGGTACTCTCCCCTTTTCATCACCTGCCCGTTCCTTGATAGTCCGGGAGGCCTTTCCCCAACGCTGCATCGCAGCTTCAACCAGCCAGCGGGCCTTGTAGAGTTTGTCATGCCGGGCTGATCTCATCTCGATCAGGTCCCGGGATGGGCCCTTGCACAGATATATGTTTCCAAAGAACAGCTCACCGGTTTCCGGACATGACGCGCGCAAACCCCTGAGTATGCATAATGGAGTCAGGATCGGTTTTGCAGTAGTCACGGAAGTTGGGACGGATGGTGAGGTCCATTAGCACCCATAGGCCCAGAAACGCTCGGATTTCGGCTTCCGTGACTCTTTTGTCGATTTTGCGGCGCTCCAGGTGGTTGTTTGTGAATGCTGTCAGGCATCGGAGGGTGTATGGTGTAAAAAACGAATAAAAAAGCTGGAGAGGGCTCTTCCCTGTTGGGTCGTCTGCTGGTTCGATTACACTGCCTCTTTCCACCCCATTTTTCTTCCACACTTTCCTCCCCCCAAGCACTACTAGACTCAGAACTACCATTTTCTGACATTTCTTCGCATTCTCCATCACTCACGACCAGCCCTCTGCTAGTCGAGTATTCTTCATTCTAAAATCATTTTCCCCCGGATTTTCGACCTCTCAAATTCTTAAAATAATGCTGAAAAAGGGCAGCATTTAGCCAAACAAAGTGGAAAAAATCGCGCAATGGCGTCAGAAAAGTGAAAGAAAGGTCATAATTTGACAAAAGGCCTATAGATTTTTTCTTTTTTTTTTTTATGTCATATATATATGACATGTGGGTTTAATGGTTAAGGCCAAAAAAAAAAAAAAAAAAAAAAAAAAAAACAGCGGTCCTTTATGGGTTAATACGGTATTTTTCTTTTCTTCTATTGTCTTTTTTTTTTTTTTTTTTTTTTTTTTTTGTTTTCTTTTTATTTTTTGTGGTCTTTTGGCAACCCGGATTCGGACTTATTATTGAGACCCCAAAAGGGGAGCATCATAAGGTAGGCACGCCACTGTGGTGGGCCGTTGCTAACCACTTTGTTTTCTATCATAGTTTGCACACATATTGCATGGCCCCGACGTGTATTTCTACTTGTTTACCATTTTCCCCCTTTAAACTTCTGACCGTATGCAGGACAACAGGTATATCCACCTCTTTATCGGGTTTGCGAAGCAGGTCGATCAGCACATGTGCTTATTGTCGCATGCGCATATACCAGAGTCTGCCCTTCGCAGGTAGCAAAACCAGCGATGGTAGAGGCGACAAAGCGGACAAAAAAAAGGATCTTTTACGGTACATAATAAGTCTAAAACCCGGTTAATGTAATTTGGAAATAAGGTAAAAAAAGAAAACGCAAAAAAAAAAAAAAAAAAAAAAAAAAAAAGAAGAAGAAGTAGTGAAAAAAAGTAATGAAAGGGAAGACGAAACTTTTTTTTTCTCTTTTTTTTTTTCTCTTGTTATTTCCGAGAAACTGCACACAGCAGACTTGTGAGAAGAAGAAGGAAAAAAAAAAAAAAAGCAATGTCACCCTTTATTTGTCTTGATGTGTGTATCTTTGTGGCTTTTTCTTTTTTAAAAAAAAGAATTTAGATATTTTTTTCTATCGTGCGTTAATAAGGGTAGGAATAAGAGCAGGGAAAAGAAAAAGGAAATAGAAAAGAAAAAAAAGGGAGAGGAAAAAAAAAAAAGAAAAAAGAAGGACCCAAAGACAGACCATACGTAGATCTTTCTTTCTTTCTCTTTTTTCTTTTTTTTTTTAAACTTGCCTATTGCATCCCAGACAACCACCAGAGTAAATAGCCACTACCCCCTCCATTTTCTAATCCCACCTGATTTCACGCGTCCTTTTACTACAGTTTTATGGTACCTAGTTCACCATTTCCTTTATTATAAGATTTGTACGTAATTTTGTAAAATGAAACGCTTTTTCTTCTTCCTTGCAGACAAAACGAAAATAATAAAATGGCAGAAGGCAAGACTAAGAAGGCGAAGGCGGGCTACACCGAAGCACAAAAGGAGCGCATAGCAAACGCACTGCGCTTGCAATACAAACAGAGCGCGAGCAAATCCCCAGAGAAAGAGGTCCCCCAGCGTCTGATAGAGCAAGCTGCTTCGAGGGAGTGGGACATGCTTTCCAGGGCGGAAAAGGAGACTTTGTTGGCTGAACACTGAATGATTTAATCTTTTTTTTTATTTCTTATCCCATTTCTTAGAAGTTCAATTTTTTTTTTTTTTTTGCTTTGTAGTTTCTGTTATTTATAGGTTTTAGGTTGTAATCTCCCTTTCCCTATTGTGGCATCTGGGAAGTCGAACTATACCGCGTCTTGTGTACTGTGCTATTCTTGGAGGTCAGCGACGGACTGCACTTTTTTTTTTTTTTCCTTTTTGCTATCTATTGTCTTTGCCAAGAAAAAGGTTATCAACTGTTTAAGGACTCTTTCCTGAAAAATATAAAAAGAAAAAAAAAAGATGTCCCAGCAAGAACTGAAGGAAAGACAAAAGCAGGTTGTCGAGGCTGAGCAAAGGGTGCAGCTCTTGAAGCAAAAGGTGAACACGGCGAGGTCGAAGGCTGATGCTTTCAACAAGGAAGGGAGAAGGTTTGAAAAAATAAAATAAGGAGAATTTTGCTTAGGTCGCAGCTGACAGAGGCAGAGTTGAATGCGGTGAAGCCGGATGTGAAAGTGTACAAGAGCGTAGGTATGAGGGGTGGGGGAATGGTACATTGAGACAGGACGTATGTTCGTGATGAGGCCCAAAGAAGAACTGATCAAGGAGCAGCAGGACAAGCAGAACATGTGCGAAGAGGAGGTGAAGAAGGCCCTGGCGCTTGACGATCAGCTGACGAAGAGCTTGACCGAGGCCGAGTCCGACTTCAACAGGATCTACACGCAGTTCATTGAGGAGATGAAGCTTATGCAGGGTGCCAAATAGAAAACCTTTTCTCCTTCCCCCCTTTTCTTTTTGGTGGGTCGTTGGACACTTCTCTCCCATCAAAATTCTTTTTTAGAACATCATTCCCCCCCCTCCCCTCCTTTTTTAGTGTTTTTTTTCCATCCCTGTCCTTTTATATTCCCCCCCCCCCCCCATCGCCTTCGTAATTCAATTTCTATTTTAAATTATTGCAGCACGATTCAAATGATGAAGTTCTTTGCCTTGCTGTGTCTGTGCGTGATGTTTGTTGGCGCTCAAGAATCAGCTCATCCTGTAGATGAACAGAAGCAGCGGGATCAGATATGTCCCTATATGAAACCGAACTGCCCGTGCGAAGTGGCGTTGATGTTGGTGGACACGTGCAACAGCTTCATCAAGAGGATCGACCCCGATGCCGATCGTGTGAACTACACCAACAACTTCTACAACGTGAGGTACTCCAAGGACTGCATGTTCACATCAATCAGCTGCACTGTCAACCACATAGACTTCGGAGACCAGACACTTTCCGAGAGCTACCAATTTTACCCATGCCAGAGGCTGGTGACTGTGCGTAACGCATACGTGATCAAGGATGCCAATAACGAGACTGTGACATACGCTTCAAACGCTACTTTGCGCGAGGGCGAGAGGGGTATCGTTACTGTCCCCATCGTCGGTGAGACACGTATGTTGAAAATGAATAAATAAAGTAAACCACCCACAGTGGACCACACGATCATAAACACTTTCAAAATGAACACAACATTCTACATGAGGGACGTGCACGCCATGCTCAAGCCAGGCGAGTACAAAAAATCCTTCTACACGAAGTTCATCATCAGCGAGTTCGGCAGCCCCATCGTCAAACCCGAATGGCGACAGGTGTCCTGGTCACCTGAGTTCGAAGATTGCGACACTTGCATTGGTGGCATGGGCTGCGTGGGTACCGGCACCACCGGTATTGTAGTGCTCTCTCTTATCATATCCGTTCTCATTATTTTAATGACTTCCGTGTTGATGTGCAGAAAGCCCGTCCCATCCCAGGTTTCCCCTCATACACCTTCCCGTGCACAGCAACTTGCCTCGAACACCTCCCCATAAGTGTGTGCTTGGCGGATTGAAAGAGCCCTGTTTTCGCAAAATAGTCTTTGTAGCTTAACTGAGTAGTACTTGCCTTTTTTTTCCCCCGTTGACTTCAACATTAAAACGCTCGCAATAATACACAACAGGAGCATGAGCAATGTGTTCATGGAGGATGGCAGTGGGCGGCACCTCAACGCTCAGATAGATCTGAATACATCGCTTCTGCAGAAGCTGCACAGTGCAGAGCGGGCGCACCTTGCGGAGCAAGCAAGTACTGCGTCTCGAGAAGCGCTGCTGACGGAGACACGGCAGCTGTTGAACTCGCTCAACGATGAGAATGCTGATTTGCGCGACAAGAACAGCAAGCTGCGGACGGAGAAGGAGGCTGCAGAGGCAGAGCTGCATGAGATGAAGTCCGAGAAGGCGGAGGTCGAGACGAACCTAAAGCAGCTGAACTACAACCTGCTATACCAGATACAGGAGAAAAATGTTCTACTAGAGGGGCTCGAGTCCAGCCTCAGCCAGAGGGACACTAAACAAGCCGAGATGAGCACCACCGTCGAAAGCATGGCAGCACAGTTGCATGAAGCCACGCGTGACAGGGACAGCCTGAGGATCGACCAGCAGAATATCCTGAAAACCTTGAAAGGCTTAGAGGAGCAGTGCGGTGACACGTTGCTGAAGTATGGTGCCATCAAGGAAGAGCAGGGCAAACGGGGCCCTTCTGTCGACGAGCGACTCGAGACCATATTGCACAATGTGCACATGAAGATTTTAGATTTGGAGGAAGCTGTGAGCAGCACTGGCGCGCGTCTGGCGCAAAGTGACCAGACCGTCGGCTCTCTCAAGGAGCGCCTCAGAGCGGAAGAGAAGCTCAATGATGATCTCCGACGCAATCGTGACGATGGGGCTCGAGACAACGTTACTGCAGTCAGCAACCTGCAGCGGCAGGTAAGTACCCCACACACAAGGCAACACACGTACAGGTCGATGATAGCCGCGAGGCGGCGCATTCTCTTGCGCTGGAATTGCTGAAGTGCAGGCAGGACTATATCACGTCGTGCGAGGAGATGGATATGAGAATGTGCCAGTTCAAGGGAGAACTCAACACAGTGTTGCAAGAAATGGTGTCCGTCGGGCAGTCATGTGACAGAGCAGCTGTGCAACTCGGTTCGCAACAAGTAGCTTTAGCTGCTTTACAAAACGCGGAAAAGAAAGGTGAGCAGGAGCTGATGACTTTGCTTAAGCAGGGAATCAGATCTACGGAGGCCCTGCAGAGGGGGAAGGCACAATTGCGCGATAAAACGGTTGCTTTGAGTGACAAGGTGGCGAATGAGGAGAGGAAATGCTCGGATCTTAAAGATAAAATGAAGTTCCTCGTGACACACAAGGAGCAAGCGTCGGGTGAGGTGTCGCTGATGCACAACACAGTGCGGCAGCTGCAGGCAGAGATGGCGGCGATGCAGAAGAAGCTGCAGCGGGAAAAGGCACACGGGCAGGACCTCCAGCAGCACATCGATGGCTTGCATGCCACCATCAATGAAAACCAGACGATGATCGTGCGTCTGCAACAAGAATCATCATTGAACACCGGTCTGGCTGAGAGAGCAGAGTCTATGCGAGATGACCTGCATCACACCAATGAGGCTTATGCACGACTAAAAGTACGTCGGTTTAAATGTTCAAAAAATGACAACCACAGCAAGAGAACAACAAAAACAAAGAGGCTTTCGACAAGCTGACGCAACAGCTCAGCAAGACTAAAGAGGTGAACGAAATCCTTGCCGAGCAGCGGGACGCTTTAAAAATGGTATGCAGCACACAAAAGTATGACAAAACACTCATTTAGGACAACGACCGACTTCGCAAAGAAGAGGAGACTCAGATTATGAGAATCAAGGAAAAGACAGTGAAAGCTTTGATAAAAAGCCCACAAAAGGTACGCTTGTAAAATGTTGCAATGCATTACAGGCGGAGCAAGGCGCGGGGCACATTGTGTATTCAAAAGTTGCATCGAGACCACCTCCACAACCGCCTGTGCATGTGCAGCGGGAGCAAGAAAGGGAACAGGAGAGAGAAAGAGAACAAGAGAGAGAAAGGGAGAGAAAAAGGACTTTTGAGAGGGAGAGGGAAGTGGAAAGGGAAATGGAAATGGAGATGAAAGAGGCAATGGAAAGAGAGAGGGCGAAGAAGAGAGAACAAGAGCGCGAACAGGCATGGGAACGGGAGGAGGCTACAACGCAGCCACCGAGTTGGGCGCCAACTGAGGCACCAGTGCGGAAGCCAGCCAAACAGCCCTTTGCCCCTCTTCACAACAACGCACACTACCAAGAGCCAGATGCATGCTTCAAGCGCGACAGCGATGCACTTGGTGAATTCACAAAGGTCCAACAGCAGGTCGAAGCACGTTTGCTTGCAACGCTTCACGACCTGAAGGCGACTGTCAAGTGACGCACACCTAGATGCTTAGAGTTAGACATTTATGTTCATTTATTCATGCTGCCAATCTTTGTTTATCCTCCACTCATATTGACCACAAAATTGAGACGTACAAGGCCCACTAAACATTTGTAAGCACCACTTTGGTATGAAGCAGGTTGAACATACCTTCTGAGATTTGCCATGTACCTTATTTTGTGATAGACAGTAGCCTGGAAGCACACACGCACACATGTATTATCCAACAATTGTGAAAAGAAGAAGATATAAATGATAAAACAGTTTTGTTTACTGCAACACAAAAAAAAAAAAAAGAATGACGACACTAAAGATGCTTGGGTTGATGCTGCTTGCGGCAGGGGCGGCAGGGCAGTCAGTGGCGGACTGCCAACGCTGCATCAACAGGAACGAACCTTGCTACAAATCCGGGTGGGCAGAGCCGTGCTACCCTGGCGGGGGCAGCGCGGGCGTGTGCACGTCGAACCAGGCGACGTGGTGCCCGTCGATGGGGGGCACGGTGCCGGCGCCCCCTCCGACGCCGACGCCCCCGACCCCTCCGCCCGGACCGTCGGCGCAGGCGGAGGAGGACAGCAGGATGATCGCCTACGTCGGGAACTGGCAGGCGTGCCCCACGGATGCGCAGATGAACGCCTACACGCACGTGCTCGTGTCGTTCGCGGTGACCTACACGTGGAACCCCGGGAAGAACACCTGCAACCAGCAGTGCCAGATCTCGTCGCCCGTGCCGGTGTGTGGAAACGCCCCGCAGCCGGCGCTCGTGCAGAAATGGAGGGCAGCGGGGAAGAAGGTGATCCTGTCCTTCGGGGGCGCCGGGATGGGGGGCTCTTGGGACGGGCTGGACGACTGCTGGGAGTACTGCTACGGGAAGGAAGACTTCGTGATCCAGCAGCTGGTGGAGATCGCGAGGGACCAGAACTTCGACGGGGTGGACATCGACTACGAGTACTACTACGAGAACGGGCAGAGGGGGTCCTCCTTCTCGAAGGGGGCGCAGGCGCAGAAGTTCCTGAGGGACGTGACGGTCGGGCTGAGGCAGAGCCTCCCCTCCGGGAGCGAGGTCTCGCACGCCCCGATGGACATCGACATGAAGCAGGGGACCGGCTACTACAGCGTCATCAAGGAGGTGGCGAGCTCCATGGACTTCATCATGCCGCAGTACTACAACGGGGTGACGCGCCCCAACTCGGACGGTATCAACGGCGGGGTACACGAGTCCGCCCTGGCGCACTACAAGACTCTTGTGACGGACTGCTTCGGGAACGACCCCACGAAGGTGGTCTTCGGCTTCTGCATCAGCGACTGCGGGGGAACCGGCTCCAACAGCAACGCGCAGCAAGCCATCAGCGTGATGGAGGACCTGAACAAGGAGTACGCCTGCAACGGGGGGGCCTTCTTCTGGGTTGCCGCCCACGACGGGAACGGGGCCTGGTCCCAGGCAGTCTCCGCCACCGTCGCTCCTTCCAGGGGGTGCAGCCACGGGAACAACCCTCCTGACTCCACCCCGATGCCAACTCCGATGCCGACCCCTGTGCCCACCACCGTCGCCTCCACCCCGGTGCCCACAACTGCCCCCACTCCGATGCCTACCCCTCAGCCTGATACAACTGTTCGCACCCCTGCCCCTACTCCGATGCCTACCCCCGCTCCCACTCCTCAGCCCGCTGCCTCCACACCGGTCCCCACCTCGGACGCCAGCTGTGCCCGCAGGATCGGTGCATGGGGTGGGTGCCTCTCGGACCCTAACTGCTGCGAGGCTGGGCTGTCGTGCTACCAGCAGAACCAGTGGTGGGCCAGGTGCCTGTCTGTTTGCCACTACGCACCCGAGTGCGTGAAGATCGGCAACTAGGCTACACTCACAAATAAATATACTATGTGAGATAAAGGGATTCTTATTTAAAAGATTTTTTTTGAATTACTACCTTTTTATTATTGAATTATCTTTGTGTCCCATTTGTGGTAAATGTTTCTGACCAAAGCGGCTAGGAAGAGCAGGGTGTGTATGGTGATGACACTTGTCCCTTCCCTGAACACCACTCTTTTCAAAAAGAAAAAAGCCGAAAGAACCTTTGGACCTTTGACTTCCTTTCAAACCTCTTCCTCTCTCTTTTTTTTTAAAGCGAATTCTTTTTTCTTTGGTGGGTCGCAGCCAACATATTTCTCTTCCCATCATATTTTTTCTTGTTTTTTTTTTTTTTTTTTTGAAACAAGAACCTCCTTTATCTCATCTCTTTATTTCTTCTTCGTATCGCAGGCTTCACTATTTTATAAAGGTACCTCCAAAATATTATTTCCAAAGGTCCTACACAAAGTCCATCCACACTGATACTCTTTTTTTTTATCTGACTCTTTTTTTTATCTGAACTTTCTTTTGTCTGATATTCCACACAGGTTTATTTATTTTTTTTAGAAAATGTCACGCGCGATTGCTGCATGCGTCCTGCTGCTCGGGTCCGTCGTCGGGACGGCTGTTGCCCAGACATGCCCTCACCTTCGTGGGGGAAAAAGGAAAAAAAGGACAACGAGGAAGCGAACAACGAACCCAACACTGGATCCAACACTGACCTCACAGAGGACTCCTTCGGCAATGAAAAAACCACCGAAGCTGAGGAGTCGTCCGAGAGGGAAGTGAAGGGACAGGGAGGCGGACCCCCAATCACGGTGGCCCACCAGCTGGATGCCCTTCTGGAGCAGACGAAGAAGGACCTGGACGCCCGAATGCAGCAGCAGCGAAAGGCGGAACCGGTGGAGGGTGGAACACAAGGGAAAGCGGGAGCAGGACTCGAAGCAGCCTCGCCGGGAGGAGAAGACACGGAGATGGCCGGAACAGGATCCAGCGAGAGAGCTGGGCAGGGAGGGGAGCTTGACCCGAAGGCCCAGGAAGATGGGAAGAGACAAGGGGCGACTGACGCTGCGGTGAACCAGACCTTGGACCAGTGTCCTAAGGGGGATACGGAGGCCCAGAGGGACTCGAACAAGGGGGACCAGAGTGCGACAACTGCTACGAGGAAGATGACCGTGAGCGAATTCTGTAGGGAACAAGCTGCGAAGAGACAGGGCGGTGGGAGGACTCTGAAGCCGCAGGCGGATGACGCCCCCGAAGGGACCAAAGAGGGTGGGAACGCACCGAGCGGAGGCAGCCAGTCGGGGCCTGACACACCTAGGGGTGGGATCCAGACGCCGGAGGGAGATCAGCTGATGGGAGTCGGGGCACCGGAAAGGGAACAGCGGGTGGAAGTAGGGGGAGACTTCGTTCAGCTTGACCCGATTGATGTGGTGATGGGCATCCCAATTCCGAGAGCGATGGTGCCACTGAGGGCGAGGCCGGGGGACCGACTGCTCAAGTTCATCATCCAGTTCGAGGGCCGGGTGGAGATCATCCTTGAAGAAGGAACGGACCCTGGAAGGGAGAGGACTGAGGAGATGCTTCTTGCGAAGGCCGAGTCGCTGGGTGTTCCACTGGAGGTGGCTATGGCTGGCCAGATTGGTATCGCTGGACTTGGATACATGATGGTAAAGCAGTACTTCGCAAGCTTGGAAGGTGGGTCGGACGGAGAGCGCCGCAGCCGCATTGTGGGTTGTGAGGTGCAGAAGTCGGAAACATACCGCGAGTTCGAGTTCCCGAGGTCCAGGATTTCCAGATCACGTACGCGTGTGGGTGTTCGGCGGTGCAACCTGTTCGTTTCAAGGGTGGCGTGCTCAAGGGGACTCTGGAAACGGCATGGAGGGTGGTCAAGTTGCAGACCCGGGGGTGCAGACACCACCCGACACCGGGGAAGGAAGGGGTAGTGGGCATTGCGGCGGGAGCCGGCGCTACCAAGGTGACACTACGTGAGTTCTTGGAGAGGTGCGACGCAAGGATAAGGGCCCCAGTGGGAAAGGTCAAGGACCTGATCAAAGTGAAGGCGTGGGTGAGGGATGGAAGGAAGGTCACCCTCGACGTCTACGAGGGGAGGGGGCCCTGCGAGAAGGAGACGAGGCGCACTGTCCAGGACCATCTGCGGAAGATGGGTGTTGAAGAGGTCGACCTGCAGTCAGCGGTGGTGACGGTCCCGGGGTTGTTCGAGGACGTCTCCTTTGAGAGGTACCTTGGGCTGTTGGCCCGGAAGAAGGAGGAAGACAGGGAGAGGCGGCCTGAGGTGGTTGCCACGGACCTCCCCACCCTGGAAGAGCTGAAGTGGAGCAAGAAGGACAAGAAGCGGGCCCGGGCCCGATCGGCCAGTACTGACTCGGATTGTGTGGAGGGTGGCTACATCTATCTGAAGGGTACGGGGGCGGATGGCACCGTGGTCGAAGCCAACATATGCAGGGGTGAGCTCAAGGGGATGACCGGGCCCCAGTTCAAGTTCTTGGCGGAGCACAGGTTGATGGAAGAGCTGGGGAGCGACGACCTGGTGCGGGACACGGTCAAGGTGCGCAACAGGGAGAACTGGGCCCCGGTGAACAGTGCGGTGGCTTGGCTGCAGCTCGAGTCGGGGAGGGCACGGGTGGGGCCCATACCCCACAAGAAGAGGTCCAAAGGCTCGCTGGCCAGATAGGCCAGCGGGGGTGTGGGGGGCTGGTCCCCCCCCCCCCCCCCCCCCGCCATAGGAAGATGTGAATTTTTTTTTTTTTTCTGAGAAAAAAAAAGGGAAAAATAAAAGAATAGGGAACAGGTGCTACAACGGCCAGGCTAGATAGAACCACTTAGATTTTTTTTTTTTTTTTTCCTTTTTTTTTTTCTTTTTGTTTTTCTTTTTTTTTTTTTTTTTTTTTATTTTTCTGTTTTTCTTTTTCTTTTTGAAGTGGAACCATCTCGGTCGACGTTTCGTTTTTTTTTCTTTTTTCTTTTGTGGTGATGTGTTTTTCCTGTTTTTGATTTTCTTCTTCCCCCGCTCTATGCTTTTTCGCATGGACATTGGTCACTCTGCCCCTTTCCCCTTTTTTGATTCTCCCTCTTTCCCCCTCCTAAATTTTACCCCCTGCCCCACTCATTCCTCCCTAGTATGTTTTTGAATTTGCCTCTTCCTCTTTTAAGCCTTTTTTGAGATTTTTATTTTTGAATTTTTATCATTTGGAGTTGCTTCTTCTTCTTCCCCTCTCCCTCCCATAAAGAAAAAGAGAAACCCATGCCTTCCTCCCAGGTTGGAACTTGATTGTCTGTTTTGGAATATTTTTATTTTCTCTTAAGATTTATCGTGCCTTGTGTGTCTTTTGAAGGAAAAAAAAAAAAAAAAAAAACATTCTCAAGTCCCCCTTTTTAAAAAGAAATTAATTAATTCTTTTTCCCTCCTCCATCTCTTCCTCTCAAGTTTCGATAGCCCTCCCACCCCCCCAACTTTCTTCCGCAAACCCGCAAACCCGCAAAACCAACGATTCTAAAGCTACAGTTTCTGTACTTTATTGCCTGTCGGCCTGCCCGCCGCTTACCGAAAGGATCCCCTCCCCCAACACACACTTTAAAAAAAAATAAAAAAAAATAAAAAATGGATCCAAGACGGAACGCAAGAGGAGGTGACCGCGCAAACCGCAGGGAGAAGGAACCCCGACAGGCCGCCAGGCTGCACACGACGCCAGGGCCGACCCAACCAGACTATCTGGTTGGGCAGTATGAATCCCCACCCCCACCCCCTAGATCCCCCCACCCCCCTTTAGAAAAAAAAAATAAAATAAAAAAATCACTAGCAGAGACCGCGGTTTTGACCGCCGCTGCTACAGCCACGGCCGCCCCAGCCGCCCTGAACGCCGCAGCCGACCCTGCCGCCCTGATCGCCGCAACTGAGACCGCCGCAGCCGCCCCTGCCGCAGCCACGACCGCCGCGACCACGACCCCTGCAGCCGACCCTGCTATTGTTGAAGAGGGAAGAAAAGAGGGAGAAAAAAAGGGGTGGGTACTGGTGTATGGTGAACACCCTCCCGGGTTGAGGACGGGCCCGGCCCCTGCCTTCCCGAAAGCCCTGCTTTCAGGAAAGTGGGAGGCCCTGTCTGGGAACTCAGGGAGGGAGACCCTCCAATACGGGTACCGGTGGGAGGGGACGAACGCCAAGGTGCGCCCCACCACGGGGATCCCAGGGGGGGCGGAGGGGTGGGTGAGGGAGGTGGCCGCCGCCGCAGGGCTCGAGGTGGTCCCCAACCAGGTACTTGTCAACAAGTACAAGTCTGGTTGTGGGATTGCCGCCCACAAGGACGACGCGAGGCTGGGACCGATTGTCCTAGTCCTCTCGTACGGAGCCGAGACCACAATGGTCATGAGGAGGGGGGACAGGGTGGCGAAATACCTGGTGCCCCCCTTCTCATGGGCATTGTTGGAAGGTGAAGCGAGACACCAGTGGACGCACCACATCCCGTCCGGGATGTCCACTGGTGTCAGGGTGTCGATCACCCTGCGTGCGGTAGGCCCCAAGCTCACCCGCACACCCCAGGAAGACCCATCCCCTGGGTTAACAGACGAACCCCCTTTTTTAGATCCCCTTTTTTGTGGGCAAGGGGGGGTGGCACTCCCAAGAGAGGATAGTGCCCCACCCGCCCCCCTTTTTTTTTTAGAACCCTCTTCGGAGGAAAACAGACCCTCTTCGGAGGAAAATAGAGAGAAAGGGGAAGAGGTGGCACTCCCGAGAGAGGGTGGTGCTCCCCCCCCCCCATTTGTCCCCCCCTTTTTCATTTTTAGAGCCCTCTCCAGAGGAACCCTCCACGGAGGTAAAAAACAGACCCTCTTCGGAGGAAAACAGAGAGAGAGGGGAAGAGGTGGCACTCCCGAGAGAGGGTAGTGTTCCTCCCCCCCATTCGTCCCCCCCTTTTTCTTTTATAGAGCCCTCTCCAGAGGGACCCTCCACGGAGGTGAAAAACAGACCCTCTTCGGAGGAAAAAAAGGCAGAGGGAGAGACAGCACGCCCGAGAGAAGGTAGTGCCCCTCCCTCTCTGCCCCCCATTTTTTCTGGACCCTCTACGGAGGTGTACACCCTGGTCCCCAAGGGCCGGGGCTTTTTTTGAGGGTGGAAGGGAAAGAAAAAAAAAAAACAAACAAGGAGGAACCTTTTTTCTTTTCAAACAACCAGGGGGACCCAGCACCCACCCCCACCGCCCGCCAAGGTGTGGTTGGGGCGGAGGCTGCGAGCGACGTGAGAGCACCACTGCACACCCTTGTGAGAAGACAGAAAAGAGCCCCCTGGATTGCCATGGGTGGCAGGGAACCTAAGCCAGCGCCCAAGCGGAAGAAGAACAGGAGGAGGCACAGGAGCGAAGCGGCCCTTCAGAGGCGTCGGGAGAAGAGGACCAAGGCGAGGGAGGGGGCGAGGGAGGCTGCCAGACAGGAGAAGAAAAGGCACCGTCGTGCGAGGAAAGAAGGGAGGAGGAGGGCCCGCAGAGAGGAACACGAGGCCGCCCTGGAACAGAAGCCAGATGACCCTGCAATGGGGCTGAAGCGGACCGAGGTGGGAACGCCTGGAGCCCAACCCCTGGCACCCAGAATCCCGGCACCTGGGGCTGCAACCGGCACAAGGAGGCACCGCAGACGGACGGGACACAGCAAGGAAGGGGTGAGATGGGAGCACCTGGGGGCGTGGGCCTGGGTCGCCCTGTTCTCCCTCTTGCTGATCCCAGGGGTGAGGCAGGTGCTGGGGGCGGGCATCGGGATGGCCCCCTCCTTCCTGCATTCGGCAGTGTTGTGGAAGAGGCCGGGGGGCGACAGGAGGACCACCCGCAGGTCAAGGGTACAGGTGGGGCCCCGAGGGGATGAATGGTCCGCCGGGGAGCTCGCTTGGCTAGCGGTAGGGGGCACTCTGGTGGGAAGCACTTCAGTTTGGATAGGGGGGCTGATGTCGCTCTGGGCCATGGTGGAAGTGATGGTGGGGAAAGCTGGTGCTGGCCCGACCCAGAGATTCGGACCGGTAAAGCTGAAGAAGACAAGACGCGGATCGAGAGGTCACTACCGGCCGGTGTACTTGGGCCCGCCTAGAAGCTCAAGACGCAGAAAAAAGAAGGAGGACGCCAAGCAAGCGGCGAAGGAACGAGCTGAGACGGAGGATAAGCTCTTTCAGGCCGAACACCTGGACCCCTTTGCGGACTTGACGCTGGCAGGGGACGCGTTGCAAGGAGGTGGTGACCCTCCCCCCATGGATTTGGATGATGAGCACATGGAGGCGCAGAAGGAGGGGGAAAAAGAAGGATCAGACAAACATCAATGCCGGATGGAAGACTGCTCTTTCCGCACCAGTGTGGCAAGCTGTCTAGTTAAACACCTCAATGCGGTCCACCATCATTTTGTGAAACAAGAGCAGGCGAGGAGCATGAAGGTGAACCTCTGTTGGTGGCTACATCTATCTGAAGGGTACGGGGGCGGATGGCACCGTGGTCGAAGCCAACATATGCAGGGGTGAGCTCAAGGGGATGACCGGGCCCCAGTTCAAGTTCTTGGCGGAGCACAGGTTGATGGAAGAGCTGGGGAGCGACGACCTGGTGCGGGACACGGTCAAGGTGCGCAACAAGGAGAACTGGGCCCCGGTGAACAGTGCGGTGGCTTGGCTGCAGCTCGAGTCGGGGAGGGCACGGGTGGGGCCCATACCCCACAAGAAGAGGTCCAAAGGCTCGCTGGCCAGATAGGCCAGCGGGGGTGTGGGGGGCTGTTCTCCCCCCCCCCCGCCATAGGAAGATGTGAAACTTTTTTTTTTTTTTTCTGAGAAAAAAAAAAGGGAAAAATAAAAGAATAGGAACAGGTGCTACAACGGCCAGGCTAGATAGAACCACTTAGATTTTTTTTTTTTTTCCTTTTTTTTTTTTTTTCTTTTTGTTTTTCCTTTTTTTTTTTTTTTTTTTTTATTTTTCTGTTTTTCTTTTTCTTTTTCTTTTTGAAGTGGAACCATCTCGGTCGACGTTTTTTTTTTTTTTTTCTTTTTTCTTTTGTGGTGATGTGTTTTTCCTGTTTTTGATTTTCTTCTTCCCCCGCTCTATGCTTTTTCGCATGGACATTGGTCACTCTGCCCCTTTCCCCTTTTTTGATTCTCCCTCTTTCCCCCTCCTAAATTTTACCCCCTGCCCCACTCATTCCTCCCTAGTATGTTTTTGAATTTGCCTCTTCTTCTTTTAAGCCTTTTTTGAGATTTTTATTTTTGAATTTTTATCATTTGGAGTTGCTTCTTCTTCTTCCCCTCTCCCTCCCATAAAGAAAAAGAGAAACCCATGCCTTCCTCCCAGGTTGGAACTTGATTGTCTGTTTTGGAATATTTTTATTTTCTCTTAAGATTTATCGTGCCTTGTGTGTCTTTTGAAGAAAAAAAAAAAAAAAAAAAACATTCTCAAGTCCCCCTTTTTATTTATTTTCTCAAGTCCCCCTTTTTATTTATTTTCTCAAGTCCCCCTTTTTATTTATTTTCTCAAGTCCCCCTTTTTAAAAAAAAAAAAAAAAAAAAAAAAAAAAAAAAAAAAAAAAAAAATCTGTGGAACGTGTGCTGCGGCGTGCTCGTCGAACCAGACGCACTGTGCACTACACAGGCAGCGGAATCTGTGGAACCCCGACAAACAACCCAGGGCCGGCAAGTCAGTGGACGAGATCATGAAGAGCTTCAAGCTGACGAGGAGATCGACGGAGAAGGACGGGAACTGCATGTTCCACGCCCTGGCCGGTTCGCTCGGGGAAGCCTACGGCGACCACACCCACATCAGGAGCGAGGTTGTAGAATGGATGAAACACCGGGAGGAGCACTATGCCCCGTTTTGCAGTGAGGGTTGGGACCGGTACTTGGAAGGGATGGGCACAGCAGCGACGTGGGGAGACCACTTGTGCCTGGCAGCCGCAGCACAAGCGTTTGGCCGCACGATACTCGTGGTTGCTGGGGGGAACAACCCAGTCCTGATGATAGGGGAGTACAACTCCGACCACGAGAAGGTGGTGGTGCTGGCGTACAACGGCAACCACTACGAGTATGCAGTCGGAGAGGAGGAGTCGATGATGATGCTCCTTGATGAGTCCCAATCGGTAGCTCTACAAAAGGCAGGTAAGCAACCCTCCGAGGCCCCGGGTGAGGACATCGGGGAGTGGGACATAATAGACCGTGCGATCCCTGGATACGGGAAGGCAGGGGTGTTGGACCAGATGGGGGCAAGGAACCAGCAATTCCTGTACTGTCCGGTGGCGAACTGCGCTAGGTCGAAGTGCAAAAGCACGACCCCGTTCAACTCGACAAGGGTATGGAAGTGTCACCTGGATGGGCACCTGGAGAGTGATGAGATCCCGGAGAGCGTTCTGAGGAGACTGGACCTCGAGAGGTGCCTGGTGTGCAGGGGCTGTGTGTGGAAGGGTCAGGGGTGCCACGACGAGTGCAAAAAGGCGGTGCGAAGGGAAGGGGAATACACGACCCCCCCGCCGGCCCCGACGAGGACCGAGTTACCCAGCCTGGAAACCATAGCCGCCATGAACGTCACGACCATGGGGTCGATCCCGACGAGCCTTCAAAGACTGTGGGGGCTTACCCTTAAGCACACTCTGGGCCGAGCGGTGAAGGACAACACAGAGGAGGCTTGGCTGCTGGTGGCGATGCTCCCCAAAGCCTGCCTGTGGAAGAAGAGGGGAGGGAAGAAGCGGGACAAGGAGACGGAGCTGAGTGTCCAGGCCAGATTGGAGGAGTGGGAGAAGGGAAATTACATGGCCCTCTGGAATAAGCTGGAATCAGGTGAGAAGGGGGAACCTAAGAACGACGAGGTCTCTAAGGTCGCCAGGGCCACGGAACTGTGCAGCAAAGGGAGGTTCTCGGCAGGAAACGCGGCGCTTGTAGCCCAGGGGCTGGCGGAAGACAATGAGGATTGCTGGAGAGCGCTGCAGAGCAAACATCCAGAGCCACTACACCCCCAATGGGACAACCCGGCGAAGACGAAGGAAGCGGTAGAAGTCTTGCCAGAAGAAGTGCTGGACGCAATCAGGGACTTCCCGAGGGGGATTGCTGCGGGACCGACTGGTCTGAGAGCCCAGCACATCAAGGACGCGGTGGACGGAGCTTTTGAGTCTCAAGGCTGTTTGATGTCGGTGACGAGGGCAGTCAACGCATTAGCTAGAGGCACGGCCCCTAGGGAGGTGGCTCCGCTGATGGCAGGGGCGAACCTTGTGGCCCTCAAGAAGAACGACAGGGACGTGCGGCCCATAGCCGTTGGGGATGTGCTGCGTCGGCTGGTGGGGAAATCCCTTGTGAAGAAGATCGCTCCGGAAGTGGCCTCTTCGTACCTGAAGAAAGGCGGCCAGGTGGGGGTATCGGTCCCTGCTGGAATGGAGGCGGCTATACACACCATCAGGCAGTATGTGGACAGGGAACGGGGCAACAAGCAGGAAAACAAGGTGATCCTCAAGATCGACTACGCCAACGCCTTCAACAGTGTTTGTCGGAGGCAGCTGTGCTCACAGGCCTATGAGCAAGCGTCGGGGCTGTATGCGTGGGCCGATTGGTGCTACAGGGTGCCCTCCCAATTATACTACAACGGAAAGGTGATTAAGTCCCAGGAAGGGGTGCAACAGGGGGACCCGATGGGACCGCTGCTGTTCTCTCTGGCCATCCAACCCCTGGTGAACAAGATAAGTGAAGACTGCAACCTGGACATCCTCCAGTTCTACCTGGACGATGGCGTCCTTGTGGGGAATGTGGATGAAGTGAGAAAGGCGTACAACATCTTGTGTGAGCTGAGCGGAATGATAGGGCTGAAAGTGAAACCCCAGAAGTGCGAGCTCATATGGGTTAGTGGCGACCTCCCCCAGACAGTGGAGGACACAGGCTTCGATGGCCTGACAGAAGAGAATTTCCACAAAGAGAGGAACTTCATGCTCCTGGGCGCCGATAGGATCGCCAGAGTACACGCAAGCCTTTCTGAACAAACGCTTGGACGCGCTGGAAGAGAACTTCGACATGCTGACCAAGGTGGGGAGGCAGACAGGGTACAC